>CAIGQQ010034734.1:9607282-9660070 GCA_903798035.1 Danio albolineatus | reverse complement strand
TTTTCTTTTTTATTCTTTTAAAACCTGTTTTAACACATTTCAATCTGTTTTTATCTATTTTAAACATTTTTAATTCTTTTAATCATTGTTATTTTCATTGTTATTCTTGTTTATGTAGCGCACTTTGAATTACCATTGTATATGAAATGTGCTATATAAATAAATTTGCCTTGCCTTTCCTAGAATGTTAAACATTTTCTGTTTTGAGTGAACATTCAAACTCTTGAATAAGCCAACATTTTGGCACTGAAATGTGTGGACATTGAGAAAAATATACAGTACTGTTTGTACCTTGCAGTCTCTTTCCACTCTGCATCTTTGCCCTCTTTAACACAGATTTCATCAAGTTCTGTGAAGAGTTCATGTGCCACATGCTCCTCGTCCTCCTCAGTGCCCAGAATAAACCGAACCCTCTGGGATGGAGTATCTGTAAAAAGAAAGATAAAAAGAATAAGAGACACAGACAAGATTATATTTGTAGACCTCATTTTCACTGTGACAGAGGAAGCAGAGAAAGGAAGTGCAGTAAACAAGAGTCTCACCAGAGCCCTTTTCACTGTTTGTTATTGTAAATATGAGTTTATGTTTTTCTGTTTTGTGGGATGACACACTGAGAGGATGTAAATAGGTTCTAAAGTGTATTTATTTTTATCAGCCATAAATAACATCTAGGCCAAACATATGAATTATTACACTATAATAACTCATTTATTTATTTTGAAGATTTTATTTTTCCTGTGAGAGATTGTTTTGAAGGAAAGAACGATGTAAGCAATATGCAGAACACTTAAGAGTGCTGATAATTTAATTATTTAGCATAGACACTTGCTTAAAAGCTTAGTGTAATGAAACTTAATGCCTAAGGTTTAAGACTGAATTTTTTATAAAAAAAATGTTATCTATAAGTTTAGTTGTAATTGCGATTTTTTTTATGGACTGTTTTTCTTTTGCATTTTATTTTTGTAATCTTTTTGTCAGTACATACTGTAGACACTTTGACATAGAGCATATATTATAGCAAAGCATGTTATTCATTGATTCATTTTCCTTTGGCTTAGTCACTCTATGAACCGCCAACTTATCCAGCATATGTTTTACACAGTGGATGCCCTTCCAGCTGCAAACCAGTACTGGAAAACACCTATAAACTCTCACATTCACACACATACACTATGGCCAATTTTGTTTAGCCAATTCACCCATAGCGCATGTCTTGGACTTGTGGGGGAAACCCACACAAATATGGGGAGTACATGCAAACTCCACACAGAAATGCCAACAGGCCCAGCCAGAACTCGAATTAGCAACCTTCTTGCTGTGAGGCCACAGTGCTAACCACCGAGCCATTGTGCCGCCCCAAAACATTTTATGTTTATTAAAGTTTTAATATTTCACCCTCTTTTATAAATCTGTTTTACACTAGATACAAATAAGGACACAAACATGCCCATTGAGACCCATTAAAATAGCAATAATTCATCCCAGTGCATTTTAAGCTAAAAGGAATGCATTCCTTATTATTAAAAGACTTATATTTACTATTTGATGTCATATTTGTAGTATTTTGCCACATTTTTTCATGTTTTTCATGTCTGCGAAGCAAATATTCATTTTTTGACGTTTTCTGCTTTTGAGGACTGCAGGTCAAATACCCGTTAATTACATAATTACAATTATGAGTATGTTTGTTTTGAGTCTAATTTATAAGTTTGTATGTGAGTTATAGCTTTTCATGTGACACCGAACAATACATATGTATAAACTTAAGACTAATGTTGTTTTGTCCAAAAAAATAAATATACAATTCTGCTTAGCCTTCAGTATATGGAAAGTAATACTGTACTGTTGTTTTATTTTTAAAGAACAATAGCTGCCTGCATTATTTAAACCAGGATCCCAACTGTCTCCCAACTTTGATGTGATATATATGCATATGGTATATAATGTTTTCAATGTAAGCCCTGCTTTAGACTAAAACATTTATTGTGTGTATTAAATAAATACTCCCAAACAACCCACCTTAAGTTTGTAAAACCCTTAAAATGACTGCAAATTGCAACATGAGTGCAAGTTGACCTTTAAAAATCGATATACAATGTTCATTTTTTTCATTGTTCAAACTTTTCTCTTTTACAATATTTTTATGAGCGTTGGGAACTTTCTCTCTTCACTTTTACGTTACATGATTACGGCAGTAGGTGGCGATAAGGCTTTTCAGTTGAATCATTCAATCAGCATTCAAACACTGATTCATTCATGAGCTGAACCTAACGAATAAGCCGTTATTCAATTCGCCGTTGTTTTGTTGCTCGCCTCAGAAATGTCCGCTATTAAAATAACGTGGGAGCAAAACTAGGAAACAAGGGCCCTGTCAAGGCTAAAAAGTAAGCAACTCTACTATTAAGCTATTTTCACTTTAATTGTTAAGAAATATCCTATCATAGCCGCGCTGCTATAACGTGACATTGTATTTGCATTTGACGCTTTGGCGAGTGTTTATTTGATTTTCTTATTTCTTCAGATATGCGTATGAACCCGAACCAAGTGTTTTTTCCCTGACTTTTTGCCCTCACCGTGTGCCCCTGGGGTACTTTCTGAGTTGTCGTCGTCCTGAGCTGAGCCTCCAGCCCTCATCCTGTCAGATCTGCGGCGGTGTCTGGAGCTGTGCGGCCGGTGATGACGGTGAGACGGTCTGTCCATGGGCATCCGCACACCCACAAAAAGAGTCCTGTGACCTGTAGTCAAACAATACAGGACTGATTCAGTACGATTTTGCACTTAATATGACTGTACTGTGCTGTTGGCTGTATCACATGAATGACTGTGTGTGTTTGTGTGCGTGTGTTTGTACACTAACCCTCCAGCTCTTCTTTCTCGTAATGGATATTCAGAACCGAGCTGGTACCCCCATGGTCCACCACTGCTTCCTCACCAGGCCTCTGTAAGACACGTTTGCTTAGATTAATGAGAGTGAAATAAGACTATTCACTTTCTTTTTCAATGAGTATAGATTCTAAGCTTTCACATTTGTGCATTTCACACAAAAATCTATGTTTGGACTTTCCATTTCATTTAACTAGGCTACATATAGTGGCAGGTGCTGGATAGATTGATAGATTTTCTTGTATAGAGACCCAATCTATGGGAAATTATTTATTTAGATTGATGAAACGTTGCATTATTAACAATTCATGATTAACATTTATAATGTTATAAATTGTTCTAAAATATTCAGGAAAAACCCATCATTTCTGTATTTGTGTATTTATATTGTTATTTATATTTCCCTTTTTCCAAAATATTTTTTGTATCAAATGTATTTGATTTAATATTAAATTATAGTAATTATTTTACAAATAGTATGTCCAGTTTTAATTTATTTGTTAATTTAATTTACACCGATGCATGTTTATTTATATTAATATAAAATGTATTTATTTTAATATATATTTATTTATTTTACTAATAAAAATTTTGTAATTTAATTTTTCTCCAAAAATTTGCCCTTTTTGTGGCCCCAATATCTTTTAGATCTTAATCATGTATCTGCCTTGTTTTTATTTCAGTTTTCACTATCTTTGCACACATTTAGTCCCCACAAGGTAAACAAACCTAACCACAACAAATGCAGACTTTAATTGCATTTAACTGCATTTGGAAGGAGAGCTCTGTTGCTGCAGGGCTCAGATGATGAATGTGTGTGAGAAAAAAAACTTATGAGTTATTACAGTGGACTGGACCTGAACAAGATGACATTTACTGTGTTGGTAAGCAGTGCCAGCAGATGCTTTCTTGTCAAAATTCAGGGGGTCATCTTATAATTTTTAGTATGTCATTTTGAATCATGTTAATTCAATTTGCATAGTCATGTCCATTATACAAACTCTCTCTCTCTCTCTGACCCTGGGAATTAAAATGTTCTTAAAGCCTTTTTCTTCTTAATTTAATTTCTGAAAACTAGGTTTTTATAGTATATCAGGATGATAAGGATCTTAATCAAAAGATTAAGGATTTTTTTTCATAGTTTATCCTTTTGCTTAATCACTAGTTTATAATAAGTTAAAAGAGGTACTTCAAGAATGTACTGTACACTTAATGGCCACTTTATTAGGTACACGTGTTTGCTTGTTGAATGCAAACCCCTTCTGTAATAATCCAAATAAAACAGAAACTCAGTTGTTCATCTCAGGCGTGTAGATTTAATAATATACATAAGTCTAGTCTGACCATCAGAACAGAGAAAGGTAATTTATAAAGTAGCATGTTTGATGGTGCCAGGCAGGCTTTCAGGATTTTTATGCACATCCATAGGATTTACGGAGAATAGTCAGAAAAGGAGAATATATCCAGTGAGCTGCAGTTCTTTGGACAAAAATTGCATTTTTGATGCCAGAGGTCAGACTGGTTCAAGCTAATATATAGGCAACAGTAAAGCAAATAGCTACTCTACAACTGAGATCTACAGAAGAGAATCTCTGAACACACAAAATGTCAAACCTTGAAGCAGACCAACTAAAACTGGTCACATTTTAATATAAAACATGCTTTCATTGATCCATTCAAATTTGTAAAGGATATTTTCTTGGTACACTTTGAACGTTTAAAAACCACAGCTTAACTGAGTATTGTTGCTGACCAAGTTTATCCTTTTATAACAACAGTGCCGATCTATCTATAGGATCCTTCACTAAATGTGCTATCAAGGTGTAGCGGATGATCAGATATAGTGACATATGACACATACATAATAGTGCAATTAACACATTTAATCAAAGTTGCTTATATAAGCATAAAATCTCCTTGGCTGACTTTGTGATTGCCTGTAAATAAACAGTAGCCCACCACCTCTAAACAGAGATTTATTACGCTTCCAGTTCTTCGCTTCTTTCTTTACATTTGTATTTGTGTGTCTATGTGTCTGTGTGTGAGATCTCCCACAGGGATGCTGCTATCTTTCCATGACAGAGATGATTCATCAGTGTGCTTTCTGCAGAAACATAAGCCTATAATTCATATAAACCCAACTGAACATTTTGTACATCAAAAATGCAGCACATCAGAAGGTGCAGATTTACAGACTTGACTATACAGTGCAGGAATGAAAGATTCGAGCAAACCTTTATGAACCCATTGGCTTAAAAGTGATCTATTTTCAGCTCCTGAGAGCATCACTATTGTTGACCTCTGCGATGCAAATGATGCAACTCGTGGTCTGTTCTGTTCTAGCTCGAGGCTCACGTGTATGTTTGATCGCTGGGAGTATCGATTGGCTGTTATAGTGTGGATCAGCATCGAGGTCATGCATTACATCCTGTGTTAAAACAAACGCACCAGTAGCTTTCCACTATAATAGCAACCGCCTTGTTTTCAACATCCCAACTAACGTATAATTATCCTACAGGCATCTTATCAAGTTCCACCAGAACTGCAGTCATTACAGGCTTAAGAAACAATTGCTTCAAAGGATGCCAAGTTTTAAACTTAGTTTCCTCAATTGCAAGACCACCAACTGAGATTTTTATTAATATTTTCCCATGCGCTCCTAGGTAATAGATTGCAGACCACAATGCAGTGCAACTACAGTTATACCACATTTCTAAATGTATGCTGTTCTGTTTTAAAGGTTTTAAATGAAATGGATCCGTTTCATACATCAAGATCTTTTCCTTTGAAGTCAGAGTGCATTTGTGAATACAAGTAAAATGGTAATTTGCCAAAGCCAGATCCATTAAGGAGCACTTCAATGCTGTTAACCATTTATTACAGATATTTGTACTGGGGGTGATTTTCTGAAACATTTCATTAATGTTTCGATAGAAATTTTGCAATCAATTGACTAGTCTAGCAAGTATAGTCATACTCAGGGTTAAATGTATGAAGGACACATTTAAAACAGGCTTGCAAAATCTAATCAAACCTGTTTCAGAAAAAAAATTGTTATATAAATTCAGTGTTTGCTTTATTGCCATTGTACATTAAACTTCATAATTCACTTCGATGTTAGCCAATATCAACAACTGAATCAACAGGAAATGTAGGAGCAGTAAGTACAGCACAAACTCAATATTATTAGCAAAGTTCTTAAAATAAAAGTGAATCACTGTCAGATCAGCACATGTATACTTTTGTTTGTTGGCAAGGCCTGCTGGTCCATGTTTTGAATGCATTCATGATGGAAATTCGTTAGATAAGCTATATGTGTACTGACAGATATGCATTTAAAAATATTTGCATATTATTATACTACAGGGTGGTTGAATGATTCTGACAGTTTGATGAACGTTCTACAGTGTGCAGTTATTTTCAGGGAAAAGCACAGCTTAAAGTATTTTCAGGCACATCTTCACCATGTTCCACATCATTGATTTCGGCAAATGATTTCCAAATGCCCAGTACTGTCATGATCACCAGTGATCTAGTCCTTACAGATGGCTGGAAAACATTCATTATCACCAGAACACCAAGTCTGCCACTGAACTGCACTACATTTCCCATCATGCACCTCACACACACACACACCAGTTCCGGATCACCCCTGATTACTTTCACACAGCTGTAGCTCATGTAGACTGATTATATGGATTATGTATACGCCTTACATCCATCAGAGACAGACAAAGATGAAGCTGAAATATCGTCACTAGTCAAAAATGCTAAGCAAGTTTATTTGATATTTGTAGTGGAATTTATTCAAGCCTTTCTGATATGACGAGTCACACACAAATGTCAGTTGCAGTACACACACACAAACACATATATACTTGTGTGTGTGTGTAGCCTATATGTATGCCCGTTTACTGACACTTTGCTTTGTCTTAAAAAGCAAGGTGTCAGTAAATGGTTTGTCTTAAAAACGTTTAAAACTTTTTAAATTAATTATTGAGTTGCAGTGTTGTTGAATCACTGAGAGTTGTGACATATTTTTTAATCACAGTTTCTTTGCTAAAAATGTCCTGTGGACATGTATACATGTTATTATGGAGACATGGCACGTGTCAATCAATTCGGTGGGCAGGGAAAACTGCACGTTGCAGTCGGCCTCAAAATCACTGGGATGTGGGTCCTATTTTAACGTCAGGAAATTTAAAAAAAGACACTTATTGTATTTCTATCACTGCAGTGTGACAGTGGACACAATATACCTACTCACAGTTCTGTCCAAACAGCTTACAAAAGTTGATTTTCATCATAGGTGCCCTTTAAGTTGAATCAAATTAACTTTACAAGTCATTCCAAATTACATCAATTAAAATGACCTAAGCCATCAAGTAAAAATCTGTATAGCTAAGAAATGTTTTTAACTTGAAATAACTTAAAGTAAAATAAAAACATGTTGTCGTGACAGACCACAAGGCTATCAACGTCAACAGATCATTTTATTTTTTACAGTTGCATAAAAATATACAAAGACACGCTTCACATTGTGACTCTTTGGTGATTACTTAACTTGACAGTGTTTTATTTTATGCAATCATTACTTCTAGTTATGACAAAACAGAAAAAAAGTCATATAGTTTATCATTCAGACTGATTTAGTGCCCTTGTCATGGATCATTTGAGCAGTTATTGTCATTTAAACACTTACCCCGGGGGAAAGGAGAAAATAAAGATAGAGCTAATCATGTGAACAGATTAATTAATTTTTCATCATCTGCTCTGTGCCACTGTTTTCCAGCTCGTCCTCTCTCAGTCTCTCCTTGTCTTTCTCTCTTTATTGGCCTGACATGAGCACAAACCCTAATTAAAATAATAACAGAACACTTGAGCTGACTAGACTGATCCTGTGTCACCTAGTTACCTGTCTGTGTTTGTAAAGTACGTGTGTGTGTCACTGACAAAGACAGATTTTCCACTGGCAAAAAATGACCCCTTCTCAACTCCAGACAACTTACATTCAGTCCCTGATTAAAAGTCAGAAAATGTATTTCGTTTAATTACTGAAATGACTTCAGATATTGCTGGGTGATGACAAAAAATTAGACTAGCAATTTTTTGAGGCTTTATTTCCGCAATGATGCATTATGTTTATCAGTTTTAAAAGAAATTTAATGTTGTTATTTTAAACATTCTAATCATCAAAGAAATGAATTCTCTAATCATGAAAAGAAATCTGAATACAGTTTTTTAATCACAATTTAGATTTTTTTTCCTTATCCTTTTTTTTTGTTTTACAAACGTGACATAAACTTGCTTTTACCAGTTTAAAGACAAAATCATGAGATATATGTGTGGAAAAAAAGAATTTACAATTGTGAGAACAGTTTGCACACTGTAAAACCTATTAAGTAAGATTGCTTATAAGAAACCTACTGCAACAAAGCATTTAAGTACAAAAACTCATCCTAATGAGTACTGTGAACTTAATCCATTTGAGTAGACGAAGCAATTTGAGCACAGTAAAATCCAATGAAGGAAGAGAACTCAAACCAATTGAGTACTGTAAAGCCAAATAAGTTAAGGCAACTCAAACCGTTTAAGGAAACTGATTGTTACAAACCATTTGAGTAAAAAAACTAATTTATATGAGTTCTTTGAACTTACTCTATTAAGGTTGAAGTAATGAGGTATTTAATTAACTCATTACCTTCAACACTGAGTTCAAACCTCTTTTTATATGAGTATAATTAACTTTCAGTAAATGAATTAACTACACTCCATTCACTTGATAAAGTTGACTTTTGGGTTTTACAGTACATATATTACACTGCAGTTTTGACTTTTCTCAACATCCTGAGATATAAACCCATTCTAATTTCTAATGCAATGAATTTACATTTAGCAATTATCTAAAAAAAATGTGTAACTGTAAGATTTTTTTGCATAATTAATAGAATAAAAGTAAGATTTGTGGGTGTGAAAATAAAAAAAATCTGAATCGTGAGTTAAAATGGTAATGTAACTTATTATTTCTTATTTAGTGACAAAAACAATAAGATATGATGATAATAATAACAAACCTTAAAGGCCCCGTGAATATTAAAATATACTTTTTAGATGTTAGTTTCAGTCTATTAGTTTTAAGGATATCTATGCTTCAAAACAGTGACAAAATTCACATTCAGAAGATATAAAAAAATGTATACATGTACTTCCGCCTAAAAAGATCAACAATTTTTTCACACCACCTCATACTTCAGTTTCTCATCAAATCTTGACCAATCAAATATTCTCTAGCACGTGACATGTCCCGCCTCCTTTAAGATGCTTTTCATTTGATGTGCTTGAGCTTAACGAGGCGTCAAGTTGGCGCAGTGTGTAGCACGATTGCCTCACAGCAAGAAGGTCGCTGGTTCGAGTTTGCGTGGGTTTCCTCCGGGTGCTCTGGTTTCCCCCACAGTTCAAAGACATGCGTTACAGGTGAATTGATATAGCTAAATTGGCCATAGTGTATGTGTGTGAATGAGTGTGTATTGGTGTTTCCCAGTGATGGGTTGCAGCTGGAAGAGCATCCGCTGTGTAAAAACATATGATGGATAAGTTGGCGGTTCATTCCGTTGTGGCGAACCCAGTTTAATAAAGGGACTAAGCTAAAAAGAAAATGAATGAGCTCAACCACTCTCACTGGCAGAGCTGTGCTAAAACGAAACACTATTGCTACTGTCCCATCCTCTACATTTTTCAGTTTAGATTACGTCAAACATCAAATAATAAATGCACATTTCAAAGCACTTCATGGGACCTTTAATTCTTGAGTACTTGATTTTGTTTGGTCAATCATGACATTCCAATGTAATATAATAATTTTGACTTCAGCATTTTTCTCACTTGACTATCTCTTGAATCCCTCACACTTTGCAAAAAATATAATTCAATCATTCATTCATTTTCTTGTCGGCTCAGCCTCTTTATTAATCTGAGGTCACCACAGCGGAATAAACCGCCCTTCCAGCTACAACCCATTACTGGGAAACATCCATGCACACTCATTCACACACAATACGGCTAATTTAGCTTACCCAATTGAACTATAGCGCATGTCTTTGGACTTGTGGGGGAAACCGGAGCACCCGGAGCAAACCCACACCAACACAGGAATTAGAACATGCAAACTCCACACAGAAATGCCAAGCCGAGGCTCGAACCTGCCATCTTCTTGGTGTGAGACGATGGTGCTGCTACCTACTGCGCCTCCGTGAGACCCGCAAAAATATCAAAGAAGTTTTTATTAGCAATGTTTCACTCTTCAATCAGAAAAAGAATAATTAATAAATAGTCCCTATGATTTTAATGAACGACACTATCAGTTTGTGTTGGTACATGCATGTCTGTTGGGCTGCTGGTACATCAATATACCATTCTGCCTTCAAAGGTCACATGGACTATTTTCTTCCCCTTCCTTCTCTTTCTCTCCAGCTCTCCAGCACATTGCTTTGACAGTTATGTTAGTAATCTTGACACAGACCACTACCTCTGCCACTTCCAGATGCTCTGGCTGCCTCAACAGACACAGTGACACACACACACACACATAAACACACTGACACAAACAAAAATGAAGCAAATGCTTTTATGTCATTGTTTGAAAGTAGAGAGCGGAGTGTATGTTATTGATTATTGTTCATATTTTTAATAAACCATAAAGCATACTGGGCGTCACAGTGGTGCAGTGGGTAGCACAATCACCTCACAGCAAGAAAGTCACTGGTTCAAGCCTTGGCTGGGTCAGTTAGCATTTCTGTGTGGAGTTTGCATGTTCTCCCCATGTTCGTGTGAGTTGCAGAGTGTTACCTGTTACTCTGAGCAGAGTGACTCATTCACTATTCAATACCTTTTCATTCCTCCTATTACAAAAATCTTGAATCTTTTTCATGGCATCATAGTCTTTGTGAGGTACACAAAACCAAGGGTCTGTTTATGCGTCTGCATTTTTATTACCCTTGTGTGTGTGTCAAGATTTTCAATTAAAATGCAAAATAAAAAGAGCAAATAACAAAGACAGACATTTTTGGCCATTGTTAACTGTAGTAATAATGCAGTAATAACTTTTGTGAAGGTGGCACGGTGGCTCAGTGGTTAACACTGTGGCCTCACAGCAAAAAGGTCACTGGTTCGAGTTCCAGCTGGGCCGGTTGGCATTTCTGTGTGGAGTTTGCATGTTCTCCCTGTTTTTGCGTGGGTTTTCTCCAGGTGTGAGTGTATGGGTGTTTCCCAGTGATGGGTTGCTGCTGGAAGGGCATCTACTGTGTAAAACATATGCTGGATAAGTTGACGGTTCATTCCGCTTTGGTGACCCCTGATTAATAAAGGCACCTTGTTAAGCCAAAAAGAATATGAATGAATGAACAATAGTTGATACCACTAAACACACTAGATGCTTTAAAACGACAATGATTACAAGTATGTTTATCTCACTATTTTATATTTATGTAATATGTACATATAATATATATATATTATGTACTTAAACAATGTACTTAATGTTTATTGAGATTTTAATCTGGGTATTTTTTAATCAAAAAAATTTAGACATTGAAACAAATCCCACTGAACAGCTTATCATGAATTTCATTTGATGACATTTTTTTTTATGTCAGCAACTCTCTGATTAAATCTGTGTGAGTCTACTCTTAATGAATCACCAATTCATTAATGATTCACAGAATTTACAAATTGATTCAAACTGAGTAAAAAAACGGATAATATTTTTGTACTTTAAATTAAAAATGAAAACACAGACTTTTGCTGTAATTTCTTATTGCAGTAATAGCACTTTTAGGCTCTGCTTGATTTCTGTATGGGTGGCACAGTGGCTCAGTGGTCAGCAGGAGGGCCAGGAGGTGTTTCTGTGTGGAGTTTGTCCGTGTAGATTTTCTCCGGGTGCTCCGGTTTCCCCCACTGTCCAATAATTGAATAAATTAAATTGGCCATAGTGTATGAGTGTGAATGTGTGTATGGGTGTTTCCAAGTGCTGGGTTGCGGCTGGAAGGGCTTCCGCTGTGTAAAGCATATGTTGTAATAGTTGCCGATTCATTCCTCAGTGGCGACCTCTGAAACTGTCACGTTCAGAAGAAGGCGATGAGTCAAGATATACAAAAAGCAGTATTTATTAACTGGTTCTAGTATAACACAAGATGAGGTTTGTAACTTGGACGAAGGCAAAGGGTTAGGGATCCATTCAGGAGAGGCATTAGTCAAAGTACATGAGAGTCACTTCCCTGATTGGAGCAATGATGGAGGAGATAGGTAAGGAGCACAGGAGGGTGTCCAAGGCGAGGTGAGGAACAGGCAAGGATGAACATGTCCATAGATGATACCCGACGAAGGGCTAGTGACTGACTGGGGTTTATATGTGGTGGTGGCTAATAGGCTGGTGATGGTGCACGGCTGGGGGATGGTCTCGGTGATTGTGATAGATGAGGTGATGATGAGTGATGAGCTGGGGACGTTACAGAAACAGATACTAAGCTGAAGGAAAATGAATGAATGAATGATTTCTGTACTTCATCCACAACAATCATAACCATGCAGTTGACTTGCGAGTCATGTTCTCTTACACACACACTGAACAGTCATTTAGGTGATTCACTGCCATATTTAAATGCCGTTGTCACTGCTGAAAATTTACAGTGTGGTCTTTTCACTGCTGAAAATTGACAGTGTGGCCTTCGTAAACGCAGTTGTCTCTACCTGCACTTTTTGGGAGTTAGTTGTTGAATACAGTTTTCACTTAGACAACTGTGTGTGTGCAGAATAGGATTAATGTGTGTACATGACCACAGAGACAACAATTTTGAAATATTTTCTTTGATTGTTTAATACGTTTAGCAATCATTCTAGTCTGAAGTTGATATTGGATGAATTTCACAGTGAATAGAATTTTGTTTTACTAAAGAAACACTCCACTTATTTTGAAACTCTCCTAGAGTTAGTTTAGTTTGAATCATTTTCCAAAGATTGATTCTTCTGTAGTTAACTCGTTTACTAAGACTGACAGATAAATAAAAGTTGCTGTTTTCCAGGCTGATACGGCCCAGAACTACATTCTGCCACACCATAAAAAAAATCTTTGGTCATTTTTGAATGAGATGCTAATGATCTAATTCGATTTAATGATCTATGCTAAGCTAAGCTAAAAGTGCTCCTGCCAGACCCGGAGATTGGCTGAATAGATTTCAACCTGGTAAAACTCCTCTGTTTAAAAGAAAAGTTCAAAAATTATAATTCTGAGATCTTTATTTACTCACCCTTTACTTTTTCTAAGCCCATTTGAGTTCAAAGCAAAAAAAAACTGTAACCATTGACCTTTAATAGTAAGTAAAAGAAATACTATGGAAGCCAGTGGTTACAGGTCTCCAACTCTGGAAAAAGGTTTGGAACCATTTAAGGGCGATTAGATAGTAAATATATGTTAATTTTTGGGTGGGCTATTTCTTTAACTCTAGGGTAGTTGTAAAATGAGCTTATTTTTTCTTTAAAGTGGAATGTTTCTTTAAAAGTGTGCATTAAGAATCTAATGCAATAGTGTCACTATATAAAGAAGGCAATACACAAAGACGGCCTTTTATTCGCTAACACTTTTAAATGGATGCACTGGCAGAGAACTATTCATGCTATTCATACTCTCTCAAACCTGTTTCAGAATGACAAGAATGACCAAACGAGAGAAAGAGAGATGTTGAAAGGTGTGAATAGAGTGCAGCATCAGGGAGATAACAACTTAGGAAGATGCTAATGAGTCTCTAAGCCACAACATTGTTGATGATTTTCTAACTAATAAATAAAGGCTTTGAATAAAATAATATCTTTGCTATAGGGCACTGGTTATAGATTATGAATATACTGTAGATTAATAACTGAGGAGGGCCTTATTACCGTATCATTACTCGTCCTTAAAGGTGCAGTAGTGATTGTCTTCAAAAACATTTTTTGTTGTGCTGGTTGAAAGTCTCTTCACATTCCAATAGTAATTTATTCATTTATTTTCTTTTCGGCTTAGTCCCTTTATTAATCCGGGGTCGCCACAGCGTAATGAACCGCCAACTTATCCAGCATTTGTTTTACACAACGGATGCCCTTCCAGTCGCAACCCATCTCTGGGAACATCCATGTATTCTCATTCACACACACTCATACACCACGGACAATTTAGCTTACCCAATTCACCTGTATCGCATATCTTTGGACTGTGGGGGAAACCAGAGCACCTGGAGGAGACCCACGCGAACACAGGGAGAACATGCAAACTCCACACAGAAATGCCAACTGACCCAGCCGAGGCTCTAACCAAATGTTCATCCAATTAAAATATGTCGAGCCGACATTTCCCATATTTCTGATTAGTAGCCCAAATGTAGATTTGTTCATCTGCGCAGCCGTTCACCCAGATGTACTCGTGCACATGAGAGAGAAAGAGAGCGCCCAGTAGAAACAAATACTTAATCAAACTTTAATTATATTGTTTACCATGCTATTGTACTTTGAACATCCAGTCTAAAATAGTATGCGAGTATACCTTAGTAATAAGTGTAAGTCCTGCACGCCGCTGGCCAACCACTTAGCATACAGTAGTTGCTTTAGGACAAAGCTCGTGAGAGAGTGTGACCAGCAATTCTTGCATTCCTGAAATATTGCACATTATGTTTTTGCATTAAGTTTACATTAAGTTTTGCTTGCTACACAACTGAAAACGTATTACAGTTTTTGGTTGGAATTGTAGTATTATACAGTAGTGGTGTACCGGATCACACATCTCATGGTTCGGATCACACTACAGTTTTTAAGTCATGTATCGGACCATTTTTCAGATCAGTAAAAAAATGGAGGAGACAAATGTCATTTGCTTTCCATTTATACAAACATATTACTGCAAAAACCATTGGTTTTAACAAACAGAACTTAGAACCTGTCATTTTAATAAAAATAAAATTCAATAAAGAACCAGCTGAAAAAAAGGAAATTATTCAATATGAAAAATTATCTTTGCTACTGTTGCTAATAATGTTAAATATAGGTTTCATTATGGCGACCCCGGATTAATAAAGGGACTAAGCCGAAAAGAAAATGAATGAATGAATGAATAGGTTTCATTATAGGTGTATCATTTTTGAAAACCTATTCAGTGACGTAATTTTGATGGTTGTTTGTCGCCACCCATTGGTTATTTAATGTAATTGCTACAACATTCACCAGCGTCAAGTTCCATTAAACAGTGATTTTAATCTTGACCATAATCATCAGTGTTCATATCTGAACTGTAAACAGTTCTCCCAGTACTTCTGTGTTATTTAATTGTTTGTAACTAACTGAAAAAGTGTAAAAACGAAATCTCTCTTGATCTGCGCAGATCTGAATGTAGCGCTTTGAAGTATTAATAAGCATATGCAAATTATCATTCATGTTGCTTGGGTTTGAATTGAGATCACAATCTTTTAGTGATTAATCGTGCAGCTTTACACTCAATGCATTCATGCAGGCTAAACAAGTATGGAGTTAGTTATGTGTCTTTATTATTCAATCAAAAATATTTAGTTTTAGGGAAAAATTAAGCACATAGTAAATAAAAAATAAAAGATTGCAAATAAAAAAAAAGTTTAATCAAAAAACATATGCCGATGATAATAAAATATTTTGAATTGCAAAAAAACCCCGATTGCTCTATTATGCAATTTTGATTGCAAACTCATTCATTTTGCTCTCTGTTCTGCTGTCATTTATTGCACATCTAGAATCTTTGCTTGTGAGTTGAAATGTTTTGCTTGCGAGTTGAAAAGTTTTGAACCCATGTATGTCACAGTTAATTTTGTGTCTTTATTATTCAAACAAACATATGAAGGTTTTGACCAAAATTAGGTACATTGTAATTTAAAAATAAAAGATTAAAAGAAAAAACATTTAATAAGATTTTTCATTGTGATCTCATTATCATCGGCATACGTTTTTTGATTAAACCTTTTTTTTTTTGCAATCTTTTATTTTTTATTTACTATGTGCTTAATTTTTTCCCTAAAACTAAATATTTTTGATTGAATAATAAAGACACATAACTAACTCCATAAACAAGCAGTGGCAGAAAACACTAAGAAACACTAAGAAAGCATTTAGGTAGGTCCCACCACAACTCTTTCCGTCATCATTATATTTTACAAGAGACGCGGGAGGCGATCTCTCTGCAATTGTTATATATGTTGGATTCTACAAGTTCAAAAAGTCATTAATCCGCAGGTCACACGCGTTCCGAACTGTGGGTTATGATCCGTTACACCCCTACTATAAAGTACTATAAAGTTTTCTAACTGATGAATGACATGATCTAGTTGGTTGTCTATAGTCATATTTAATGTGCGTGTTCATTATTTCAGGAGGCATGGATTTTGATGGCAAGGGAGATATGTTTCAATGATATTATGCCAACGGATAGCATTTACGCAGATCACCTACTGCACATTTAACTAAAAATTCAGTTTTAAAATGCTTAATGATAAATGTTGAGATGATAAAAGTTCTTGATAATAAATGTTGAGAAGGATGTTGTAAAAGCATTCAATTAAATCTATCAGGATCGTACTGGATATAAAGGAATATGATATAACTAGCTAAACAACTGGAATGAAATCTGAGTTTAAATGAAAAGTAATGTAATGGACATATCGAGCCAAAACAGAGATGTGGAAAAGGAGCAGACAGTTCTGAATGGTTCGCTCACATTCACTCTCTCTACTGAGAGTGTCTGAATAAACACAAGCTTTTCAACAAATGGAAAAAGTATTGATCGGTTTCTCTGACAATGGGAGGCTTTATGCATGTCCTCTCTCTCAACAGTGCCTATCCAGCAGACGAGAAAGTTTTCTCATATGTGTTCAAAAGTGCCTTTAGGCAATCTCTATTCTCATTATAATTTTACATCATGTTGTTTTCCATCCATGATAGCACATCAATCAAGAATGTTATGAAATTAAACGTTTAAATTGAAATTATTCCAAGCTTATGAATGTAAGTCATTCACTTAAAGTCATGACATTCACAGTGACTTGCCTTGACATACTCATGAGAGAAGATTGATTTACTTGTGTTCTACTGAATCAGATCTGATCAATGAATCAATTGGTCCATTGAATGTTTTGTTTATGAAATGGATTGATCTGGTTCCCTAGCTGACTCTAGTGATCTAGCTGTAGTTATTATTAATAATCTACTTGAAGGTAAAACAATCAATCAACTGTACTGTAACTGTTCTCTCTGCGTGCTGCATGGAAAGCCATTGGAATATAGCACTTGCGTTTATATATAGTGACTTTTTGGAAGATTTTTTTTTGCAAGTTACCAAGCTATATATGTTTCCATCCAAATTTATGTTTTTTATTAATAAATAGATTAAAGGAAAAATGTATTATTGGATCCACGTTGTAAAGGGAACAAAACTGATTTTTCTTTTGGCAGTCTTATGAAATTATTCATTTTAATAGAAGTTGCTGCAACCAGGGAAACTAGCTTTTTTCTGCCTCATAAATTGCTGCTTTTAAGAGTTAATTTTGACACGTGCTGTAACAAACACTGTCACAGTGTCTTGAATTCTGAGGCAGATGCCTAATGTTTGTGAATATAAATATGTGACTTCTGGGAGAAAATTTAACCACAACATTTTAATGAGACTTATTTTAGATGTTGGATCTAAAGAACATTCCAGATTGTCTGAAAAAAGCACAACAGCCGGGTTCTGGAAGTAAAAGCTGTTCTCATTCTGAAAAAAGCACAATAGCCGGGTTCTGGAAGTTGCTGAAAGCTGTACTCATTTTCTCAACAGGGAAATTGTTTTTTAACTGCTAAATCTTAAAGTTTAAATAAATCTAAAGTTTATTTGTTTTTTGATGCATTAACTCAAAATCAGAATTTGTTGCTGTTCAGAAAATTTTACCAATCAAAGAGTCACATTGAGCAACATGGGCAAAATAGAAATTTAGCTCCGCCCACTCTCATGAATCACCACCAATGACATAATTTAAGTATGTAAATCTTTGTGTATATATATATGCACATTTTGCTATAAACTTGTCAATCCACCCACTTTCCTTCAGATTATTCATTGCTTCATCAGGGGTCGCCACAGCAGAATGAACCACTGTGGCGACCTCCTTGTGGTCGTTTTCTGTTGGGGTGTGAGCGTCTGTCCTTGTGCACATCCATGTGTTTACAGATGCAGCTGATTACGCAGGGATTAGAAACACTGGTGTATGGTTGGTTCTCCCTGTTACAAACAGCGTGTCTGTCTTGGACATTTTTTGGGGCTGCAGTCAGAGTCTGACGGTTGCCTATTTTCCTTGAGTCAGGCCATGATCTGAATAGAGCTAACAACATTTTGTTTAGTGAAATGAAACAAACAAAAATTCAAACAAATATGTTTTTCTACTACAAATGCACTTGGTAGTGACCGGTTTAAGGGCGCAACAAATGGGGGCTCGTCCGGGATCTGAACCCTGAGCCTCTCGCAACCAAAGCAAGAAGCCTAGACTGTGATCACAACCCTTTGATGTTTTTGACAACTCTGCAAAATCCTAACCAACGTTTAATGCGCTGTCTTTGTTTTTGCAGCCTTACAACCTGGAGATTCGCCATATAAGGGGAAGGAAAATATTTTGGCTGATGCCCTGTCTCGTGCACCGGTCTCTTAAAATGATGGAGGTATGCTGATTGGTGTCCTGTTTGATATTGTTTGATCTAGGTATTATTTATTTGATTGCATCATTCACAATGATTCATTGGGTTGTACTTCTTTCCCTCATTAAAGTCCTTAAGTACACAGTTTTGTATCTTTTTATTTTCATATCATTTGCTTCATATCAAAGTTTGTGATGTTTTGATTCTCCCCATAGTTGGTTGGTTTGGTTCATGGCTAATAACATTTAACCAAAGACTTTTTTTAAAACCCCTTTGGGACAAACAAATGGAAAAAATACTTCCGGACACCAGTGCTGCTGAAAAGAGGAACACTCATGCACTCTATCAGTCTGGTGATGGTTATAGTCCAATAATCACACGATTGATGGAGTCACATGTTTTGTTTTTGTTTGTGTGTGCATCAAATAATGTATTTGTATATTCTTGTAGGCTATACTACTAATTTACTTTACATTATAAAACTGTTGCAGGTATGAACTCAGCTGAAACGAGCTCATACTTTCTTTTCACATTTTATGCATATCTATGTTTAATGCAATACAAAACATGTGGAAGGAATTATATCTACTGTTGTAAATGTTTGTACAAGGGTTGGACTAACCAAGAAATTCTCCCAAATATCTCCTTTAGAGTTCCAGAGTTGAAAAAAGGCACACTGGAACAACATGATGGTGAGTAAAGAGGAATATAAATGTAAATTATTTTTTGTATGCAAATTTTAATTCCACAACTCATGGCCTAGCATGCTTCATAAATTCCACTGAGGCAATAAAAATAAATTAAATGCATTGGAAAATAAATTAACTTGCTAAAATGTTAAATTATAAAAACTAATCGCCTCTGGAACGAAAGTAAACGTGTTTTGAATGAACAGTATGACAGGAAGCAGTACTCAGAGGAGGCAAGAGTCGGGTTACTAACATGTCAAATGATAACCATGCAGGCATATCTCTCTGACATTACGCGTTCACTTTCTGCGCTAAATAACTGCACCAATAGCGCGCGTGCAGTTGCAGCCTAATAGAAGAACCTCATAGAGAGAGAGGATGGCGTCAAGGTCATTTGAGGGTAACGGGGTACACTGACAGTGCGCGCGCCTCAGAGGAAGCCATATTTTGCACAATGATCCCACAGAGAGCCACACTGTGCCAAATGCTGAAAGCTTTCGTTTTCTCCAACAATGCATGATGCTACGCGCCCCGGCTTGCGTAATGGAGAGTAAATTATACATTATGTGCTATTTCTATCCCGGGCTCTCATATTCAGCCCGTTACAATACGACAGTGCAGATCCCTCTGCAAGAACGCCCATCAGCTTTTCCCAAGACACCGCTATACCGGCAGGCACACAGTCAATGACGCGGATAATAAACGCATGATGCGAGCTGTTGTCCCTGGCAATAGGAATAGCGCTGCTGCACGTGCACTGAACACCGCAATAACACACACATTCACGCGCGGGGAACAGAATAAGGTGACAACGCATATTGTCATCATCCGTGAAAGCCACAGACAATTGAAACGGAAACCTACAGCTTCGTAACGGGATGCAATTAAGAGAGCGAAAGTGCAGCAGATATTATGTGGCAATGGAAGCGAGAGGGAACACACAGTACTATTGATCCCAGCTCTAATGGGGCGCCCGGATGTGCTTGTATCCCATTTAAATACGATTAAAAGGCAATCTGATATGAATATGATTAATGGCATAATATGGAAAGGGTGATGTATACAACAGGACATTGCAGAATGTCTCCTTCTATTCCAAGTTAATGACAAGAACAAAAGGCGCATCAGGGAATGCAATAAACACTGATGGATTGAACTACCTGATAGCTCAGCATGCTCTCCTGGTCGCTGTTTTCGGCTGGCATGGTTAACTCCGTTTTAAAGGTGCGTCGATTGCAGTTTCCACAGAGAGAATAGCTACCGGGCACAGGTTAGCAGTTCGTATTGAGAAACTCCAGATCAATTGATGCATGTAAGGTTAGAGAAGCATTAAGTAGGATACTCTTAATCCAGTCTCAAACTGAGCTGCACATTCGCCCTGTTTTAGCCTACTTTAATGCTGTTAGGCGCGCGCTCTCCAGGACTTGGAAAGAGGTACAGACTGTGGCAGCATCATATGTTGTCCAGCCAATCACAGAGCTCGAACTGGGACTGTTGCTGAAGCTGTAATTCGATTGATGCGGTTTGTCCCTATACAGGAACGCGCCAGAAATAGTTTAAAGCGGGTGTACAACTCATAAGGGTAAAGTGTGGATTACATTAAATTCTGTCGGATGCTGAGACACAGTGTTCTGACTCAATTTAGTTCTTTTCAAAGTCGCATTTTTTTTTTGCATGTGAATATTTTGTGTGTGTGTGTGTGTGTGTGTGTGTGTGTGTGAAATGCGAATAAAATAATCATATTAATCCATGAAATTAAGCTTTTTTTATTAATATATGTATACTAATTACATTAATAATAAATAATGATATAATAATAATTACATGAGGAAACGTAATAGGCTATGGAGTAATAATATAATAAACGTACAACTGAAATGCCGTCATAACATTTCTTTTAGCCCTTTAGTGTACATTGCCATCTAGTGGATTCTGCTATACTCATGCAAGCAGTCTTATAGACTGATTGTATTATCAATACATATCACATCATCAAAAATAAATATAGCCTACTAGCCGTAGCCTACTTATTTCAAAGGCTTTCAAGCTCTGTCTACAGTGTCAGAAATAAAGATATAAAAGCTGTCACTTATTTTTCTTTTCAGTTACTAAAACAGCAGCTACTAAGTTGTTATTATGTTTAAAGAGATTTTTCTTTTACTTATCCTGTAGCCTACTTGTTCCAAACCTGTAAAACTTTCTTGCTGCCGAACAAAAAAGATGACATTTGAAACAAATAACTGTAACTATTGACTTCTACATTTGTTTTCCGACTTTTGAAGTCAATGCTTCAGATTTCCAGATTTCTTCCAAATATCTTAGTTTCTGTTCCACCTGAGGTGAAGCACTTGAGGATGAATATCCCTTTAAGGTACCATTACCAATATGGACAATTTAGGTAGGCCTATAGACTATATTGAAAAGGAACCCAGTGACAGCCTTTATTTCTGAGAGCTTATTGCAGGGGGTTTCAAACTCTGGAATACAGTAGTATAATTATTAGAAAATAATAATACAAATTGCAAATACTTTAGATCCATTTATAATTAGGCCTATATTCATTTGTGTAATTATCGAAATAAATGTATTTAGCCTACCATTATACATGCAACAAGCCTACATATTAGCCTAATAAAAAGCGGTGTGCAGTTTCTTTGACTGATCACGTAAACATGACAAATGATATGACGCTTCAGCAGTTAATCTGGTCATTTAATAAATGATTCAAGTGGCTTTTAAAGTGCTCATTATGTCTGTTTTAACAAGCAAAGTATAATTTGCTCATTCATATTCGCTAATTGTCCTTATTGTGCAGCAATGGGAGATCACTGTAATGAGCCTTGTGCGCACCTCCCTTGACACGTCTGAACTGCTCTATATTTAGCGGTAATGTGCATAATATTATGTCAGTGTAACCAATGGAATATAATAAAGGGCTGATAATTTAATATGTAAAACTATTCTGAATAAGATTGAATTCGTTAACTAGCCTATCTGAACATTGGATGCATTGCCATTCCGCCTGGTTTACCGCACGGCGTCATCCGTTTCCAAGAAACAGTTGTTAAGGGTGATGTAAACAGCCTTTTGGGTCTGGAGCGTGTGTGTGCAGTGCGCATGTGCAGACTGAGCGTTTCTCCGCAGTTCTGCTGGGCGCACCGGCGGTGACCTTATCGATTTATCCAGTCGGTTTCTGTCCGGTGTCAAGTCCAGAGGCGAACGGGGCAGTCCAGGTGAGTATGCGCAGACAATTGCAGGATCAATATTGTCGTGAACGGGCATGTTGAGCTTCGTGTGTTTTTGTTATCTTATAAGTTTTATAATGACAGGTGGATCTAAAAATCGACTAAGTTTTAAATGAAATATCGTGATTTAACTATTTACTCAGCACTCAAAACGCGAGGTAGGAGTGTTTATAGAGGTGTTCTGTGTTTAGCTATTGTTTAAAGCCGTTTCCAGGCAGTGGCAAATTACCGTGTTCAACTATTGATGGACTGTGTGCCATTGTGACACCTCTCGAGTTTAATATGTATGAGCTAAGAATGAGCAGTTACATTAGTTTCACCTTTATTTGACCTCTTTCTTGGTTGAAAGGGCAAATACTGGTCCACCTTGTGAGGGATGTGACGGTTAACTCAAACATGCACCAACATATTCAAGGTACGTTTTAACACACATACACACATACACAGTGGGTTTTTATTTTTAAAGAAATGTATGTTATAAGTTGGCAAGGACACGCTAGGCATGTAAAATCAGATATCTTGATGTTTTAAAAGATTGTTATAAATAAATAGGCTTTTCTTTTTTTTAAACTTTGTTTAATCTAAGAATCCTTAAGTGTATTTTGGTTTCCAGAAAAATGTTAAGCAAGTTTTCAGTATTGTAAATAAGAAGAATTGTTTCCTGAGAAACAAGAATTGTTTTCTTTTATCAAAAGCGTCATGAAAAAAACCATTTTGAATTATAATATACAGGTCATTGTGTGCCATTTCTGAGCCATTCAAAATTGTGCATCAAAAATGAACACGATTCAATTCAGTTCAATTCATCTTTATTTCTATAGTGCTTTTACAATGCAGATTGTGTCAAAGCAGCTTCACATGGATTATAGTAAATTGAAACCGTGTCAGTCCAGTGTTCAGTGTTGAAGTTCAGTTTAGTTCAGTTCAGTGTGGTTTAATATTCAGGTCAGGAGACGGCCTGGTCCAGGATTATGGAAAACACGAGAACACGAGACACCTTGAAAAACATATAAAATTGTTAAACAGTAGTGGGGCATAGTGAGTAGCACGTTCGCCTCACAGCAAGAAGGTCGCTGGTTCAAGCCCCGGCTGGGTCAGTTGACATTTCTGTGTGGAGTTTGCATGTTCTCCCCGTGGTTGCGTGGGTTTCCTCCGGGTGCTCCGGTTTCCCCCACAAGTCCAAAGACATGTGGTATAGGTGAATTGGGTAGGCTAAATTGTCCATAGTGTATGAGTGTGAATGTGTGTGTATGGATATTTCCCAGAGATGGGTTGCGGCTGGAAGGGCATCCGCTGCGTAAAAAATATGCTGAATAAGTTGGCGGTTGATTAATAAAGGGACTAAGCCGACAAGAAAATGAATGAATGAATGATAAACAGTAGTGAATATTATTCACATGCTAACACTTAAGCTATGCCTCAAACAAACCTGTTCACATTATTAGACTTAAATAAAAAAGTGATTTTGAGCCCTTCATTAAGATATTTAGGGCCACTTCAACTGTCCTGACAAGTTTGTTTTTATTATATTACAGAGAACCAGTTGTTGCTAGGAGGGATACAGCTGTGGTCAGAAGTTAACGAAATTTATTTGTATTATCTATTAAATGATCTATTAATTGTATTTCATTAGCGTCTACCCCAATCTCAGCCATCACAGTAGTGTAAAACCCGTAATGATAACAATAATTATTTAGATTATTTATTAAATTTTCCATTAAATTGTATGGTAACACTTTAGTTAAGGTCACAATTCACAGTATAAACAAACCATTAATGAACACTACTAGCTTAATAAACTACTAAGTAGATGTTTATTAATAGTTAGCAAGGTAGAAGTTGGGTTTAGGATTTGGGTAGGATTAGGGATACAGAATAAGATCATACTTTATAACTACTAATGAACATTTAATATCTAAACAGGTAATAAGTAGTTAAAAGCATAAATTGCGACCTAAAGTGTTTGCTTGCATTTTATTAATGTCTACCCTTACCCCAACCCTAAACAGATCCAAACCTTCACAGTAATGTAAATTTTTTAATTATCGTACAGTGACACAAAAATTATGTTGGGTATCTGCATCTGTATCCCATCTATCCTTTACCAAGAAAAACCACACAAGCTTCATATTTCCAAACTCACTAAAATCACATCACAGGTGGCGTTTTGAGAAATGTGTCCTGACACAAATAAAAATCAGACCAACACCGAACATAAGTAAAAAAAATTTAAACCGTTTCTCTTTACTTTATGTCACAGTGGCACCCCTGGAAGGTAAATCTCGCGTTAATTATGTAAATCTGCCTCTGATTAATGGGGACAAATTGAGGACAGCTAAGACTCTGGTGGACAAGGCATTAAAGGTCAGACTTTTAATATGTCAGTGAATCACATAAGAAGTGATGCATTAAAGAATTTAGACCATTAATAATAAGGATGCCATTGAGATTTAAATGACCATACTGTTCACACTGTTGATTGTGTTGATCCTGCTGTAGGAGAAGAAAGTGTTTTCAGTGCAAGGCCCGTATCCTGTGATCCGCGCAGGCCTACGTGCAAGAGGATGGGTGGAGCGGCGATTGCCACGGCCCTCATTCCCACAGCCCCGTCGACAGGATCATGAAACCGAAACCACAGATGAGGGTGACAGCAGTGATGAAGATGGTGAGAGGAACTGACAGAAACAAGACAAGATCCTTTCCATTACTCAACCTGGATATACAGTATGATAAGGATTGTTGGCTTCTATTTGTGTTTGGTTTATTAAGCTATACTCATTTTATTTCTATACCGCTTTTTACTTTTTACTTTTTGCTTTTTTGTGTCAAAGCCACTAGGCATAAATGAAAGATAAAAAGGATATAAATTAATAAAAGCCATAACAATGTTTTAAAGTGTGGAACATTAAGCATATCAGGCAGGCAGCAGAGTACTATACATAGAGAATAACATTGTCCCTAGAATATAGGTAAATCTATACAAAAGTCTGTTGTATTTATGAAACAACTAGTCTTTATGAATTCATATTTTTACACCCAAATTTAAGCAGACATATTGAGCTTCTCTCAGAAGTAAAAAAAAAATAATCAAGCATAACATTAAAATGTATTTGTCAAAGACTGAACAAATGAACAATTGTTATTAGGCATCTTACTGTAATAGTGAATTTGAAAATCTGTAATCTGTAATTAAATTAAATCAGTAAATTTGAAAATTCATGAATAACAACAATAATTATATTTTAGCAATAGAAATACTTTTAAATTAAAAGAGTTTTATATTTAATTTATATTCAATAACTAAATAGAACATGTATATCTTAATGTCTCCACTTACCAATCAACATTCATTCATTAATTTTCTTTTCGGCTTAGTCCCTTTATTAATCTGGGGTTGCCACAGCGGAATGAACCGCCAACTTATCCAGCATTTGTTTTACGCAGCTGCAACCCATCACTAGGAAACGTCCATACACAACCAATCACACACACATACACTACAGACAATTTAGCTTACCCAAATCACCTGTATCGCATATCTTTGGACTTGTGGGGGAAACTGCAGCACCTGGAGGAAACCCACGCCAACATGGGGAGAACATGCAAACTGATCCAGCTGAGGCCTAAACCTGCGACCTTCTTGACATGAGGCGACAGCACTACCCACTGTGTCGCCCCAATTAACATATTATAAACAAATTTAAAAATATATATTTTATTATGAATTAATGTATGTAATGTATAAAGGTGGCTCAGAGGTTAGTACTGTCCCCTCACAGCAAGAAGGCCGCTGGTTCGAGTCCAGTTGGCATTTTTCTGTGAAGTTTTCCCCACAGATCAAAGACATACGCTATAGGTGAATTGTATTAACTAAATTGGCTGTAGTGTACGAGTGTGTGTGTGAATGAGAGTGCCGGAATAGTTGGCGTACCACTCACATATTAGTGTTTTCTAAAGAACCTTGTGATCCCAAGGACTCGAGTAAAGATGCTGAAAATTCAGATTCAACAACACAGTTAAAAATTACATTTTAAAACAAAGCAATTTTGTGTATAACATGTTCTGCAAATGTTATACCTGTACATGAAGCATCCCATGTAATGTTTTTTTAGTTATCAACCTACTGTATTGTAATTTAAAGTTTGACATGATAGTTTAAGTAGCTAACTACATCGCTCATTCCAACAAATAGCATCCTTTCATTGACATTAATCACACTTTTCTCAGTTGATCACTGCAATAACACCTTCTGCTTTTTTCTTTACGCAGACTCAGGAGAGGACATTGAGAGGGATGAAGAGACAGATGATCTGTATGACCTAATGGTATATTTAGAAACCATAACCAAACCCATTCCAATGACCATTAAACAATAACCAGTGATTTGTGGACACGGTCTTTGATTTTTCTTTGAAATTCATAGTCGCGGCTGGTTCGACATGAGACTCCATATTTCTATTGGACCACAAGGAGGGATTCAGTCGATTGCCGATCTTTACGTAAAGAACAGATGACCAATCATTATGCAAAGGCGGGATCGTTCACCACCAAGGTTCATCACAAACTTGACAAATTTCAAATTCATCTACACAGAAACTCTTTCAGCATTTTGTAACTGTCGTTTTCAGGTTGGTTTGTGTATGCATTTGAGAAATCTGCAGTGGTTTGACGCAGCAGATCCGGATACATTCTTCCCACGCTGCTACAGACTGGGGGCACAGGATGAGAAACATGCTTTTATTGGTCAGTGCTCTTAATCTGGAAAATACTGTGCCTTTGCTTTATTATTCCCTATTGGTATGGTTTCTTTTCATTTAACAGATGATTATTGTTAACAGATGACTATCTGAGGTTAAGTGTGCTTCTCAGGCACATTTTGTTCTCTGCAATGGTTCATGAGTCACCTCGACCTTGAATTGAACTTCCGGTATCCAGAACATTTGAGAGTTTTTTTTGTTTGTTTTGTGTATTTACAGATGACTTTAGACGGACTGCGTGCACAAGTCTGCTGCTGTATGTTTTGGAGAAGTATGAAGGAGATCCAGAAGGGGAGAAAATAGGAGAAGTACATAATGCTAAATCCCATGGTATGACACACATACACACTGACACATACAGGGCCTGTTTACACCTGGTCACTGCTTAAAACTTTTTAAAACAGCATAAAAACAGCTTTTTTTCCTCACGCCACCTCCAGCTTAAACAGTTAGCACATCAGTTGTGACCTGTTTTCTTATGGTCATAAACATACAAGACTGTTTATGGTTTTTAAAATCAATAAAGCCACTTAATTGTAAGTACTTTTACATAAATATATTTATTTCTTATTTGTGCAGTTAAAAAACTCATCAATGCATATATTGCACATAAACCATCTAGATGTATAGCTATTACTTCAGATTTTTTTTATAGTTTATAGTGTTTTATAGTGTTAATGCTTTATATACTATATGTATCCTGAGCTCCTGAAAAAAGCACAAAAATTCCTCGTGTGTTTGTGCACACTTGGTGAATAAAGCTCATTGTGATTCTTGCATTTACTCTGATAGGACCGCTATCTGATTTGTGAAAACAGTTCAATTTACATTTGGCCACATTAATGTGTCTCCGCTGAACAAATATGATTGCTTTTAGGCCTGTCTTGTTTCGTTTGGAATGCGTCTCAGAACACCTCCTGAAGTGGTTTGAGGGATCAGATTTATATCCATCTCATATGCGTTTTGGAGGGCATTTGCACACAAGTGACAACCTGTTAAACGCCTTAAAATGTGCATATTTGTAAAAATGTTAAATCAACTTAACAGTTCCAAGTTACTATGAGTTTACTCACTTTTTAAGTAAATAATCACTTTTTACAGTGCATCTGCACTTTTCACGAATGCATGATGATGAAGTAACCAGGTGTAAACCGCCAACCTTATTTCACCAAGTAGGACATGTTTCTGGATTAACATCTATGTTGATCCTGAACAACATCCCAATCAGCCAATCAGAATTAAGGGATATGTTTACCATTAGGCTCATGGTTAGGTTTATGCATTTCTACAGTTATCCAACTATTATTCCCTTCTGATTTTGGAAATCATTTACAGTTATGGTTGGGTTTAGGGGCAGGGAATAGGTATCAGAATCAGAATCAGTTTTATTGCCAAGTGTGCTTCACACACACAAGGAATTTGCTTTGGCTACAGAAGCTTCCAGTGTACATAAAGTGACAAGTGACAACACAGAATAAATATGAAAAAAAAAGACATTAAACAGAGATGCAGTCAGTCCAACAAGATCTGGATGTTGAAATGTTTGTACAGATTTGTTATAAATGTACAGGTTATAAGGTGCTGTGTACAAATGCGCAAGAAGTATTGCATTGTATATTGTTATAAGGTGCTGTGTACAAGTGCGTATGAGAAAGTATTGCACGCTTATTGCACAATAGGAAAATATTTAACTGTTCATGAGGTAGATGGCCTGAGGAAATAAACTTTTCCTGTGTCTGTCTGTTTTTGTGCTCGGTGCTCTGTAGCGCCGGCCAGACGGTAACAGTTCAAACAGGAAGTGTGCTGGAGGCGAGGCGTCCAGGGTGATTTTGCGATCCCTTTTATTCACTCTGAAAGAGTACAGTTCTTGTACAGAGTACAGGGTAGCGCCAGTTATTCATTCAGCAGTCCGGACTATTCACTGTGGTCTACGGAGGTCGGTTTTGGCAGCTGAGCCGAACCAGACGGTGATTGAAGTGCAGAGGATGGACTGGATGACAGCTGAGTAGAACTGTACAAGCAGCTCCTGTGGCAGGTTGAACTTCCCCAGCTGACGAAGCAAGTACAGTCTCTGCTGAGAGCTGGCTCAGTTTGTACTCGAGCAGTGATGGGGCGATGATGTTGAAGGCAGAACTGAAGTCCACAAAAAATGGATTACATTTTTGAACAAAAATTATGTTCCAGGATCAAGACAGATGTTAATCCAGAATCTCATTGTGCTTGGCAAAATCAAGACGTGTGGTGTAAACAGCCCCACACCCACTTTAGAACTTCCTATTATTTACACATTTTCCCTCCATTGTAGGTCTGAGGAAGACACGTAAACAGCATAGCAATCAGAGGATTGAAACCTCAGTAATTGACAATGCACTGCATGTGTGTCAGGAGTATCTGAACAGCTTGGAGCATTGTGATATAGACAACACTTTGGAAACAAACTCCACCATCTCAGAGCAACAGTGGAAGGTGTTTCTTCACAATTATTATTTAGTTGTTCAGTAAGTATGTTTTTTTTTTGTAGTATATCAAATCTATTTAATGTACTGCATAAACACGCTGTACATTTCAGGACTGAAAGTTGCAAAATGAAAATAAAACTAGAGTAAATTAACTAAAAAATACTTAAAAAAAAATTAAATTAAATTAAAAAAATGACAGTTTTAAGGAAAATTTATAGAATATTTGAAACATTTATATGTCAACAACTAGAAAAAAATGCTATGAATTAATAGAATTATCAAAAAATGCATTAAAACCCAAATATAGACAGCTATTAAAATAGCAAAAAAAAACTTTACATACTGTATTTGTAAATTTACATGTTGTTTTTTCCCTTTGCAGTGAAGGAATGAAGATAGAGGGCTGTGAATGTTACGTGGACCGTTGCAAATACATGCTGGAGCAGATACGTCAAGTTTGCCCTCAGATGGAGAATGATGGGGTCTGCAACATCTGGATCATTAAACCAGGGGCCAAGTCACGAGGCAGAGGTGCGTTTTTCTGAAGAATTAGTTCTGTGAAACACTTGCCAAAAATATTTGATTCAATCTCACCTTGATGGTTGTAGGTATAATGTGCATGAACAAGCTGGATGAGATGCTAAATTTAGTAGATGGAGACCACTGCATCATGAAGGACAGTAAATGGGTGGTGCAGAAGTATATAGAGCGGCCTCTCCTCGTGCACGATACTAAGTTTGATGTACGGCAGTGGTTTCTGGTCACTGACTGGAACCCTCTCACTGTGTGGTTCTACCGTGAGTGCTACCTCCGTTTTTCTACACAACCTTACTCCACTCATACGCTGGACAGGTGAGAAAGCAAATGCACATCACTAAAGGAATAGTCAAAGTAATACCAATGATCAATAATTGATAATAACAATGAATTATGATGAATAACGATAATTAAAGGAATAACAATGATTTCTATTCATTGTTAACACCCTCTTTTTGTTACTTCTGTGAGATGTTTTAGCAATATTTCACGATAAGTTACATTTAGTTAATGCATGAAATTTGGTAATAGACTTAGTAAGCGCCTTGTGAGAATCAGTGTTGTTTTGCCTTCTGCTGACTTTGATTTTAAAGGTGCAGTATGTAAGTTTGACACGCAATGGTTGAACTAGGTATTGCATGCCTGGTTTAAAACACATGCAAGCGCAGGTTGCCAGATTGACGACATAAACAGGAGCGAGCCTGACTATTAAGCCTAAAGGCTGATTTAAGTCATGTTCTAAATAAAAGCAACGGCATGCGATAGAAAGGATATTTTCCATACTAAAAGGAGTTTTTGTTCTTACCAACAACTGAAATTTAAATTTTAGAAACAGACTCTATTTCTTGCCGCTGTACAACAGAAAGCTGACAATGTTCACCTCAGGTAAACCTTATGTGCTTTATTCAGTGTAAAATGCTAATAATGTGAGCCTGTATGCCATTTAAATAACATTTATTGCCACGCTAATGAAAGCAGCAGCAGATAGTTCACCTCAGATTTTGAAAATAAAATAAACCATTTGAAATTGAACTTTAGAACTGTGACTCAACACAAGCCAAAACACATATCAGTGATTCAGCATGTACATTTAATAATGTTAAATAGTAGCAGTCTGCTACTGTCCACCGGAGGTCACGCATACTTCAAGAGCCTTCCTGACTGAATAAAATATGCTGTTTTCCACAAAGGCAACCCGGGGTGCTGAAATATAATTGGCTAAACCGGCAGTGGGCGGGTTAAATTATCAATACAAAGACAGATGTTCTGGCACGTAACAGACATTTTCAAAGCAGAATATCTGACTTCAGCATTATTTTTCAGGTAAACAAGAATGTGCACTTAACATGTTTCTTAAATGTCTGCAAACATATTATGGTATACTATGCTTTTGAAGAGTCAAAAACTTACATACAACACCTTTAAGGACAAAAACTGACGAACCTTTCTTCAAAATATGTGTTACACAAGATGAAATTATATAGAATATAGACTTGATTTACACTTGAAAATAGAAGGATATAGAATTGAGAGGTATTAAATGATGACAGAACATCAGGGGCAGTATTTACAAAACATTTTAAGGCAAAAAATATTAGGACTATGAATTTTTGTTCTAAAGGTATTTCACAAAAGCATTTAGCACTAAATTCCTTTTAGCCTCCACTTTAAAAAAGCTTTTTAGCACTAATCTCGTAGTTCGTAGGACTGATAGGACTGATAGGTAACTAAGACCAAACCACAAACTATCCTAAATTATATATTGACGTTTTAAAAAACATTTGACAACTGCTTTCAATAACTTATCACCTTACCTGCAGAGGTATTCCCTCCCATACAATAAGAAATACGATTTCAAATATATTTAAAAATTCACAAAAATACACAGTATTTGGAAAAATATATTTACCCAATTATATGTTTTATAAATAATTATTTTATCATTTTGCATTTTAAAAATCCTAATTTGAAAATGGCAACATAATAAAACACTCTACAGAGTTTCCACAAATAAATATCTGACAGAAACCTCGGCCCTCCTCATCAGCCAATCGCTGTGTGCATACTTAATAAGTACCATTATCCATAACAATGAATCAAACCCATCCTCGCTCCTCTTATCCTTAGCAAAAGTTTGCCTCAGCTGCTGTTTGACTTATCAGGTTTTAAAAGACTCACACTTTTAAACCCTTTTACAACATTTACTTCTATTTAAAAGAACTATCCTAGTGGTAAGATAAAATGTTTCGTGAATACAGAACTGTTCCTTTAAGAGGGATTATTTATCAGGCTTCAGTAAGTGTATTTCTTTCTATATTGTTTCCAATCTCAGCTCTGTACATCTTTGCAACAACTCCATCCAGAAGCATTTTCAGCCAAGCCCAGATCGCAGTCCTTCTCTTCCCGCCGAGTGCATGTGGTCATGTTCGCAGTTCCGCTCCTGGTTGGCTGCTTCAGGCCGTGCTGCTCTGTGGAAAGCGATGGTGGTTCCAGGTATGCAGAAGGCTGTCATCCAAACCCTCCTGACAGCACAGGACAGCGTGGAGCCTCGTAAAGCTAGTTTTGAGCTCTATGGAGCAGACTTCATGCTTGGACGGGATTTGAGACCTTGGCTGTTGGAGATTAATGCCAGCCCTACCATGGCACCCTCTACCGGAGTCACCGCTCGACTCTGTCCTGCTGTACAGGAAGACACTCTACGGGTGGTGCTGGATCGACGCTGTGACCGAAACACGGACACTGGCGGCTTCCAGCTCATATACAAACAGGTACAAACTGTGTGAATTTCAGAAGACTTTCGAAATTCCTCGATCAAATCTCGCTCTTCTCTCTTGAATTGATGCTAAGCTTTGTTTTTAACAGCAGATGGTGCTCTAGGCTAGTTTTTGACAAATGCCCAAGAGGAAGAGTGCTTTTATGTCAGGAGATTAATAAAAACACAGTTCATCAGGACCACTCTTTTAACTGGCTTAAAGCTTTCCTAAGTTTAATTATGATTGTTTTAGGTTCTAGTGGTATTTGTAAGGAATTTGATGCATGCAAACATGAAACATACAGCGCCATCTGCTGTTATAAAAAGCTCAGAATCAATTCAGGAGAGAAAAATGATGCATTGAAAATCTTAGAATCAATGTAGAATTGATTTTGGAAATAAAATATATTACAATAAAATATAGGCGCCACGGTTGCCTAGTGGTTAGCACGTTCGCCTCACAGCAAGAAGGTCGCTGGTTCGATCCCCGGCTGGGCCAGTTGGCATTTCTGTGTGGAGTTTGCATGTTCTCCCCGTGGTTGCGTGGGTTTCCTCCGGGTGCTCCGGTTTCCCCCACAGTCCAAAGACATGCGGTACAGGTGAATTGGGTAAGCTAAATTGTCCGTAGTGTATGTGTGTGAATGACAATGTATGGATGTGTTTCCCAGAGATGGGTTGTGGCTGGAAGGGCATCCGCTGCGTAAAACAAATGCTGGATAAGTTGGCGGTTCATTCTGCTGTGGCGACCCCGGATTAATAAAGGGACTAAGCCGAAAAGAAAATGAATGAATGAATACAATAAAATATATTCAAATATATTATTATAAAATATATAATATTTGAAAACAATGTAATATTTATAATATATATTAGGGCTGGGGTGGCACATGGTTCAGTGGTTATCACAGCAAGAAGGTCGCTGGGTCAAGTTCCAGCTGGGTCAGTTGGCATTTCTCTGTGGAGTTTGCGTGTTCTCGCCGTTTTTTTGTGTGTTTCCTCCGGGTGCTCCGATTTCCCCCACAGTCCAAAGACATGCTATTTAAATGAATTTAATAAACTAAACTGTAACCGTAGTGTATGAGTATGTATCGGTGTTTCTTAGTTCTGGGCTGGAAGGGCATCCGCTGTGTAAAACATATGCCTGAATAGTTGGTGGTTTAATCCGGTGTGGCGACCTCTGAAATAGAGACTAAGCCGAAGGAAAATGAATGAATGAATATTAGTGCTGGGCAAAGATTTTATAATCTATGTGTGTATTTTATATATCAGTTGTATAATAAATGTTATTTTTTTATGTCTAAATATAAATAAAAATCTCAAATATATATTACAAATATATTTAGATATATTAATTCTCAAATATATGCATGCCTGTGTGTATTTATATATACATAATAAATATACACAGCACACACACCTTTTTTAAATGTAATTAATTGTATTATATTACTTTATTTTTTTTATGATAGTTTACTTTCTCACTTCAATTTTGCAGTTTAATAAGACCTCAATATTTATTTCTGGTCACACTTTATTTTGATGGTCGGTTTGTTGAATTTAAGTTTAATTTGCAACTAATTCTCATTAGATTATAATTAGACTGTTAGGTTGGGTTCAGGGTTGGGGTTAGGTTAGGGATAGTGTAAGTTGACATGTACTTGCAAAGTTCCATATAGTCAGTGAAATGTCTATTGAATGTCAGTATCAACAGATATTAAGTAGACAGTCTACTAATACTCAAATGGACCATCAAAATAAAATGTTACCTTATTTCTATATAAATATATAACTTACTGAACCCAAACATATGAATAATTGCCTTTAAGTGAAAAGGAACTGCTCAGCTTATTTGATGTCTGTTTCTTCAGGCGGCAGTAGATGTTCCTCAGTATGTGGGAGTGAATCTCCTCATCGAGGGCACTTCAATCAGACGTCCCCGTGCTCCTGTCCACAAGTCTCTCATTCAGTCCCACCCAGAGCCACTATCAAAATCCACCAAGTCCTCGCTCATACGCAGCCCTTGCACTTCTGGCAAGGAGAATCAGTCGGAAGAGGTAAAAAGGGCCTGTCCTAACCTTTCCTCCCGTAAAGTCTCATTGGGCCAATCCCTGATCTTTCACCCTATAAGGAAACGACCCCACAGACTAGTCTTACCTTCGACCTGTTGCGTTCTCCCAAACCCGACGGAACTTCATCATCCACAAAAACTATCCCACACTCAGCCCCAATCAGATCGCCCTCACACACACAGGACACGCAGCAACCTTCCAACTCTCTACCGTCCAACTCCGTCAGTGGACGTGATCAACATACGACCCCGGCAAACTCTCACCCCCGGTCACTACAGCCATAAAATACACAAAGTCAACTTATCTTACCCAGTCTTACGCATGCAGCAAAACCACAGGCGATCCACAAACACGTTTGCAGCAAGAGAAGGGCCAAAGTCATCCTGAGGGAACTTTTCATTGGTTTATATGACCTAAATAGAAAGAATACACTGCATCAGTTGTGTTGTGGGTTTATCTTTCAATGCACTGGATTCAACATCTCTATGTTATTAATCTACTCTCATATCGATTGAGGAAGAGCATTGTAGCAACTTTGTACTAATTTATACTAATACTAATCTATACTAATTAAGAGCATATTTATTCAGGATAATCATTTACTTATCCTCATGCATTTCCAAATACTGAATTATTTTCTTATGGCAGACAAAGTAGAGAATGCTCATTGGTCTCTTCTATATTTATGGATGGATTCTTTGAACAAAATGAACAAAAAAGGGGTATAACTATAGTTTATTTGCTTGTTTTTTATGTCAACATTTCTGAAACTCTTAACTGCTTTTAAAATCCGTATCTCTATTTCTTCTGGGCTGGATCTTATGGAGTTTTGTTTGTGGTTAAAGATGAAGGTAAGTGGAAAAAAGCAAAGGATTGTTCTGTGAAATGTTACTGGGGTTATCATACTGCGAAAAATGCCTTTCTTACCAAATTTTTTGTCTTGTTTTTAGTACAAATGTCTGATAATTCTTAAATCGAGAAGCATTTTCTAGACAAGCGAAAAATATGTTGTGTTTTAAGAAATAATATGCCAAAGTTGAGTGATTTTTCCTTAAAACAAGCTAAATAATCTGACAATGGGGTAAGCAAAATAATCTGATGTCAAAAAAAAAAACTAGATTATTTTGCTTGTTTTGAGGAAAGACTCACTTATTATTGCTATATTATTTTTTAAAACTAAAAAAAAAACTTCTCGGTTTAAAGGGATGGTGCACTACGATATCATATTTTAAACTTTAGTTGATGTGTAATGTAGCTGTGTGAACATGAACAGCATCTTAGCATGTAAGATACTCAAAGTTCAATGCAAAGGGAGATATTGGCTATTACAGAGTTAGCTTAGCAAAGCCTACAGCGAACGAAGTTTGAGGACTACAAAATAATACATCCGGGTTAATGATGTCATAAACCCTTTAGGTTACGCACATACACCCTGTGCAGTGAAGGGGCGTGGCCAGAGGCACTGTAATGTTATTGCAGAGAAAGCTAAAATGATGTCCAAACGCTGCTACTGTATTTCCACAGAGCTTCTTCTGTTTCTGTATTTGGCCTCCCAAAGCACACGACACAAAGACAGAAGTGCTTACAGTTTAATTTATGTTCCAGAGAATTATAAAAAAGATATAGCTGGCATATGAGAAAAGTCATTTACAGTTACACTGACTGACAGTATTTACACAGCCGAGGCAAAGCGTGTGCTAGTAGAGGCGTGACCCTGCCATTATGTTAGCTGACCAATCAGAGCCTCTTCAGGGCAGGCCTTTCAGAGGAACTAGGAAATATAACAGTTGTTTTCATGTTAGGTGAGTAGCTGTATATAATTAAAGTAAGAGATATGAAAAAATAACCTGATTTTTTATTTACAAATGAAGCATGAGCACACATTGCTTTGCATGTTGTAAACACAACCAAGCCTTAAAATCACACTGGACCACCCCTTTAAGAATTTTAAGAAATTCAGACTAGAAACAAGACAAAACCTCTAAATAAGAAAAGCATTGTTTGCCGTTTTAATTCGTCCACAACCTTGGGCAAAATGGTCAAAAATGTCAGTTCTTGTGCTGCATGCAAGCTTGCACTGCAGAGTGTTGTGATCTTTTATAGCCATTGACTGGTATTTATGAAGCACAAGAACCAAGATTTCAGATAAACGTGCTTTAATGTTCTACTGATGAAAAATGTCACCATCTTGGATTGCCTGAAGGTGAGTACAGCAAATTCTCATTTTTGGCCAAACTTTTCCTTTAACTTGAGCTATTGTTATGCGCACAGTGCTGTAAAAGACATCATGCATATTTACATAGAAAAAAATTAAAATATGGAAAGGAGAAATGTTCTGTGGAAATGCTGCCTAAGAATGTTTTTCAGCCAAAGACATAATGAAATATATACTAAGTGTGAGAGAAACTGTAGCATTAACAAATGCCTGATGCTATATTGGTATGGGAAACCTTACAAGGGCATTACAGTATGTCTGTTGATAATGTATCCATGTGTGAATTGTAGTATTATAATGGTGCTGTTTTTTATGCTCAGGATGTTTCCAGTCAGTTTGTTGAGTGACTGAACTTTTTAAAAAGAAATGGTAAAACCGTAACCTAAATCGCCACTAGATGGAGGTAGCATTCATTCACTTGCTCGAAATGGATAGCTCATTTAAAAGCAAGTATTCATGTCAATGTAAGTGTCTGTGTCATCAAGATCCTGACACCACTGTTTATGAACAAGATATTCAAATGGCTTTGTCATGTCTTCATTATGACAGACACTCTGTACATTTTTTCCAATGCTAAAAAGTCAGATTTTGGTGACACTTCCTGAAAATGCTCAAGACAGCACTATTTACACAGCCATTTGAAAACCACAGTAAAGTTAGACATTACTGCATTTAGTGAGGTATCTGAGTACAAGATGCTGAATATACATGTTTCATAGAATGAATACAAACTGTAAAAATAAAAAGTTGGGTTAGCTTAAAATTTTAAAGCAACCAGCTGCAAAGAAATTGTGAGTTTAAGCTTCAGTGGTTGTGCCAAAAAAATTTTTTAAGTTGACTGAAAATGCTGGTTTAAGTCAAATATACTTTACGAAATAATTTGGTACAGCTTCAAGCACTGACACTTAATAAACTCACAATTTCTTTGCAGCCGGTTGCTTTAAAATTCTATTTTTGAAAATATGGAGAAATCTAAAGTTACAGTCTCCTCAACTGAATTTTTTACTTTCATTGAACAAATACTTCCAAACATGCAGTTAAATCATATTTTTATGCGTAAATTCTGAGCTCGAAAATATGTCCACCTAACTTAAAATTTTAAACTGAATTAACAATTTGTAAGTTAGATTTTTACAATGCACCCTTATTTACAACAAAAATAAACTCCTTTTGAGTAGAGCTGTGCACAACTGTACAATAAACAATATTGCAGTTCATATTGGAACTGAACCTACAACACAGACAGGTTTGTAAATCATTCATGAAATTGTTCAATTTAAAAGAGATTTTCAGGGGGAAAAAAGATTTTAAAAATGTTATAAAATTTGCTTGACAGATTTGACAACTAGTTCAACATTTCTGTATGTAATGATTCAAGTAATGAAATGAGGACTATTAGTTTTATATGGAATGACTATTCAGCGTTCACAAGTTGTAGTTAATTTTGACTGACATGACATACGCAAATGATTATGTAATAAAAGAGCAGAGAGTTGTACAAAAGCATTGCAATTTGTTGGAAGGAATGAGAAACGGTTACTTTGATGTGCACACATGACTAATTGTTTTGAGGAATGCTTTAACTGTTGTTCATAAGTCAGCGCCAATAGCCTAGTGGTTAGTGCTTCGACACCTAGCACTGAGGTGCTCGCGGCGACCTGAGTTTGATTCCCGGCTTGAGGTCCTTTGCTGATCCTTCCCCTATCTCTGCTCCCTACACTTTCCTGTCTGTCAATCTCCACTGTCCTATCAATGAAGGTAAAACCCCCTAAAAAATAATTATATAAAAAAAAAAACTGTTGTGCAAATGTAAACAGTGTTGTGAGAAATGCACCGAAGCAACTGAGAAAAACTGTAAACCTTAGTTTCCATGGTTGACTGTTTTGGTGAATAACTGAGTTTTGAAGCAATAATGAAATGCTTTGGGCAGAAACTACATTTTGCAGACATGAAGTAAAGTTCTGAAGTTCCAGCAAACAGTTTTGAGATTTGCCCTCACAGTTTAGAGAATGTTAAGTCTGTTTTGAAAAATGTGCTAAAGCAATTGAGAAAAACTGTAATTATAATATGTGATAATTACAATTTAGTATAGACACTTCTCTTTTTTGCATAAGCCTTACTTGTACAGTAAAATGATCACTTATATACTAAAATCATTGCAATATTTGCTCTCAGCTGTTTATTGCTGTTCTTATACATGTGAACTGTATATGTTTTACATTCATATCCAAGCTTTTTACAAATGTTTATTAAGATACTGTCAGCAAATGAAGACATGCTTATCACTTTTATAATAACAAATATTCAAGATAGCCTACTGTAAAAAATATTTAGGTCGCTGGTTTGAGTCCCGGCTGGGCCAGTTGGCATTGAGTTTGCATGTTCTCCATATGTTATGGGTTTCCTCCGGTTCTCCGGTTTCCCCCACAGTCTGAATGAAACTACATTGGACGTAGTGTATGTGTTTGTGGAGTGTGTATGGGTGTTTCCCAGTTCTGGGTTGCGGCTGGAAGGACATCCGCTGTGTAAAACATATGCCGAAATAGTTGGCGGTTCATTCTAATAAATGAAGGAAAATGAATGAATGAATAATAAAGCACTATTTTAACAGTATTCCAATAGAAAGTATTTTTGTTTTAGTTGGGTTGGAATAAAACTGTTTAAAAAAATTGTAAGATAATTTTAAGGGTCAAAATGATTAGCCCCCTTACAAATTATTGGTATTTGATTGGCTACAAAACAAGCCACTATTGCAATAACCAATATAACCAACCAATAACCAAATACCAATACTGAATTAACCTAGTTAGGTCTTTGCACTTCATGCTGAATACTAGTATCTTGCAAACTATCTAGTGAAATATCATGTACTGTCATCATGGCAAAGACAAAATAAATTTGTTATTAGAAATGAATCATTAAAACTATCATGTTTATACTGTAAATATGCTAATATACTCAGTTAAACAGAACTTGGGACATATTTTTAAAAGACTAATAAAAAAATGATAGAATGCGGTAGAAAACACCTTTCTCTCTCTTACTCTCTCTCTTTTTCTCTCTTTCTCTCTCTCACACACACACACACGTTAGGCATCTGTGAACTCTGGTTAACCGACAGAGGCACAACTCATTTTCACCAGCAACCAAAGCCATAAATCACAGTAGTGCACCGTACATTACGTCATACACATGTTCTGCATTCAGGCAGTGTGCTTAGGTTTATAGAAGTGATACACTTGCTGTATATCGTTTATTTACCTAAAGGATTTCTATTGTATTATTCATATGCGTATGATTTATTGCACAGCTCTCTGGAGTACTTCTGATTCTGATTGGTAAACAAAGTCATTCAGTGCTTTTTTTTTTTTTTCAGGGATGGGGGATTGTTTCAAACTAAAGTTGTGCATTTAGCGAGCTAATAAAATATGAAAACTCATTTTTTTTTTCTAATTTTTAAGGTCAACTGTGAATTGAATATGATCACATACATATCAATAAACAGAACTGTGAAATGAAGTGCTACCTTTTCTCATATACTGTCAAATACTAGTACTCTTTATTTTGAATGAACCGCCAACTTATCCAGCATTTGTTTTTATGCAGCGGATGCCCTTCCAGCCACAACCCATCTCTGGGAAACACATCCATACATTCTCATTCACACACATACACTACGGACAATTTAGCTTACCCAATTCACCTGTACCACATGTCTTTGGACTGTGGGGGAAACCGGAGCACCCGGAGGAAACCCACGCAACCACGGGGAGAACATGCAAACTCCACACAGAAATGCCAACTGGCCCAGCCGGGGATCGAACCAGCGACCTTCTTGCTGTGAGGCGAACGTGCTAACCACTAGGCCACCGTGGCGCCCAATAATTGTGCTGTTTCAGCTTATTTTAAATGAGTCATTTGTACAAACAAATGCCATTATTTCTGTGTGTAATAATTGAATAGGTTGTGTGTAATAAATAATATTACCTGATGAATACGTTCAAAAAATATTTTGCTGCTTGTTCAAACTGCTTATTTAAAATGAGCTGAATCAACACAATTCTTGATTTTTTTAAGAACAACTTTATTTATGTTCAATCCACTTAAATTTGTAAAAACAATGAAGTTAACCTAATCGATCTGTGTTGGCACAACTTGAAGGAATTGTAGGGAACCTTTAATTTTTTTTACAAATTAAGAACTATCTATTTAAATCAATACAGGCTTGTTCTGAAAACGTAGTCCCACGTACGTTTCTGGAGAACGCACATTATGATGTCAGAGGTACGTATGGCTGCGTTTAGTTTTTTAAGTGAACACTATGGGGCGATATGACGCCGTTCCTTTTCGCACTTACCAGCTGACCGCTTACCTCCGTATGGACGACTTTCCCGCTGCAATCAGTTTGTCCGATTAGCTCGCCGTGGATTACTTTTGAAAATTGTTGGTTGGGATTAGGGAAGTGTGTGGGTGTGGGTCAATCGATAAAATTTTGGTTGGGTTTAGGGAAGGAGGTGGGTGGGTCACTCGATTGGGCAGTCAGTCAGTCAGTCATTTGAACAGTCAGTTGACAGCGGCCTCTGGTGGATTTATGCGAGAACAGCATGTGCGAACGGCACTCGCGAGAGAAATTTGACATCTCAAAAAGCGTACACAGCAGCCTCTCGAGGATTCGCCAAAACATAAAGTGCAATAATACGTACCTCCCAGGACGTATTTCACTGTCTCCAGAAATGTACGTGGGACTACGTTTTCAGAATGAGCTTGGGTTGACTTTCCCGCTGCAATCAGTTTGTCCCGTTAGCTCGCCATGTTCGTCGGCAGACTTGAGATGCAGAGAGGAGTTGACCACGAAGACGGGGTTCGAGTCTGGTGAAGAGCGGTTCCAGAAAGCAGATAAGACAAAAACAGAATCCAAAAAATAAAATAAACCAGTAAACGACGGGGTGAGAATGCTGTAAAGTCAGAAAATGTGGTAAAAATGAGACGAGGGCTTTCATGTTTTTTCCGGATTGCTTTTGAAAATTGTTGGTTGGGTTAAGAGATATGTGTGGGTGGGTCAATCGATAAAATTTTGGTTGGGATAAGGGAAGGAGGAGGGTGGGTCAGTCGATTGGTCGATCAAACAATCAGTCAGTCATTCAGTCAGCCAAACAGTCAGTCGACAGCGGCCTCAGGTGGGTTTACACAAGAACAGCAGGTGCGAATGGCACTCACGAGAGAAATTTGACATCTCAAAAAGCGCACACAGCGGCCTCTCGTGGATTCGCAAAAACAAAAAGTGCAAAAATACATACCTCCCAAGACGTATTTCACGGCCTCCAGAAATGTACGTGGGTACGTGGGACTACGTTTTCAGAATGAGCCTGAGTTGACTTTCCCGCTGCAATCAGTTTGTCCCGTTAGCTTGCCATGTTCGTCGGCAGACCTGAGACGCAGAGAGGAGTTGACCACGACGACGGGGTTCGAGTCCGGTGAAGAGCGGTTCCAGAAAGCAGGTAAGACAAAAGCAGAATCCAAAAAATTAAATAAACCAGTAAATGACAGGGTGAGAATGCGGTAAAGTCTGAAAACGTGGTAAAAATAAGACGAGGGCTTTTGTTTTTTCTGGATTGTTTTTGAAAATTGTTGGTTGGGTTTAGGGAAGTGTAAGAGTGGGTCAATCTATAAAATTTTGGTTGGGTTTAGGGAAGGAGGAGGGTGGATCAGTCGATTGGTCGGTCAATCAATCAGTCAGTCAGTCAGTCAAACAGTCAGTCGACGGCGGCCTCTGGTGGGTTTACTCGAGAACAGCAGGCAACAATGGCACTCGTCAGAGAAATTTGAGATGTCAAAAAAGAGCCCACAGCGGCCTCTCGTGGATTCGCGAAAACAAAAAGTGCAAAAAACCTCCCGCGACGTACTTCGCAACCTCCAGAAACGTACGTGGGACTACGTTTTCAGAATGAGTTTGGGTTGCTTTAAAACACTGCTTCTAGTTATAAGAATATAGTGAATAGTAAATACTATTCCCTAAAAATGAACACTAATAAGTAGTAGTTCATTTAATAGAATAAATGTTAAAAAAGCTTCATCTGTTATCAACTATAGAGTAAGAGAGAGAGAGATGTACTGTAAGATTAAGCCTTGTACTTACATATTTTGTTTCTTATACAAGCTCATCTTGACAAGTAATTACAAAGCCCCAAAAAAAAGAAGACATGTATGTACACATTTTTTCAACACCGCTAACATGTTGTCTCGCTTTTCTAAATGAAACTCAGACCATCAGCGCTGTGGTGATTGATTGATAATCCAAGCAATCAGCAAATGTCAGCTTCGGCTTTTCCTTCTAGACTGAAATTCTTGATGGTCTTCCATGAGGATTTGACTGCGTTTCTTTGGAAGCTGCCCATGACGAAGAATAAAGACGCTGGAATTCCAGGTCAGTGACCCATTGAGCTGTTAACTAAATGGGATGATGAAACCAGGGGAGAGAGAAACATGTCGCTGGGGGCAGTGAGTTTAGGTGTAAAAGATAGAAGCACAACACTTTAAAATAACATCTTATGCCTCTAACACACTGCACCATACTACATGCCCAGAAGGAAAGCAAATACTTGACAAGTATAAATGAGCAGGATATTAGCAGAACATTTTTGAACATTACTGTTTTACATGTACAGTAGTTCACTTGCATTGTCATTCTTTATTTAATTTATTTTGTCTATTTATGTGAAAATGGAAAATAAAATTAAATAAAAGTTCAGAAGTTGAGAAAGTTTGCTGAAAATTACTCATTGTCATGCAGTTCTTAATAATAATAAGAACAAATATTAATACAAAAATAAATATACATTTTTATTTTATAGCGTTATACATTTTTTCTTAAAAAACAACCATAATAAAAATGTAGTTCATTAGCATTAATATTTTTGTGTCATATATTTTATACATATTAAACACATTTAAAAAAAAAGGTGTTGTGTTAGATAAACATCAGATTAGGGTCTTGGGGGAGTTTATGAATGTTTATTATTGACATGATAAATATGTGTTTATTCATTCATTCTTTCATTTTTTATGCCCTTTATTAATCTGAGGTCCCCACAGCGGAATGAACTGCCAACTTATCCAGCCTGATCTTTCTTTATTTCGAAATGCACCCGCAAATGCAAATGACCTCGATGTAATAACTAGCAGCATGGATGCCATCTTTACTAGCACACTAAATACTGTGGCACCCATCAAATTAAAAAAGACTAGAGAAGATAAAACTACATCATGGTATAACAGTCATACGCGCGCTCTCAAAACAGCAACCCGTGCCTTGGAACGTAAATGGAAAAAAACGAATTTAGAGGTTTTTAGAATTGCGTACAAAGACAGTATGTCCAGCTATAGGAGGGCCCTCAAATCCGCCAGGGCTGAGTACCTCCGTAAACTGATAGAAGATAACCATAACAATCCTAGATTTCTATTTAACACCATTGCTAAATTAACAAACAATCTGTCATTGTTGGAACAAAATATCACACCGCAAATGAGTAGTGAAGACTTTATGAATTTTTTCAGTGATAAAATAGAAGGCTTTAGACAAAAAATAGATGTTAAAATCTCTGTACAGCCTTATACTTCAGATCCAGTAAACATTCCACTGAACCAAATTAGCCTACAGTGCTTCGAGAACATAGAACAGGAAGAGCTAGACAAAATTATAAATAGTTCTAAACCAGCTACGAGTATGCTAGACCCAATTCCAACAAAATTAATAAAAGAATTGCTACCTGTAATAGGAGAACCTCTTCTTAACGTTATCAACTCTTCTTTGTCATTAGGACATGTTCCAAACTCTTTCAAGCTCGCTGTTATTAAGCCTATTATTAAGAAACCACAACTGGACCCCTGCAACTTAGCAAATTATAGGCCTATTTCAAATCTTCCATTTATGTCTAAAATACTAGAAAAAGTTGTTTCTGCCCAATTATGCTCCTTTCTGCAGATGAACAATGCTTTTGAGGTGTTCCAGTCAGGTTTCAGGCCTCATCACAGTACAGAAACCGCATTAGTGAAAATAACCAACGATTTACTATTAGCTGCTGACCAAGGGTGCATCTCGCTGTTAGTCCTGCTAGATCTTAGTGCCGCATTTGACACAATTGACCACAATATCCTCATAGATCACTTAAACTATACAGGTGTCCAGGGAACAGCTTTACAATGGTTCAAGTCATACTTAACTAATCGTTACCAGTTTGTGAATATTAATGGACAACCTTCACAAGTCAGGCCAGTAAAGTATAGGGTGCCTCAAGGATCAGTTTTAGGCCCTTCGTTGTTTACAATTTACATGCTGCCCCTGGGAGACATTATTAGAAGACACGGTATCAGCTTTCACTGTTATGCAGATGATACTCAATTATATATTTCTACTAAACCTGACGAGACGTCTAAACTGTCAAAACTAACTGAGTGTATTAAAGATGTTAAAAACTGGATGACCAACAACTTCCTTCTCTTAAACTCAGACAAAACTGAACTATTACTTATAGGACCTAAATCCTGTACACAGCAGATCTCACAACTCGACCTGCAACTAGAGGAATGCAGAGTTAGCATTAGCTCTACTGTTAAAGATCTGGGTGTCATATTAGACAGCAATTTAACTTTTGAAAGCCATATCTCCCATATCACAAAAACTGCATTCTTTCATCTGAGAAATATTGCTCATTCTCAGATGCAGAAAAGCTAGTTCATGCTTTTATGACTTCTAGACTGGATTACTGTAATGCTCTGCTCGCTGGTTGCCCAACCTCCTCTATTAACAAACTTCAGCTAGTACAAAATGCAGCTGCCAGAGTTCTAACCAGGTCTAGAAAATATGATCATATCACCCCAATTTTATCCTCATTACACTGGCTGCCTGTTAAGTTTCGTATTGAGTTTAAAATATTACTTCTTACATATAAAGCATTAAATAATCTAGCTCCTGTTTATCTAACCAACCGTCTGTCTCGCTACAATCTAACCCGCTCTTTAAGATCTCAAAACTCAGGGCTTCTAGTAGTACCCAGAATAGCAAAATCAAGTAAAGGGGGTCGATCCTTCTCATTTATGGCTCCTAAACTCTGGAATAGCCTTCCTGATAATGTCCGAGGCTCAGACACACTCTCACAGTTCAAAACTAGATTAAAGACCTATCTTTTTAGTAAAGCAAACACTCAATACGTCACTTAGCGGTATAATGCATGAATGTGCTCCACGGATCTCCTTTATATACACTATGAACAGCAGCTACGCTAATTATTTTCTTTGTTCTCTATTCCAACTGGGGATACTCATCCCGAGGCCCCCAGAGACTATGCAGCGCCACGGATGCGATCCAAGACCCGTGACGAGACGATCCCAAGGCTCCTTAACCCTGGACCTCGCTGTATCCTGAGCAGCTGCTTGGCGGAGTAGCAAGCAAGAGACGGATTCTCTTAGCAAGCAAGCAAGAGACGCACCGATGGATTACTCTTCAGTGTTTGAACTCTAAGTAGTGAATATTAAACAACACTGAACTGAACTGAACTCAGCTATTTACTAGCTAATAATATACTAGCTAATAACTAAACTGGGTGCCACGGTGGCCTAGTGGGTAGCACGTTCGCCTCACAGCAAGAAGGTCGCTGGTTCGAGCCTCGGCTGGGTCAGTTGGCATTTCTGTGTGGAGTTTGCATGTTCTCCCCGTGGTTGCGTGGGTTTCCTCCGGGTGCTCCGGTTTCCCCCACAAGTCCAAAGACATGCGGTACAGGTGAATTGGGTAAGCTAAATTGTCCGTAGTGTATGAGTGTGAATGAGTGTGTGTGGATGTTTCCCAGAGATGGGTTGCGGCTGGAAGGGCATCCGCTGCGTAAAAAATATGCTGGATAAGTTGGCGGTTCATTTCATACCATCTGACCCAACCGAGGCTCGAACCAGCGACCTCCTTGCTGTGAGACGATCGTGCTACTCACTGCGCCACCGTGACGTTATGTTTTCTTAAAAATACTAAATAATGTTGTTCATAATCATGAACATTTTCAATTACAGTATATGTTCTATTTGTTTATTAAAATTATCTAGTTTTTATCTTATTATTTTTAATTAGCTTGAAAACGTAGATAAGACTTTAAGGGAATTTATTCAAATTCTCCAAAAATAACGATTTATGATATAGTTTAATAGCATGATGATTTTTTAATTATTAGATATATTTTCACTTGGGTGTCACGGTGGCGCAGTGGGAAACACGATCGCCTCACAGCAAGAAGGCCGCTGGTTGGAGTACCAGCTGGGCCAGTTGGCATTTCTGTGTGGAGTTTGTATGTTTTGCCCGTGTTTGTGTAGGTTTCCTCCGGGTGCTCCGGTTTCCCTCACAGTTCAAAGACATGCACTAGGTGAATTGAATAAGCTAAACTGGCCGTATGTGTGTGTTAATGCAAGAGTGTATGGGTGTTTTCCAGAGCTGGGTTGTAGCTGGAAGAGCATCCGCTGTGCAATAATATGTGGTGGAAGTTGGTGGTTTGTTCCGCTGTGGTGACCCCTGAATAAGAATGGACTAAGTCGAAAAGAGAATGAATAAATTTATTGGGTATTCAACACTGCATGGCAAGAAAACATCACAGTCGTGGGGTATGATCTCTTTTTCGTGCGTGACATAGGAACGCTCAGTGATTTATCAGCTCTGCAACATTTTACCATCTGCCCTGTAACCATGCACATCACAAAGTATGAGCACTTGTGTGAGTGTGTGTGTGTGTGTGTGTGTGTGTGTGTGTGTGTACAGTATGTGCAGCATGTGTGTATGTTGTGTGTGAGATTGTTTTTTCAGTTGTGTGTGAATAGTCAACTTTATCACATACATAAACTCGCTTTTGAATAGTATATCCGTATGACAGCAGTTATTTCAAGCTCTGTCGTTATTTACACTCATTATAGAGTTGAATTTAAATAGCAGACAAGATTTTCTTCCCTGAGTGAGAAGAGAATAGAGTTTTACATCAGAGGTGTAAGTATCGTCTGTCTGTGTATGTACATATGATATACAGATAACAAAACCCCAAACTTCCTTTAGTTTTAGTGGATAAGCAAGCGTGAGTTTTCCCTGCAAACTCATTTTAAGTGGTGAACATGTGCAGTCATGCTCTCCTGTCATCTGTGATCTGATCTCATTACAATACTGTCCTTCAACTGTATACATCTCTATTTAGAATCTCATTACCTTCTCAGAGCTTTATTGTAAGTTATAAAATACTCCATGACCATGGGAAATTATCAAGTAATTCCTGAAGACATTTGTGCATTACAGTATGTGGCTTTTCACAAGAAGTGAAATAAGCACCTCCAGAATGTGTTTGTGAAGTTTCAGCTCAAAATGCCACACAGATCATCTATTAAAACTTGGATGAGAAGTCTCCTCATCCACCACCAGTGTGCAGCATCAAGCTGGATGACACGATGGCAGCCATATTGCGCCAGACCGCACACCACACACCAGCTGATTAGTGGAAAGGAGACAGAGTGATGAAGCCAATTATGATATGGGGATGGTTAGGAGGCCATGATGGACAGAGGCCAATAGGCAGATCTGGTTAGGATGCCGGGGTTAAACCTCTACTCTTTTTCGAAAAACATCCTGGGATATCCAATGACCACAGAGAGTCAGGACCTTGGTTTAACATCTCATCTGAAAGACGGCGCTCCTTGAGCTGTATAGAGTCCCCTTCACTCCCATACAGGTACTGACTGGGTGCAGCCCTGCTTAGCTTCAGTGGACGACCATAAAATGAACAATACGAGGAGGTATGACACCGTTACTTTTCACGCTTACCAGCTGACCACTTTCCTCCATATGGATGGCTTTCCCGCTGTTACCAGTTTGTCCAGTTAACTCGCCATGTACGACGGGAGACTTGAGACACAGAGAGGAGTTAACCACAACGACAGGGTTTGAGTACAGTGAAAAACAGTTCCAGAAAGCAGGTAAGACAAAAAAAAAGCCAAAAAAAAACAAAAACAAATAACACGGTGAGAATGTGGTAAAGTATAAAAACATGGTAAAAATCAGGCGAGGGCTTTTGTTTTTCTAGACTGCTTTTTAAAACTGGCGGTTGGGTTTAGGGAAGTGGGTGGGCGGGTTAATCTGTGCTATAGAAAAGAGAAAAAAGTCAGTCAAACAGTCAGCGGCCTCTGGGGAATTTATGTGAGAACAACTGGCACGAATGGCACTCGTGAGAGAAATTTGAGATCTCAAAAAGCTGTACGCTGCCTCTGGTGAATTCACAAAAACTGCCAAAAAACGTAGCTCCTGGGACATATTTGGCGCTCTCCAGAAATGTATATAGCGGTACGTTTTCAGAATGAGCCTGGGTTGGTCATTTTTCTATTACATTCTTAAATATTTACAAACGATAAGCAGATTAGCAGATATTTTTGCAGGAGTGAATGACTCAGTGGTGAGCAAGAAGTACTGTCAAAATGGTACTTGAAAATGCTGCTTGTTTACAGTTTGTATGTGTTCAGCACTAGTTCCTGTTTCCCTTTGTGAACTGACAGGACAGATATTACCCCCTGCAGGAATGGAAAGATACATCTCTCATGCAGGAGCAGAACATACGTTCTTGTTTCAGTCAGCTGATTTGGCTCAGATTGGAACAGACACGGCCGACGTGAGGTGACAACACAGTGAGTTTTTGTCACCACTATAGTTGTCACATCACAATTTGGTAAGTTACTTGTATGTTTATGTTATGGAGATACTCAGATGTAAATAACAGCATGAATTGCATAATAATTCACTGAATACATTGTTCTGTTTATTAATACTGTCCAAACCACAGAAAAAACATGTGGAAGTATCATGAGCCGGTATAAGATTCTGACTGTATGATAATCTTGGATAAAAATATCACGGTTTTACAGTGTGATTACTGCTCTAAAATATGTTTTTTTTTTGAATGGCTGGGTACAACTTTCTTCCCCCATTGAACACAATATATATTTCATTTTAAGAAAGATTTTAAATATTTTGGAAGTAAACACACAGGCTAAATAATTACAATTAATCACTGAACTCAGTCTTAATTAGTTTCAAAAATACAGATTTCTTTTCAACTTGAAAAGGCATCTTTGGATTTCTTTCTTTTCTTTGGATATAAAGTCACTGCACTGTTCAGATCTATAGCATGCTTGGATTTTGGTGCATTAGCAATTTGTTTTTCAAATGTTTACTGAGTCATGGGGTGACCAGATTTTCACATTAATGGTTCTTTGCTGCTGGAGATACTGTTGACCTAATAAAAATTATTTGTAAAAAAATAAACAATAAATTTACATAAACCATACAAACGTTATACCAGAACATTGTAGTGGTTTTAAAACCGTGATTTTCCCAAACCACGGTAAACCTTAAAACCAGTTATGGTCCCTTGCCTAGCGTAATATTTTGACAAAATATTGTTAATAGGCTCTATACTATATGATATTTGGCAGTCTTGATACTCTGTTTGCAGTCTGACAGGCCAAAACATAATATTTTATGATTTTCAGCAGCAATAAGCAACATATGCATGTTTAATTAGTTTCAGCATTATTTATGTTAGGCTCTCCAACATGGCCAACTGATGACACTTCATGAAAACACTTTATAATAAGATCTCCTTAGGCCACTAAGAGAGTGAAATCTGAAAACAAAGTTACTGGGTTGTGCTTTTTCAATTTTTTATTTCTGTGCCTGCAGTTGCTGTCCAGTTAGCACTTAACATGGAACAATCGAAATTTGCATCATATGTCCTCTGTAATGGCCTACCTGTTGAATTTTTACACAGGTAAAGCATGTTGAAGCTGTGTTGCGCTGATGATCACCATCACCTGCTAATCTGCTGCCTAGAGGAACGCTGCAAACAGATCCTATTTGCTTAATGTGACTCACTGTCTCATCTTTTAGCACCCCAGCTGTCATTAAATAAGCCTGTTCCCCATTCCTTTACTTAGGAATGTGTGTGTTTGTGTGTGTGTGTGTGTGTGTGTCAGAGCATTCCCCATTTTCTCACACTCATCCTACACATCCTAACACAGGCTATCGGGAAAATGTGCCCAGGGATCCCTTTCTGAGAACCGAGAAAAATGTGCCTTGGGGTACATAATAGCTCCATTTTATGTGCAATACGAACGCTACAGGGTGCTATCGTTGACCACTTACCACCGTATGGACAGCTTTTCCTGCGTGACTGGTTTGCTGGTTTGAAGGATGGTTCCTTTAAAACCTACCAAAAAGACTGCAGTGTGAAACTGTGGTAAAAACATATGGGCACGATTGACTTTTCTTTTCTAGTTTGCTTTTTGAAAACACACTTGGTTGGGTTAAGAGAAAGAGGCAGGTGGGTCAGTCGATATCAAACTGATGGCTCTCCAGAGACCAGAGACTGTAAAAGATATGGACGTAAGATCCATGACGTCACCTATAGGTTTTTTAAGAGCGCTAAAGAGGCCACAAGTGAGCCAACCGGCGCCATTTTGTTCAAACGTCACTGCTCCAGCTGGGGATATCCAAATAAGGCCAAAGAGGCGAAGCATGAGAGGAGCTACAGACACAGGCTAACATTTTGCTTAGTTTGGGAGAAAAGCATAATTCTCCATTAACTGCGACTCGTTTTAAGCGACAAGACTTTTAAAAATACCGTTGTAATATACTAAGTTTCTAAACATTGTTCTTATGACGTTTTTCTACAGAAGGATAACGCGAATTACTTCAGATATAGTCTGTGTCAGTAAATTCAAGGCTATTGATGAAATCCAGCCAGGACACTGTAGGAGAATGCTTTAGATGACTGTTTTATAGCCTATCGCTAATCAACCTGTCAGATTCTGGAGTGCTTTACAGGTCTAAAGAACATTATAAATCATAAATTATCCTAAATAAATTAAATACATTTATAGATATGGTATATAATTATAATTACTCTCACTTGGGAAATTGAGGCCACATTAATGTTTTTTGAGCACAATTAAGTGCCCACAGCATGCCATATTATCTGATAATTGTAGGAAATAATTTCAAAAGGCAACTGACTGTGTAAAGCCACATAAAACAACACAAAAATACGATGAATATGGAGAGATCAGCAGCTAATCAACTGAGGTGACGTGACGGTGTCCAACCAGACCTAGCTGTCACTCAAGAGGCCACGCCCTGAATTATACAGACTTAATATAACTGAATTAAAACGAAACAGATGAGTTATTAAAAAAATCACCCCTTCACAGTCTTCATGAAGGGTAATATTAGCTATATGAATCAAAATCGCTCTTTGTACCAGGCTGTAAACACCTTTTTTTCTGCTGTAAAGTTGGCCATTTTAACAGTGGGCTCATTAGAAATTTGCTCTATTATGGAGCCAGGACTAGCAGAATTTTGATGAATTGGAGTTTCAGTTACTTCCGTATTGGCTTCCCAAGGGAGAGCGAGAGGTT
>CAIGQQ010034734.1:9531603-9567282 GCA_903798035.1 Danio albolineatus | reverse complement strand
ACTACAGGGCGAACCTGGATCTGCTATTGGAGGAGGTTTACCAGGCCGTAAAGGAGAGCCAGGAATTCCAGGGATCCCTGTAAGAAATACAAGAAAATGACTCCCTCCTGCACAGTGATAAAAAGAACATACAGTTGGAGTCAGAATTATTAGCCCTCCTGAATTATTAACCCTCCTGTATATTCTTTTCTCAATTTCTATTTAACAGAAACAAGATTTTTTCAACATATTTTTAAACATAATAGTTTTAATAACTCATTTCTAATAACTGATTTATTTTACCTTTGCCATGATGACAGTACATAATATTTTACTGGATATTTTTCAAGATACTAGTATTCAGCCTAAAGTAACATTTAAAGCCTTAAGTGGGATAATTACTGTAGGTAAATTAAGCTAAGGTAATTAGTCAAGTCATTGTATAACAATGTTTTGTTGTGTAGGCAATTGGAAAAAAATTATTGCTTAAGGGGCCTCATAATATTGACCTTAAAATGGTTTAAAAACATTAAAACAGTTTTTATTCTAGCTGAAATAAAACAAATTAGACTTTCTCCTGAAGAAAAACATCTCTAATTCTAATTCTCTAAATTCTAATAATTTTGACTTCAGTAATAGTTTGTTCTTAATGTCATTGGGACCTTACAAAATACATTGCTTTTCTCTGTCTTTTTAGGGCACTCCTGGTCGTCAAGGTGTGGATGGGGCAAAGGGAGAGGCAGGTGCACGAGGTCTGCCTGGGCAGGATGGTCGACCAGGGTCACAAGGCCCACCTGGACTTTCTATTAAAGTTAGAATGCATTTCCTTCTTCGATAAAGAACTCTCTAAATATGCTGAATGTATGGCCCTGTTCCATGAGTTTCTTCTTGTTTCCAGTGTTTGCCAGAATTATTACAATACTAGTATTTTCACTTGCTAAAAAAGGTTTAGTCATATATTTCTAAATAAAGAAAGTGCCAGTAGATAATACCAGTTTACATTTTCCAATAATTCATTTTGCTATTAATTGTAACTATTTAGGGAGAACCATACAGAGCGCTTACCAACATCTAGTCCATGTAGGAGGACATGAAAAACATAACAAACTGACAGACCACATCTAGAAGATCTGTGGCAATGTTTCCAAGACACTTCCAGAAAACAGCTATAGTTGAAATAGTTGTATGATAAAGGCTATAGCTGGTATAAATAGACCCAGCAGGCACAGAACTTTAATATGACATCAGGTTGATGTTGAATCCACATTTAATGGTGTTACAGCTTGACGTTGTGTGGATGTTACCACTATGACCTCTATCAGATGTTGGATTTTGGTTTCCATACCTGATGATTAAATGTCAGTATTTGACATCAATATGGCGTTGGTTTAGGATGTTAGCTTGATGTTGCATTTTACACTACAACATAACCGAAAATTAACCAAATATCAATGTCATTTAATGTTCTTAGATGCTGGCTAGACTTTGAATTTTGGTCACCTGACGTCATGACCTAAATCTAACCTAATATGAACATCTTATGATGTTGTGTGCCTGCTTGGGATTTTCTTTGTCAATTAGCTTCTGTTGACTAAATGAAATCAACATTTTCTGTGACCACAATTTTCATTTTAGCAGCTTCTGCCCTAGGTAAACCCATGCAGTTTTTCAGGTAGCTGTAATTTAATAATGATATTTATGATAATGATATTATTAATGATATTTCCCACTGACACATAACATCGAAGATAGAAGTAAATCATTTAAAACCATTTGTTAGCTATTGAAAATACTTCTGGTCTGTTCATTTATTACATAATTGACAACACTACTGTTTACAATATCCATGTGATATCTTTCATTAGATTGTATATGAGGTTAGAGGTCAAAATAAACACGTGTTAATTAAACCAAACTCCAGTGGATACACAAAGATAATCAGACCTTTTGTAAATAATACAAGCCATGTTTGATTGTTTTATTCTGAAAATATGTGGAAGCGCCACTGGCATTTTTATTGGAATCGATGCTCCTACGAAGTATTAATTCATTCATTGTTTTCACCGTTTGAAGTTTCAAATGTGCCTTCAGCCAATCTTGTACCTGTCTCTTTTTGTGTTTCATTTTATGTTCATGCAGGGTGACAAAGGCAGCCCTGGAGAAAGGGTGAGTCAATACAAATAGTTCTTCAAAAGAAGCCAGGGAAGCCTTCTCAAGTAAAGATCGACAAATAATTAAGAACACAACAAATATTATGAAATAGACATCACACACTGCATGAATAATACATTTTTATATTAGCCTTGTTATGATGATCAAGTAGTTAATGTTAAATTAATGTATTTTACTTGAAAATAATCATTAGAAGGATTTTACATGTTGCTTTTGCATGTTAAAATCAGCATGCAGAAATGTTATTTTATGTATTGCATGTTGATAGTCCAAGATATACGATTTCTAATCATTCATGTACATTTAATCCAAAATCCATGATTGGAGAATCAGTTTTCAGTTGTTTTTATGTTGTATTTTTTAATTTAAAAAAAAACAACTTCAGAAATTAAATACATTTTACAAGGTATTTCCAAGAAATAAAAAGTAAAAGTCTTTTTTTTTCTTGATGCGGAGACTCAAGTACTCTTTTAGAAAAGAATACAGTGATTTTTTTAAGGATTCACTAAGGACAAAATAATCTAATGACAGCCAGAACTCTCTGAAAGCATACTAATTTCTTTATATGGGATACAATAGGATATTTTCTTGACAGTGTTCTACTGTTTAATTCCGATTGAAAGGGTCTTCCTGGTGTGGGCAGTGGAGTAGCTGCTAAAGGAGATCCTGGTGAACCTGTAAGTGTTTCCATTATTCATGGCAAAGTGGCAGTGTAAATGGAAGTTGACATAAATTTGTGAGTTGCTGCTGAAAACTGCTTGTGTTTTTGTCATTGTGTGTTTTTGAGGAATTATTGCATACTCTGAATAGTGTTTGTGTGCCTTTTAAGGGAAGTTCTGGACCACAAGGTCCGCAGGGTCCAAGAGGACTGACTGGACAAAAAGGAGCAAAAGGAGAACCTGTATGTTATTGTGTGCCATTATATATTTTGCCTAAGATATTGTGTCTGCTTGTTGTAAAATATATGCTTTACTTATCTATCTTAACTTGGCCGATGTATGATTGTGTTGCAGGCTGAAAGCGCTGAAGGTCAACCAGGACCTAAAGGAAACACTGGAGATCCTGGTGACCGGGTATGAAATGCTTTCACTAATATATCTCATGCTCTCATGCTCACTCTAACGTTTGTTTTCATTGTTCTTTTATTAATGCATTGTTTTTCAGGGTCCCCGTGGCCCTCCTGGTGAAAGCGGAAGTAAGGTAAACAGAAGTCAGTTTTTTTGTGGCTTGTGTCATCGAGGTACAAGTGTGTTAAAGGAATAAGCTAATGATGTTTTGTTGTTTATTCAGGGAGACCGAGGACAAGCTGGAGTACCTGGTTCAGATGGAGCCAAGGTGAGCATCATTCTCTAAGTATTTAGTGCACATTTAAAGTGATAGTTTACCCAAAAATGAAAATTCTGTCATTGTTTACTCATCCTTGACAGTTTTTTGCAGGACACAAAAGGAAGATATTCTGAAGAATGTTGGAAACCTGTAACCGTTGACTTGCATAGTGTTTATTTTTCCCACTATGGATGTCAGTGATTACAGGTTTCCAACATTCTTCAAAAAATCTTCTTTTATGTTCAACAGAACAAAAAACTATTATTTTAACGCAGTGCTAGTCCATAAACCGTTCATGGTTATGATTATACAAATTTTTTTGCTCATTTAAATGAAACAGGTAGATTTTGATGTAATTCTTTTCATGATTTTGATGTTTTTTAGGGAGACAGAGGCCCTTCAGGTCCAGCAGGAGACAAGGTGTGTCATTAACCTTCATAAAAACATATATATTCTTATTAGGGGGCCGTGGGTAATGCTGTGCTTGTTTGTGTCTGTTTTTGTTTGTACGTTAGGGAGATAAAGGTTCAGCAGGCCCCTCTGGACCTCAAGGACTGAGGGTGAGTGGCTGCACAAGCCATGATAAGTCACAAGCCATGTGAAAATGCATGAGTGTACATGCATGTTGTAAATTATTTATATGTGCCTTCAGGGTTTGCCAGGGAGCAATGGCCTTCCTGGAGAGAAAGTAAGCGAGGGTGTCAGCTCCACAAACATCATTAATCTCAGTTATCTGTGACTAGTTATTATATCTTTATTATTTTGACTTTAAACCATATTTATTTGTGCCTTTGTCTGCCGTAAGGGTGCTGAAGGTGCAAAAGGGGAACCAGGAAGCAGTGTAAGCTCACAATATTCATGTTATTTTTAATTTATATGAAAATTTGATGCAGTTGTAGTGGTTCTCTTGACGTTGTTCGCTGTTTCTTTTTCTTTTCTTTTTTTCGCAGGATCCTGGTTCATTTGGGAGAAAAGGAGAACGGGTATGACTTTTGAGAACAATGCTGAGTCTGAGTCTGTCTATGTCAGATAACAGGCTTTCCATTTTATTCTTTTGATAAGTCTTTTTTGTACTGACATTCAGATGGTGCGAATCCACAAAAATCTGATTTTTATTGCCAAAAAAAAAATCCATTCAATACTCCCCTTTTTCTTCTTTTTTAGGGTGAAAGAGGCTTTCCAGGTACTGCTGGAGCTAAAGGTGACAAAGGAGATGCTGCACAAAAAGGAGAAAGGGTGAGTTTTGTCAATTGACTTGAAGTGTCCATTCGGGAAACTGCCTAGTTTGATGAGATAGTCAAGGCATTTAAAATTGAAAGTGATTTTGCTTATGGTCATTTGGAGTTGCGTAATGAAAATCTTATTATTATAGATTCGGAAAAGTGAGTCTTAAGGTACAAAAAATTTAAATTGAGAAACTATGCATGATTCAGCATTTCTAATTTGCTCCACAGGGGGCCCCTGGAGCAGGAGAGCCTGGCCAACCTGGACCTAAAGGAGACCAGGGTGATCGGGTAAGCAAACAAGACAAAGAGAAGACTGGAATATTTGAGACCTTGAGACAAAGAACCATATAAGTCCATATTTTCAAATTTTGAGTAATAAGATTTTAAATTGGAAACATTATACTATATATTTATATTTTACTTAGACAACAAATGCTCCTCAATTCTAGGAAGATAATTTTATTTTTCAGTGTCAGTATTAAAAATCAAAAGTTATTGTGATTTATATTTCTCAAATGTGGACAAACGGTTTATGTCCAGTTAGTGTGGAATACCAGTATAACTCCAATTCATCATATCACTTTAAACCACTAAAGATCTGATTGCAGTAACAGAAACGTCAGGTTAATATTAAACATCTCTTTCAAGTTTATTCTTCTTCTTCTTCTTAATATGATTATTACAGTATGAACAATGTAGAATACAAGACCTACTTACAGTACAGGCAATAACAATCAATTATTATCAATAAACAATAAATAAATAAATAAATAATATAACTATAAACATAAAATGCAGACATACACCATAAATATTGTCAGCGCACCTGTATATATACTACTTCAAACTGTTCTCGTGTCTCAGGATATAAATTAATATATAAACAAATAAAATATGTGGGAAATAATCATTGACTCAGCTTCATTATATATGGTATGTGGTTTATTTTAATAGATTTGCTATTTTGGTGTTGTTTAGCACTTCTTAGCTTGTTCAGAGAGAGAGAGAGAGAGAGAGAGAGAGAGAGAGGGAGAGAGAGAGAGAGAGATCACATCACATCACATATACGATTCTTCCACTCACCTCTTTCGGTGGATTTAACGAGTTTTTGTTCTCTTTGATTTAAATATGGTTTCCAAGCGTCCCTCAAAGCCTTCCTTACTCTGTCCTTCATTTGTTCATGTCGGCTCTCCTTTTTTTTTGCCGAGTATTTGCCCTTTTAAAATCCAAAATGACATGACAGCAAGCAGAATCTCCATTCTTCTTAGTGGACATAAACGTTATTCTGCATGAATTTATTTTAATGTTTAAAATGCAGACTGTCTGTCACACGAAAATATCCCCAAACTGTTTCTGTATGCATAGTTCACACATACAATTAATGTCACTTGGTTATCTAATTTTTTTTCATATTTTGTTCATCGCACACACTCAATTAGCTTTTGTTCCTTTTTTGTAAGTCACTCTAGATAAAAGCACATGCAAAATGCGTTTCTTCATTGTGCATGCCAATAAATAAATTGATAAAAGAACATTGTAATTGTATGAGAACATCACAAACAGGGATTTTCAGACTCTAATAATTTTTTTTTTAAAGTATGAAAGTATGAAATAGATTGTAACAATAATTTCATCTGTATATTAACCAATAGCTGTTGATTTATTTAAACAGGGTCCCGGTGGATTGTCTGGAAAACCTGGCGCAAAGGTAAAGTGAATCCTTAAACGCTCTTTCTCACTCCGGAGCACATTAATGCAAATGACATTGCATTAGTCTGAATAAGCTGTCATGAATCGCGGCATCTCTTTACTCTGTCTGACTTTAGGGCAGTCAAGGTGATGCAGGAGAGAGAGGAGAAGCAGGCAGCCCTGGTTCACAAGGGCCTATGGGCCCCAGAGGGAAAGATGTGAGAGTCTGCACCTATTTATACATTAACAGAGGGCTCTATAATCTACAGCTGCTTTTAACAACTTTTTTATCTGCAGCCAATGCTAAAGTCTTTTTTTTTTTGAGGTTAAGTGGTCTAACACTTATTTACACTAAACATACAGTATTGCATGTTCTAAAAGTTACTGCTTTTACATTACATTAGCTGTACAACTAATCTACCTTGATGATGATATTTTACACTCTACTAACAGTTTCAATTTTTCTTCTAACGTCTTTCTTTCTTACAGAGGTAACAAGTAGTCAAGGTAATAGGTGACTTCTTTTCTTTGTCTTCCGATGCAATCTTCTTTTACCTTCTTAAATACTGCTATTTGCACTTGTGGCTTCTGAAATACAGAAATGTATTCATATTCATCATAGGGAATCAAATGAAGTAAAACATCTGTAGAAAAAGTATTCGTATAGTATTACATAATGTTTTATGTAGGAAGTCTGATCTCTTCTTTTGTTTCTTTAGGGACTTAAAGGAGACAAGGGAGAGGATGGCATTGCTGTAAGTTATTTTGTTTTGTTGATCATTTTTCATAATCCATGTGCTTTTTTATGTATTGTAGCTTTGTTTCATGTTTCTAAGGGAGAACCTGGGTTGCCGGGTAAAGCAGGGGAGAGAGGTCTGAGAGTAAGTACCAAAGAGATTTGGTAATGTATGTGATGCTAAATTGTTGTACCATGTAGTCCGGCCACATCCTAACAGTGGTCTATTAATATTTTAGGGACTACCAGGTCAGTCAGGTCAACCTGGGACAAAAGGAGACACAGGAGATCCAGGGGAAGATGGCCGAAATGTAAGATATACTATATGGTTGCCTGAGTGTATTACATGGGTCAAAGATGATGGTGTCTGCATCATGTTAAATAAAAAAATAAATAAATACGTTTGTATACACATGGAAAGCTTATTAAATTCCACAATATAGAATGTAATTTGTCAGTCATTATTAGGGCCAGACGAAATCTGCGGACATTTTTTGCTATTTCTGCAGAGTATTTTGTAAAAAATCTGCGGATTTATGCGGAATGATATTGGGAATATCATAACTAAAACCTCAATATATGAAATAAAAAGTGAAACATTTTTATCTTGTATTTAATGTTTACAATGCGAATCCAATTAGATCCACTTTATTTGATGAACAAAGCAAGTCTCTTATATAAAATCTCTACTAAAAGACAGATAATAGTTCTTTACCAACTGGATTGTAAAGAAATCATATGAATATTTTCATATTAGTCAATATTATTACTGAAATTAATTTAAAAATTGAATAAATATAAATTTACACACATTTACACAAGTAAATTAACAGAATCAATGATGGGCTAAAAATCTGCGGAATTCTGCGCGCGCAGATTCCGTGTGGCCCTAGTCATTATTCAGTGTAATAGACATATTTATGTGAAAATCAAACAACATACTTATTCTGTTTTATTAAAATATACAACATAATATGCACCAAGATCCATAAATGAATTCTTTAATATGCCATCAGATTATTCTTGTTCTAAATATGCCTGACAATATATGGGGTATTTTACTTTTGTCATTTTTTGCTCGATAAATATCAATAAGACTTGATTCTATTTATGTATTGCTTACTTTTTTGAATGCCTGAATAAATAGAAACTGCCCTTTGGTTGTTCTAATGTTAATGCAATTTACAATAATAACCCTGCAGAACATTAATAATACAGGATATTAATCAAAGCTAATATCTTGTTTGGTTTTCTCACATGTCAAAATAAAAGCCAAATAAAACAACAACAACAGATCGCTGCAAGAACTGTTGCGTTAGTTATTTGTGTAGTCGTGATCAGCGTTTTGTTTTTTTTATAGGGTACCCCAGGCACAATGGGACCAAGAGGCCCAAAGGGAGATCAGGTAAGCAGTCAGAAACTCAAATCACAAATGCTGTCATGTTTTGACCAACATAAACACTGAAATAATCATTTAAATACATCTCCTATTGGTTATTATAGGGTATACAAGGCCCCCCGGGCCCGCCTGGAGATGTGGTATGTTTCTAAATCATTTAAGTTCTTTATAGTTTTTTCTACATCCCAGTTTTACAATATAAGTAACCTCAAATTGAATTTGTTGCTTATGTTAGACAACAGGAGAGAAACAGCTGAGAGGTGAAAAGGGAGAAAAGGTACAATAAAATATTCAGAGTGTTAAAACTTTGGCTATCATGCATATTCTGATTTTGTCATTATATTTATGAACCGTATTGTATCACCAGGGAGAAGCAGGTGACCCAGGAGAGCATGGGGCTAAAGGCCTAAAGGGTGAAGCAGGAGCTCAAGGCGCTGCAGGATCAAGCGTAAGTCAGTGTGGAAATCAGACAGTATGTGTGCTTAAGAGTAATAGGATTTATATCTGGAACTGTTTGTTTTTTAGGGTCCCGAGGGGCAGCGTGGGCTACCAGGAGCCAGAGTAAGAACCTCCCGTAGTTTAATGTCTTTTAGCTATTCATGCATCACTATTTATGTATCTTTTTATGGCTGATTGTGGCTGCGTGTAATATGACTAAATATTGTGATAAACTTATAAGGAGTTCACCCAAAAAATGAAAATTCCATAATTATTTACTCACCCTACGCTTGTTTTAAACCTGCATGAGGATTACATTAAAGGTGATACTTTGAAAGATGTTGGTAAACCCATTGACGCATTGATGGGAGTCAATAGTAACAAGTATCCATTAAAATACTTTATTTAATGTTCTACAAGAGAAAGAAACTCATAGATGTTTGCAACACTGATTTGAATTTTTGGGTGAGCTATTTATTCAATCTCATTCAAACGTACTGTATTGTTATTTAGGGCAGGGTAATATACCGTTATATAACTGAAATCATGTTAATTACTGAATTATCTGATTTATTAAATTAGTTTTGTTTGTTTATTTTATTTATTTGTTATTTTTAATAGCAGTCTGTATATCTCATTTTTCTTTTTATTTCTTCTAGGGTGACCCAGGCGATAGGGGCAGTCCAGGAGAAAAGGTAAGAGAGCTGGCTTTCTCAGTTTACTATGGGATGTCATGCTTCAAGCTTCTTTCATTTTGCAGAGTAAATAAGTGTTTGACCGTCATGTCCATGAACACATCATGCTTTTTTTAAGTACATCAATACGACCACAAGCCATGTATACAATATATATTTGGTACAAAATGTTTGAGAAAACAGATGTTTTTGAACTAAAAGATTTCTGACAGGAAGTGGTAATAAAGGTGGCTTAATGTTAAAACATCTGCGTGTCTTAATGCAAAGTCTGCAGGTTCAGTTTCATTCATGGGCGGTAATCATTTGGCACCTCTAGATTTGATTAAAGTTTGATTCAGGGAATCATGATGCGATTACAAAACAATATTCAATACATCAATTTTTCAGCAACGCCTTTCGGCCGCAAATCTTTTGAGATAAATCATGCAGTAGCTCTGAGTGGTTTGCTTCATTTTTCTAAAAGAAGTGGAAGTTTATGGTTTGCTTAAAGGTTTGGTGTTGGACAGGCATTTATGAGCTTTTGTTTCCACAACATAAAATATGATTTTTAATGTGGTAAATTTTCACAGAGCTTGTTTGTAATGTTTTGCGGTTTACATATGTTGATTAAAAATGCAATTAAATTGTAATAATGTTTATTACTCATTCATTCATTTTCCTTCGGCTTAGTCCATTTATTATCCCAGTGGAACTAACCACTAACTTGTCTAGTATATGTTTTACACAGCGGATGCCCTTTCAGTTGCAACCTAGTTCTGGGAAACACCCATAAACTCACACATTCACACTTATACAGTAAGGCCAATTTCTTTTCAATTCAGCTTTACAATTCACCTATAGCGGACCTTTGTCTTTGGACTGTGTGAGAAACCAGAGCACCTGAAGGATACCTACATTAACACAGGGTGAACATGCAAATTACACACAGAAATGCCGACTGACCCAGCCGGGACTCAAACCAGCGACCTTCTTGCTGTGAGGCGACAGTGCCAACCACTGTGCCACCATGCCACCCATTATTATTATTCATTCATTTTCTTTTCGGCTTAGTCCCTTTATTAATCTGGAGTTACCACAGCAGAATGAACCACCAACTTATCCAGCAAATGTTTTATGCAGCAGATGCCCTTCCAGTTGCAACCAATCACTTGGAAACATCCATACACACTCATTCACACACATACACACACTACGGAGAGTTTAGCTTACCCAATTCACCTGTACCACATGTCTTTAGACTTGTGGGGAAAATTGAAGCACCCAGAGGAAACCCACGTAAACACAGGGAGAACATGTAAACTCCACACAGAAATGCCAACTGACCCAGCCGAGGCTCGCACCAGCGACCTTCTTGCTGTGAGGCGACAGCTCTACCCACCACCTATAATTTCTTCATTTAAAATATATATTAAAAATGCATTTGTGAATTATTTTTTCCAGCTCCCATTTGTAAGTTAACGTTAATTACTGCTGAGCAAAGCAGAGTCAATCAGAGTCAATCAAAATTTGATTAATCAAAAAATATTCTAATATGCTGAATTGGTATTCAACAACATTTTTACATATACACACAAACATATATGATTATTATTTTTTTTTTCAAATGGAAACATGGTAAAACAAAGTCTTTATGGTCAATTCCGATGAAATTGCATCTTGGCTTGATAAAAGTATTACAAAGGGACACTTGTATTAAGTGCTGTTCCAAGTGCCAGTTAATTTTACAGATTTATAGAAGAAAAAAGTGCAAATAACTAATTTGATTCAAAATGGATTGTGATGTCTGATCAAATTCCCTTATTATAATTTCCCCTGAGCAGGTAATTGAACACCTTGCTCATCTGTTCAAATTAATTTTGCAATGAAGCTTCTACAATAGCTCTGCATGATATTGGAAAAAAAGAGAAAAACTTACGCTGCTCAATTGAGATTTTCTGCCATTTATATTGTAATATTTCACAGGATAACTTGAATAGCTCTATTGGGGAAAATACTGACCATTTGAGATGGATTGAGATTTTGTATAGGAGGGCTTCTGCGTAAAATATAATAAACAAATTACAAGTACATACTATACTGTAAGTATAATAGAGCAAAGTCTAACCGTATTCAATAACATTCATGCAGTCATTTTCTTTTCGGCTTAGTCCCTTTATCAATCAGGGGTCGCCACAGCGAAATGAACCGCCAACTTATCCAGCATATGTTTTACGCAACGGATGCCCTTCCAGCACTGGGAAACACCCATACGCACTCTTTCACACACATACACTATGGGCAATTTAGCTTATTCAATTAACCTGTACTGCATGTCTTTAGGCTGTGGGGGAAACTGGAGCACCCAGAGGAAACCCACGCCAACACATACAATTAATCTTTGGTAAAGCTACAAACATAAAGCCCAAACGCTTTAAACTTGCTTAATGTTTACACATGCCTTAAAAACAAACATAATTGATAGACTTTTACTTTGTTATGGTTAAACTGAAGTAATTACAAAATTCTCATGTGATCTGAACTGTTGTGCCTGGTCAACAACAATCCTGACGACATCCAGCGATTTGACTATTGCAATATCAGTGCTAAAACAATATATTGTGCAGCCTTAATGTACAAAATAAGCAGCTTCCTTAAATATTCCTTCAAAGGCAGATGCAACGCCTCTGCAAAAAAGAAAATCCTATTTTAGAGCGCATCAGTGACAGTATTTTGAAAGTAAGTGTCATACAGTGGATGACAGCTGAGAATTGGCTGAGTTTATAACACTGGCTGTGGTAATCAGTGTAAAGTATAAATATAACTGCTTAGTCATGGATCTCTCAATACCGCAGTGGCTGTGACACATTTCATTACGTCAGGGTTTACCTCTCGGGGTTTTTAAATAGCAGGTCTCACTAGCGCTGCAATTATTTGTTATTGGCTGTCGGCAAGACTGTTTAATCTTTGTTAAACATTTGTGCTACAGAATTGAAACAAGGCTTTGTTGGTTTGCAGCGGGAGGAAATGAAATCTCACTGACGTCTCGTTGCTTTTTGCTTTCTGTCAGAGAGACATATAGCCAATTAGTTTGTGTCCGACCCTCGTGTCTGACGTATACCAATCTGTTTGTAATTTATCCTTCTGTGGGTTTTTAGACCAGTCTCATTGATTATTACATTGATAAGATGATGCTTCTACTTTTGGCATGCATTGGCACAGTGATGTAGGAATTGTTAGCGACGAAGATTGGATCTGTCAGTGAGCCATTTCTCATTATTATTCATTCAAGTTGGCGATGGCTGAATGCTGCTAAAATTGAAATCGATTTTGACAGTTATGATGAGTGTTTTGGGCATATTTGCTGCTGTATGTGTGTGTCACAGTGAATATTGATTCATGCATATGTGTTGCAGGGAGAACGAGGAGCGGCTGGTTTGGATGGACGCCCCGGTCAGGATGGGAAACCTGGGCCGCCTGGACCTCCTGGATTACGGGTCTGATCCCTTCAGTCCTTGCGTTAACTTCATAGTCACATAATCAGTCTGAATCATTTTCTGAATCTTTTTGGTTTTGTAGGGTGACCCAGGAAAACAAGGAGACCCTGGAAGAGATGTGAGTGCTTCAGTTTGTTGCATCATTAATTTGCAGCTGTTGACCGAAAATCTGTCCGGGTTTCAATCAGAAGTTTCAATGGTTATGCTGGATAAATAAACGTTAAATTTTGGTTGCACCATACTGTAACTTTGCAAACACATCAACTAATTTGCATTAGAATATTAGTAGACTGATAGGTAATGGTTAGGGCAACACAGGCTCATTGTGAAAACGTACCCCTGTAAACATTTCTGGAGAGTGCGAATTATGTAGCCAGAGCTATACGTATGGCTGCATTTCGTCTTTAAACTGAATGCTACAATGTGGTTTGATGCCACCGACAGCTTTTGTTTCTTTTCGCACAACCGGCTGACCGCTTTCCTCCGTGTGGACGGCTTTTCCTCTGTTATTAGTTTGCCCAGTAGCTCACCGTGTATGTTGGCAGACTTGAAATGCAGAGAGGACTCTGCAACGATGGGGTTTGAGTCTGGTGAAGAACGATTCCAGAAAGCAGAAAAACAAAAACAAGAGGCACCAAATAAAATAAACAAGTAAATAACAGGGTGAGAATGTGGTAAGATCGAAAATGTGGTAAAAATCAGGCAAGGGCTTTTTTTGGATAGCTTTTGAAAACACTGTCAAATGAGTTGAGGGAAGGTGGTGGGCGGAACAATCGGCACTTTTGAAAACACTATTGGTTGGGTTTAGGGAAAGAGATGATTTAGTCAATTGGTGCTTTTGAAAACACTATCAGTTTGGTTTAGGGAACGGGGTGGACGGGGGCATCGGTCAGTCAGTCAGTCGACATCGGCCTCTGATGGATTCACACAAAAAGAGCAGGCATGAATGGCACTCGCTAGAGAAGTTTGAGATCTGAAAAGGTGTACACACCTCTGGCCTCTGGTGGATTCGCAAAAACAAAACCTGCAAAAAAATGTACCTCCTGGGACATATTTCGCAATCTGCAAAAAATGTATATAGGGGTACATATCAGTAATGAGCCTGGGTTGGGTTAAGGCTGATTTATACTTCTTATACTTAGTGTTCAGAAAAAAAAAAAAACACCAGTGAAGAAACTAGAGACAGAGGAACATTAAAACCTCACTGCCAGCTAGCCTTTCGGAAGTGTTATTGCAGAGCAACGCAAGCAGAGCAGAAGTATAAATGCATGACAACGCACATTGCATGCGCTGTGGGTCACGCCGATCACTCGACGCAGAAGTATAAACCAGACTTTAGGGTTAGCAGAATAGGTTGACTAAGAAAAGGATGTAATTGTAAAGCTGCTTGTACTGTAGTGGATGTGAAAAATCTGTTGCATGACCATCTAAATAAGGTGTTAACTCTAAAATGAAAAATCTGTCATCAATTACTCCACGTTTCAAATCTTTTTTAGTTTCTTTCAGTTCAGAGACAAAATACATATTTTTTTAAACAATTATGTTCATTTTCACATAACAATACATCTTTAAAAGAGACATAAAGAACAACTCAAAACAAAACAAGGGAGAAAAATGGATGAAAAAAAGGAAAAAGAAAAAAAAAGGTCAGATTATATATAAAACATGGCTTAAAAACATTGCTTATTTTCCAGATAATAATAACTTTACACAATTCCTTTCAATCTGATAGGGCAAAGAGTAGGTTCCAAATAATACAAACATAGTCCAAATTTAGGAAAAATGTTCTGTTTATTTGTAATACATGGGTAAGATGCTCCAGGGGAATTAACTAAAAAATGATCTCGTTCCAACCTTTAAGAGAAGGAGATTTATCATTATTTTTTCTGGCTGCAAAAGTCAATATATTATACAATTTCTTATTAGCAGATGAAAATAATGTGTCTATTATTTACAGCATACCCAAAATCAATGGAACTGGGTCAAAATCCAGCTGCACCTTAATGATGTTTTCCATTTCCCCCAGCACCAATACCTTTGCAGTCTGTTACATGACCCACACAATGTGTTATAATACCTACATCAGTTTTACATTTTAAACACATGGGCAAATTAGAAGGGTTAAAAAGATGTCAGTGGTTATGGGAGATATGGAGTCTATCTATTATTATATTGTATTTCTCCTGTACGTGTACAAATAGATATTTGCTTAGCATTAGACCAAATATCACCCCATGTTTCCTCATCAATATCAGTATCTGACTCTTCTTCCCATTTGGTTTTATCATGAGAGTGCATTGAACATACTGACCCATAAAATTGACCCATCTTTCCTGATGATAAAAATAATAGGCTCTCACTAGAAGATATCTCACAATTCCTAGCAAGAGTTTTGTTAGTAATGTAATGTCTCAACTGGAGAAAACAGAAAAATCATGTTTGAAGATATTTTACATTATGTGTTTCACACTTAAGAGTGCGTAAATGATGAGTACATTATTATTTTTGGGTGAACTATCCCATTAAGCCAGGATTAGACTGTGTGGATTTTTAAACTTGGTTGTAGATCAAGTGCATAAGGAGAATCATCACAAATCTTCTTTCCTCAATACTCAAATATGCACACACTACATGCTTTGAAAAATGCGGCGGATCACATACTGCAAAATGTTATTAGATTATTATGCAAGAGCAAGCAGCATGTGATCTCACAAATCAGATTGTCATTGACGATTTAGCGGGCAAAATCAACAGCAGTTTACAGCTTTCTGCACACAAGAGGTATGTTCCAAACAGTAGGGCGTTCTGCCCAGTGCTTCTCTTTGATCTTACGGTTGTTGTACATTTTCCAAGTCTACAAGCTGTCTAGTGGACCCATACAGCAGCTTGTTTTGTGGTTGCAAATTGGCTATTGTATAAATACTGATAATCATACAGTAGTCACAATTGTGCTGATTTAAAATCATTAATATCAAACATCAAAACCGATCAACACAGGCTCATAAAACGTAGCCCTATGTACATTTCTGGAGATCCCAAATTATGTAGCCAAAAGTATGTATGGCTGCATTTCATTATTAAAACGAGCACTACGGGGGGGCAGTATAATGCCAGTCCTTTTCGCACTTACCAGCTGACCACTTACCTCCGTATGGACGGCTTTCCTGCTGTTACCAGTTGGCCCAGTGGGATGCAGGACTTGAGACCAAAGAGTTGACCATGACAACGGGGTTTGAGTCTGGTAAAAAAGCAGTTCCAGTGTGCAGGTAAGACAAAAACAAAAGCCAAAAAATAAATAAATAAATAAGTAAAATACAGGGTGAGAATGTGGTAAAATCTGAAAACATGTTAAAAATCAGGCTGGCGCAAGGGCTTTCTCAATTGCTCTTGAAAACTGTTGGCTGTGCTTAGTGAAGGGTGTGGGCGGGTCAATCGGTGCTTTTGAAAACACTATTGGTAGGCTTTAGGGAAGGAGGAGGGTGTGTCAGTTGATCGGTCAGTCAGTCGACAGTCTGTTCACAGCTGCCTCTGGTGGATTTCTGTGAGAACAACAGGTGCGAATTGCACTCGCGAAAGAAATTTGAGATCTGAAAAAGCGTGCACAGCAGCCTCTAGTGGATTCGCGGAAACAAACTGCAAAAAAAGAAGCTCCTGGGACAGATTTGGTGCTCTCCAGAAATGTATATAGTGGTACGTTTTCAGAATGAGCCTGGGTTGAAACCGATGAAGGTCCTGGAGAATTTTTTTTTATAGTGCAGCCTAAAGCTCTAGTAGTAGCAGATCATAAGCAGACGATCTGTTAACACTCTAATTTCTGTACTTGATGCAGCTACAAATCTATCTGGCTAATTAATTTTTGCTTCCTAGGGATTGGCAGGATTAAGAGGGCCTCAGGGTCCCCCAGGACCAACTGGGCCCCCAGGAGCCGATGGCACACCTGTGAGTAATAGCTTAGTTTGTGTTGGGAAAATCAAGTGTCTAGACAGATTCCTCTGCTGAGTGATAAGCATGTGCTTTATCACATCAAATAATATTTTGCTTTATTTCAGGGTAAAGCGGGGGAGGACGGGAAACCAGGACTGTCTGGAAAGGCTGTAAGTGAAGCTATAATTATATATTCTTTCAAAAATATTTGCATCTACAGCACATGCAGAATACACTACTCTAGACATGTTCAACAACTCCTTTGTAATACCAGTTGCATGTATGAATTTCCAATCTATTTTTTTTTTCTCAGATCAGCTCCATCTAAAATGCAGGCACTTATTCCAGTTTAGTAGCCACGCCAGAGCCCTTGTCTTCCATAAACGAGACCATTAAACCATCCTGCTGATTATAAATCACCCTCTTAGCAGCCGTTCAGTGGGAGTCAACGTAGCCTAATAAATGCTTTATAGTTCAAATATGTGAGGAGTTTCAGTCAGCCGTGTACTAATGTTCGGTTAACCTGACTCAGATAGATTACACCGCTATTGCTGAGCTTACGCAAATCCCGCTCGTCCTGCAGTTTCTACTGATTTACTGATCACAGCCCTGAACCAGCTGTGGTAATTGCAGGAGCTATATCGGGCTGGATGGCACCCGTCATATATCTGTAATATGAGGCTGCGCGTCGCATGAAGCGTTTAGAAGAGAAATTACTGCTTGAATGAGCCACACAAAATTACAAGAGTTCTCATACCAAAACAGGAAGAGCTGATTACAGGAAGTCTTGATTACAGAAATTATGAAATCGCGCCTTGCACTCCTCCAGATGTCTGTGTTTAGCACCTCGTTTTCTATCAAACTTTTTTCAGGGCGAAGACGGCGTGCCAGGAGAGGATGGTCGAAAGGTAATAAAACACCTATTGTTGAACGCTCCTGTCTGATTAGATTGTCATTTTTGATAATTAGCGTCTGACAAATCCTTCATTTACAGGGAGATAAAGGAGAGCAGGGGCCTGCTGGAAGAGACGTGAGTTTCTCAAACTTATCTTCCTGATCATCCTGTTCTCACACTCATCCTGCTTTCACAACATAAGACAAGTCCATCACAGCTTATCAGAAGCGGCACTACATAACATTTTCCAAGTGTACATTTTAGGACGTATGTTATTTAACCAATTTGTGGATTTCATTTGCTGTGCTGCATCAAAGGTAAGCTTATAACAGGTTGGTAAAAGGCTGCTGTCCTTGACCCCTAAGTGCTGCCTAATAATGTTTCATTTTGTACTCTACGTCTGTACCTGCTGTTTTTTTCCAGCGATTTGTGGTCACATTTTACTCTAAATGTACTCAGATTTTGTTGTTTTCTGTTATTCAGTCCATGTCATTATGTCTAGCTGCCCTTTTTGCTATTTGTCTGCCTCACACAGCTAATTTTCCCATCAGCTCAAATCAGATTTGTTGTTAAATGGATGTTTTCAATCAGAAACACACGCACACACACACTTTCTAAATGTGTGGATGCTCTTCTTCCTGTGCTTGATGCTGAGTGCAGTCAGTAATTATGAGTCAGCAGCCTTATGGGAGAAACTCTTCACTGATGAGTTTATTTGATGTGCAAATTTATGCCCATTAATTAAAGAATTAATTTGTATCATGGTTATTTCTCTCGTCTCCTTCTGTCTCTCTTTCTCGCTCTTTCCTCAGGGTCGAGATGGGATAAAAGGTGACCGAGGCATTGCAGGACCTAGTGGCCCACAAGGTCCTGTTGGACCCCCTGGAGTCCCTGGAAATGTTGGACCACCAGGATCTGTGCGTTTGTGCATGTGTTTGAATATAAATAGACTACTCTGCTCCTCTATTAATCCCACAAGATTTCTGAAGCGTGCTACATTTATGCAAAGAGCTGTATATCTCTATCTTGCTCTGCTTTTTTTCCAGGTGGTCTATGTTAAAGGAGAGCCGGCAACACCAGGACCTTCAGGACCTCAGGGCCCTCCAGGAACCCCTGTAAGTAACATCTACCAATGCTGGATCTTCAGTTGATTTCATGTATAATTTAATCTTAATGGCGCCACGTTGGCGTAGTGAGTAGCACGTTCGCCTCACAGCAAGAAGGTCACTGGTTCGAGCCTCGGCTGGGTCAGTTGGCATTTCTGTGTGGAGTTTGCATGTTCTCCCCGTGGTTGCGTGGGTGTCCCCACAGTCCAAAGACATGTAGTATAGGTGAATTGGGTAAGCTTAATTGTCCGTAGTGTATGTGTGTAAATGAGAATGTATGGATGTGTCCCAGTGATGGGTTACGGCTGGAAGGGCATCCGCTGCGCAAAACAAATGCTGGATAAGTTGGCGGTTCATTCCGCTGTGGCGACCCCGGATTAATAAAGGGACTAAGCTGAAAAGAAAATGAATTAATAAATGAATTTACTCTTGATAAAACTTCAATATAAATGCAGTTATATCCTGTATTTGATTGTTTTCTGTCAATTAGGGAATACCTGGAGTTCCAGGAGCGGCTGGAGCAAGAGTAAGTGTATCTTGTGTGTACAAGTCAGTGTGTTGCTTTTTTTGTATATCATGACGCAAGTTGACATAATGTGACCATTGTAGGGTGAGCGAGGTCTGCCAGGCTTGAAAGGAGATGTGGTGAGTGTGTTTTTATGCGTGTGTATTTTAGTGCTCTTAGAGCAGACATAAAGCCATTCTCAGCAGTGCTGACTGTAATAATTTAACTCTTTTGATTGTCAGGGTGATCCAGGAGAGGATGGAAAACCAGGAACTTCAGCGGTTAGGAAAATGCTCACACATGCAGAGCAGCGCATGCATTGACTGCCAGGATGACTAATGTTGTTTTCCCCATGTTTTGTTATAGGATGTGAAAAGAGCTCTGTCAGATTTTGGCATTGAGGTACTGAGAAATTTATCACGATTGACATAGTTTGTTTGGATATATATACTCGTAAGTCTCTCTCCTATACTTCACTTTTTCATTTTAGGTCAGAGAACTGAAACTGTTAGTTGATGAAAAAAGCACTCTAGTGTCAAAGATCAGTGAACTGTCGGGAAAGAAGGGCGAAAAAGGAGACGTCGGACCTAGAGGCCCTTCAGGAGCAGATGTGAGTTCAAATTATTTTCATGGATGACTGAGTGCTGTCTGGTATTCAATAGCTGGACGAGTTGTGTGTTACAGGCCTTTTTGCAATGAAAACTATAATACAAAAGTCATTGGGCACTGTCCGTGGTGCTGAATCATCCAACAGCTCACAGTTTTTTTTCAATGAATTAATGTCATTATAATGTCTTATTTTTAGACTTTATACTTTTTTAAATCATGCATTTGGTTTTCAGGGTGCACGGGGTCTTCCAGGTGAGCGAGGTGTGAAAGGAGAGCAGGGTGAGAAAGGGCCCGCTGGTCCACAAGGTCCAACAGGCAGGGCAATTGGAGAGAGGGGTCCTGAGGGTCCACCAGGACAAGCAGGTGAACCTGGAAAGCCTGGAATACCAGGAGTACCAGGCCGAGCCGGTGAACTTGGAGAAGCTGGCAGGCCTGGGGACAAGGTAACAAGCAGAAATGCATTGGTGTTTTGTCACTATACCCTTTTTCTTGTTTTAGAAGATAAATTGCTGGTTAAAGAAAGCATTATATGAAATTAATGTAGAAATGAGATCATAATTTGTCTTTCTTGCAGGGAGATAAAGGGGAGAGGGGTGACAAAGGGCCAGCTGTAAGTACCACTGCTGTTGTTCATGGAAAGTACAGTAAATACATGTGTATGAAAGAAATCTGGCATCCTAATGAATAAATAAATTAACTTATTTATTTTCATTTTTGAAGGGTCCGGCAGGATTACCAGGCTTAGGGGGGCCTCCAGGGCCAAAGGTAATTCACAGTGTATCTTATATTTTCCATACACAATAGTATACAATTTGTAGTTTTGTCTATTAAAATGAGTAAGTATGTCTTCTTTTTCCCCAAGGGAGAATCTGCTTCTGTTCAGAATGGTTTGCCTGGTCCAAGGGGTCTGCCAGGCCCCGCAGGTGTCCGAGGAGAGCCAGGTGCAGTAGGACCTCCAGGATCTCCTGGAGAAAGGGTGAGGCTGGAGTTTCTGAAACATTTATATGTATAGCAGCATGTTATCTAGGTGCTTGACCTTAGTTGACAGTCTGATTTGTGATATGTCCTCCTCTCAGGGCTACACAGGTGCTCGTGGGGAGAAAGGAGACAAAGGAGCAACTGGAGAAAGTGGAAAAGATGGCTCCCCAGTGAGTATACCCTTAACTGACAATAGAACTTAGTCTCTATTCATTTAATTTGCAATACCGCTGTTGTTTTCTAATCTTAGGGTAGTCAAGGAGAGTCGGGAAAACCAGGACAAGATGGGAAGCCGGTGAGAAACATATTCAGCTATTGTCTTCCTGTCTCAATTTACATTTTTTAATTACTTAATATCTAATTAACACTGTATATGATGTTGTTCTGAGATATCTGCCAAGGTAAGCATCATTAGCATTGCTCATACAAAAAGCATGAGCTTTATTATTCCATTATTATCATTATTAAACTGTGAGTTTTTCTTTTTCCACACCATTTGTAGATAATTTGACTTGTGGAGATTTTGACTGTTATTTTTATAATTATTAAAGTGCAAAGATGATGTTTGACTGATACAGACTGACACTAAAGGAAGGCCACTAGACATAACAGTGAACCAGAATATTAGAGTATTTTGGATTGGCTTTTTTTTTTTACTTAGGCCAGTAAGTAGCCACCAAATTAAACGATTTGAACACCCTATTGATCATCCAAGAGAATCATAGCACTCACACAGGAACATGATTTGAATAGGCACTTCCACTTTCAGATGGTGCTTGAAGTGTTTACGTTTAGTTAAGATGACCAGAGAATGGTGAGTACTTTTATTTGAGGATTTTATTTTTATGCGGTTAGTTTTCTTTTAGCAGCTGTACAATATGAAAACATTCTACCGCTTATGAAATGGAAAAGAGGAAAAGAGAGTTAGTGGGGAGGAGAAGAGCTTTAGCTCTCACTCACACCTTTATTTATTCTCCTCTGGAGCAGGGTTTGAAGGGACCGGCCGGTCCGCCAGGCCTATCTGTGAGTAACAGCATCCCAACGTGGCAGCCTCTCTTGGGCTTGCCTTTGTAGGAAAATCCTGGGGATTTGATGCGAGTACTAGGCCTTGCTGTGAGCACTAGCTGACTTTCTCTGCCTGAGGCTACATAGATGAACCACACAGAAGTAACAAATGCAGCACTGCTTCTATCCGCTAACCACTCTGTCTCCTCTCTTCCTCCACCACTCCTTTTTATAATCCCACTTCCTTCATTTTCTAATTCCACTCCACTTGAAATTTGGACCATCACACCTCTGCTCTCTCTACTCTTCCTGTCCCTCCATTCCTTCTTCCCTCTCTCTTTAGGGCTTGCCTGGGTTCCCAGGAGTGCTGGGCAGACCGGTAGGTTCTCTGTGGCTGAGATAGGCTGCTTTGCTAATTACGGGAAGGGGGGCGTCCTTGTCTGTGTAGTTTGTTTGTCTGTGCTTCTGTGTGTCATACTTGTGTTGTTGGAAATGTACGTTGTCTTTGAAATATACATGTCTTATGTGTGTTTGAGCTGTATTTTTATTTACTACCATTCAAAAGTTTGTAAGATTTTTTAAAAGTAAAAACGTCTAAAATCCAATTGTCAAAAGTGACAAATTGTTTAACCACCACACAAAGAAAGGACATTTGAAAAAGTATTGTATATAAAGTAGCAATTATAATGTAATGCTTATAGTATTACTGTTTTTTTTTTTTAGAATTGAACATATTAATAAAGTAATTAATTAATTATACATTGCCTTAGTTATAGAACTTTTAAGAGACCTTTAAAAAATCTTATTAGCCCTTTAACTTTTGAAAAGTAATTTATGGCCATGGACACACTGCAAATGTAAGCAGTGAGAACTCTATTTAAATGTAGGAGATGATACCCTAAATCAATGTTTCATGTGCACAAGCCAGTTTATAGAGTTAATAGTGTAAGCAACTGAAAGCTTTTGTATCATTAACACTACTTGTTCAGTTCAGTTCTGTACACTGTTTGGAATTGTTATTATTTCGCTCTATTTTTTCATTTTTTTGGGGTGGGGGTGGGGGGTATATGTTCATGTAATGCTGTAAATTTCTAAATTATGTATACAGAACAGGGATATGGGTGAAGTAAAAGGCACAACCAAACATTTGCAGTGTGTATATGGCTGATGTGTGTCCTGTGTTCGTGCAGTCAAAAGTATACAGTACAGTAAGTCTGTCCATTTAGAGCTTCTGTGTGCTGTTTATGTCTGCATGGGTGTATATGTGTGTGTGTGAGTGTTCTCTATATTTGTACCAGCACCTTGTTCATACCAAATATGTTTTCTGCACAGGGGAATCCAGGAGAACCAGGAATAAGAGGACCGACTGTATGTATATATGCACAAACATGTACAAACACAAATTAAATATAGCATTTCTAACCTTTGTTTTGATTTTTCAGGGTCCGATGGGTGGAAATGGACCCCCGGGGTCTCCTGGCGTGAAGGTTAATGCTGCATTATTTGATTTGAATTTTGTCAGCTTTGTAATTATAAATAACATTGCATATATATGTACACATTTTCATGTCCAGGGTGACCAGGGAGAACCAGGCATTGGAGTTCAAGTAAGTTTTCCAACTGAGTAGCGCTGAATGCTTTCCTTCAGGCGATTTGATACACAGCAATGTGTTTTTGGAGTTACATAAGTAACCCAGCAGAGTTTACTCACTCTTCAATCTTTTCTCTTCATTTTTCAAGGGCCCTCCTGGACCTCAGGGCAACAGAGGTTTACCTGGACCTGCAGGCACTCCAGGAGCCATAGTAAGATCAAAACGCAATATTGGATTCATTCCAACAGCTCTGACGCTTTTGACCTCTGTCTCTCCGTAGAGGTCATTAGACAATATCAGCAGCTTCAGCTTAGAGCCTCTTCACACGCTCAGTTCATCTGTCTGTGTTTTATTTATCCTTGCCGCTTGTAGTCTTTAGTTTGCCCTTGCATTTCAGAAAGCAAAATTACAGTGTTTTTCTTCCTCAAGTACAGTAGGCCTGTTTCAGCAGATAGCACATAAATATTAGTATAGCATTGTTTAACATAGATATCTTGTTTTCATAGATACTGATGATTCATATTTGTCTGAGTAGGCATGAATTACAGCTTTTTTAATGTTTACAGGGACCACAAGGACCTCAAGGACTTCCAGGACAAGTGGTGAGTAAATAAACATACCAGACAAACTAATATATTACAGAGAATTTACGAAATGGCAATTTTACCTCTTCAAGTAATTGGCATAATGGCGAAAGTGAGGCAAAGCTTGATTGCGGGTCCATGCAACAAATGACAAGCGTCCGCCGTGTGAGAGCACTTGACTTTAGATTTGAACAACAATATAGCCGTTCAGTCACTAATGCTTCTGTGAGGTTGAACTCGCAGGTCACCCTCTCAAACGAACACATTTGCTCTCGGTCAAGCTGTTATGAGATTGTGGTGTATATATTGCATGGATATGTGTTGTATTTTGAGGTGGTTGGCAATACTCAGACCTAGTTTTATATAAAGTGATTTTGTCTTTGTTTTGCCAACAAACAAACACATTTTAAAAACAGACTTCCTTTGATTTTATATTCAGGTAGTTTCTAAACAACCTGAATACTAAAAGTAATCCTAACCAATTCCCTAAACAATAAAAGTCGCAAGGAATTTTGTTACATTATATGCAGGTTTCATGCATTAAAGGGATAGTTTACCCAACTTAATTCTAATTCTGGTTATTAGGTGAATTCTAGTTCACCTAATTCTGTTGAACACAAAAGAAGATACTTTAAAGGTCCCTGTGAAGTGCTTTGAAATAATTGTTCATTCATTCATTTTGGCTTAGTCCCTTTATTAATCTGGGGTCGCAACAGCGGAATGAACCACCAACTTATCCAGCATATGTTTTACGCAGCAGATGTCCCTTCCAGACGCAACCCATCACTGGAAACATCTATACACACTGATTCGCGCACATAAACTACGGACAATTTAGCTTACCTAATTCACCTATTGTGCAAGTCTTTGGACTTGTGGGGAAAATTGGAGCACTCGGAGGAAACATGCAAACTTGGGGAGAACATGCAAACTCCACACAGAAATGCCACCTGACTCAGTCGAGGCTCGAACCAGTGACCTTCTTGGTGTGAGACAATCGTGCTACCCACTGCACCACTGTGATACCCCTGAAATAAGTATGCGATTAATTAAATAGTTAGTGCGATTTATTTTGATTCTTTCAATGGCAAGCAAGGCAATTGTGAGCAGTGGTGGAAAGAGTACTGAAAAATCATACTCAAGTAAAAGTACCATTACTTGCCCAAAAATGTAGTGCAAGTAGAGTAAAAGTATCTGTAGTAAATATTACTCAAAGTATAAGTAAAAAGTAGACCTTTTAAAAGTACTCAAGAGTAGTGAGTAGTGAGTATTACACTGTAGAAAAGTTGATGCGTTTAAAGAATGTTACGTTTACACATCCCTGCAAAAACAACATGTGATGGTGGTGTATTTAGGGATCTTCCTATTTTCGTTCATTCCTTCCAACCTTCAATTATTTGTTTGTTCTCTCCTTTCTTCATTAATTCGTTTGTTCCCTCCTTCCTTCATTCACTCGTTAGTTCGTTCATGTTTTTGTTCCTTCCTACATTAGGTCCTTTTGTTCATTCATTTGTTTGTTCGTTCCTTCCTTTCTTAATTTGTTCAGTCCTTCCTTGAATTCTTCCTTCATTTGTTTGGTCCCTTCTTTCCTCACTTCGTTTGTTTGCTCATTCTTTCTTTCATATTTTTGTTCCTTCCTTCATTAGTTCCCTTGTTCATTCGTTCGTTTCAGTCCTTCCTTGAATCCCTCCTTCATTTATTTGGTTCTTCGATCCTTCCTTCCATTCCTTGTTCGGTTCTTCCTTTTATTTGGCCCTTCCTTCCATTCTTCATTCGTTCCATTTATTGATTGTTTAAGGCTGTTTGGTGATTTCAGTCATCATACAGTCGACATCCATAATTTTCAGTGACATGCAGTCTATGAAAAGTCTCTGGATCATTGCGTGTAAAGATTTTAGACATCTTCTTAGACATTTTTAATGTTTCCGAAAGGTTTGCTGCTTTTATAATGCGCCCATGTCTTGAGGTTGTTCAGTACGATGCGATTTACTTTCTCTGTGTGATTTAATTGGACAAGAATCACAGGACTGATTTTTCTACTTTAGACAATGACCATAGACAAGAAAGAAATAAAGTAGTGACTGCTGGTTGAAGGAAAGTAGTGGAGTAAAAGTACCGATACTGCACTAAAAATATACTCAAGGGAAAGCAAAAGTACACATTTTTAAAACTACTCAATAAATTACAATTCCTGAGAAAAACTACTCAATTACAGTAGTTTGAGTATTTGTAATTAGTTACTTTACACCATTGATTGTGAGTAATTAATACAGTCCAACTAATGTTACTTAAAAAGCCGACAACTGTCACACCAGAACCAACTAGATCCTTTTTCACTGCTATGGAGATGAAATGAAAGCTGTGAACTCTGTGAGCATAACTGCCTGTGTTAGGTAATGTTTCCTCTCCTCTCTCGGGTGTTACAGCGATTCTTGTGGATCCACACATGAGTGTAACTGCAGAGCGAGTTTTCTCCACCGCGTCTATCACAGATCAGCTGTGATAACCGTGCATTATACACTATCCACACCACTCAACGCCAGAGCCGTGCTAATCATGCTAAACAATGACCAATCATAGGTGTTTAAAAAAATCGCTCAACATCACTCAAAAAGGAAGCGGGAAAATATTTTGATTTATTTATTTGCTATAAATGCCCATGTTGTTCTGTGCATGTACTGGATTTTTGTTTGATACGTTCAAAGAGTGTTTCCATTTATCTGACGGCTGTATTAAAAGACAAAATTGTATTACAAATATGTAAATATAATTATAAAAATATAAATGTATTTAAAAATTATACATTTTAAAACAAGAATTCTTGTGCTGTGAAGTAAAATCTAAAAATGTGTATGAAAAGCATTGTCAAAGCACTGTGAATGTCATTAAATTAATATGAAAATTTTAACATAATCTAAATGTAAAGGTTTTAAAGGTTTTATAAATCTGTACATACGATTTTGGATATAATTTATTTAATTGGTTTTAAAATACTGTACTTATTTTCTTAATTTGTCTTGATAACTGACCACTTTATTGGAAAAAATGGTATTAAATAAACAGAAGCATAGATTAGTATACTTTGTGATTATGCTTGGTCTTTCTTTGGTGCTATTAAAACCACCAATCAAACCTGCAGCACTTTTATGAAATTACAGTAAAACGCGATTTAAATCGCAGTTTTGATCCGATAATTCGCAATTAGATTTTTTTCTCCAAATTATGCAGCCGTAGTTTGGCGGAATCTCAACTGAAACACATAGAGACATAGCGTAGCTTCTCCCCTTTTTAAAAAACAGCCAAAAGCATTTTGTTTTATCACCGCTCTCCCAGTGAGAGTGATTGAGCTGAAGTACATTAAATGAAAAGCAAATGAGAAGCGTCTTGGAGGGGGCAGGGCATGTTAGGTACTAGGGAGTATTTGATTGGTCATGATTTGATGAGAGCCTGAAGTATGAGGTGACGTGAAAAACAACGCTGGTCCATTTGGGCAGAAGTGACAAGCTTTACATTTTTATATCAGTTTTATATCCTAAACATGAATGTTGGCACTGTTATGGAGCACACTAGCTTATAGATATAGATAAAAACTAACAATACTGATGCTAACATCTACAAAACTTTATTTTAATGTCATGGCACTTTTAAAAGAAGCTGGAAATGTGTACCCCTTACTTTAATATGATAGAAGTCAGCAGGTTCAAGTTTCCAGCTCCTTCCAATATGTCTTGTTTTGTGTTCAGTGAAAGAAAGAAAGCCAAACAGGTTTGGAACAAGTAAAGGGTGAATAAATAATGACAGAAATTTCAGTTTTGGATGAACTATCCCTTTCTCATAAACACAAATCTATTTAATACACTGCATTTTTTTTATTAATTTGAATAGTTTGTTGTTTGTGACCAGTAATAATGATTTTTTTTGCTCATTTAATGTGACTGTGAGGCCTGGCACTTGTTACTGTACAGTAATGAGGTTATCGTTAACTTGATGCAATAAACAGGGAGAGGGGGGCAAGCCTGGGGTCCCAGGGAGAGACGGTGCTCCGGGCAAGGATGGCCTGCCAGGCTTAAATGGTAAACCGGTGAGTGCTTAGATGCCCTTGATGTTTACAAAGACATACAGTATGTGCATTCATTTAGTAATCTTTTCCACAGATTTCTTCGCTTCCTTCTTATCTTCCCCACTCAACCACTTTTTCTGTGTTCTTATTATTTTTCTGTCACTTTATTCAGGGTATTGCAGGACCTGTCGGCCCCCAAGGACTCAAAGGAGAGCAAGGAGACAGCGGTCCACCAGGAAAGGTGCATCCATATGTGCATCTGCATGTTTGAATTTGAACATAATAGGCTTTGTCTTTAATTTCCAACCTGTTCAATTTATCTCCATTTATTTCTTCTGTGCTGTGCAGTCTGTCACCGGACCCCCTGGAATGAAGGGTGAGATGGTGAGTTGTTGCCATGGTTACATCATAGCGAACACTGTGTGCAGATCAACCTGTCTCACCTGCCTGACAGATAATCTCATTTGAGGCAAACATAATGTTAGAGCGCATGTACGTGAGCACTTCAGTAGATCTTCTCTCAGTGTTGTCACACTCAAATGCCAACCGAGGACAGCACAAAGTATTAAAGTAAACCTCGGACAAGTGATGACTTTTATTTGTTCAATACAAGCAGAAAGGCTAAGTTTTGTCTGACTTTAAAGGTCTTGTAAAGTGCTTTGAAATATGCTTTTTTTTTGTCATTGTTTGACGTAATGTCAACCGAAACATGATGAGAGGGTGGGACATTGAGTAGCTCCTTCCCTTTTTAAAAAAACAACCAATAGGGTTTTGTTTCATCACAGCTCTGCCAGTGACTACGTTAACATGGATATCCGTAATCGAATTATTGGCCTTAATCTGTATAAGACAGTAACAGACCCTTTTCACATTTCCGGGTTTCTCAGTAGCGGAAGTCGTCATAGTTGGGAAAACTTAGAGCGCAGTGAATGGGAGAATACAACAAATTATTTTTTTTACAATCTTATTTGCTCAAATAATAAATGAAAAACTTCACAATGATGTTATAAAAACTGTCAGAAAAAGGAAAAAGATTGTGTGAGACTGATGACAGCAGCTAGAGGGGAGAATAACGTCTAATTTACTGTCCTGTCCCATAGACGCTGCATTAGAAACGCCTCGCACAAACGGTAATTAGTTTTTTGTCATTTAAAGCACATATGATATACTACATACATAAATACATATAAATGTTCTTACATTTTTTTAAAAAATCAGAAAATTAAAAACTTTAAAGGATTTAAGATTATGATGACCATTAAATGCCTCATAGCAGGCTTGTGAAAAGGGTCCATATGATTAAGGTGTTTATATAAGTCGCTTTCTGAATGTTCCCTTCATGTTCCCGTTTTACATGTTATAGCTCATAATTTGATTTACTTCATTGTGTCATCATTATACGTTCACCACGTTTTCTTCAGAGTTTTATGTAATTTCGGGTGTTTCAATCTTAATTCTTAAATCTTTAACTGCAGTTTGGCGCTTTCACTTTCATTCAGAAATATTTCATGCGTGTCACCCGTGACAAACAAAATTTTGGATGCGATTATGAACTGCTGGAAGAGTGTTGTTTTAATTGAATTTGATACCGCACGCCATATGGGACAAAAAATCGGTGTTTGGCGATGCTTCACTGACTTAGCTGATGCAGAGAATAGTGTCAAACAATCAGGAGAAAATCCTACATGACAGTTATAGTTTGATTGCAGTGTTTACATGTCTGTACTGCACTTCAATAATGCAACTAAAGTCTTAATCTGATTTCTGTTTAGTTCGATTATGACAGTCAGATTAAGGTTATCAAAAATCGCTGTTTACAGGGTAGACTCTTAATCAGAGGATTGTCTTAATCATATTAAAATATTATTGGTGGATTATTGGTGTCTTTGTAAACGTACTCAAATAAGAGCGATGTAGCTCAAGTGCATCAAATGAAAAGCAAATGAAAAGCATCTTGAGGAGGGGCAGGGCATGTCAGATACTGACAGAGAGCATTTGATTGGTTATGATGTGATGAGAAAATGTAATATGAGATGATGTAAATAAAACCGTTGGTGAATTTGGGTGAAAGTGACAAACTACATGCTTTACATGTTTATATCAGATTTATATCTTCTAAATGAGAATTTTGTCATTGTTTTGGGGCACACTAGCTTATAGATGTTCTAAAAATGAATAATACTAATACTAACATCTAAAGAACTTTATTTTAATTTCATGGGACCTTTAAGATAATGCTTTATGACTGTCGCTTTAATGCTTTAAAACAAATCAACACAAGCTGGTTTGCTGCATTTCAAAACAACACATCAGATTACACATAGTGTGTACATAACTATTATGCAAGTCGATCTACTAATCATATTTTTTCTTAAAGGTATTTTATGAAATTTTGTTAAATGACATATACAGTATCACATTCTCAGGCATTGTTAGATTAATAAAACAAGACACCAGCCAACTATTAACACCATTTAATTCATTTGTTAATCCATTTTATTTTGAATTTATTTGAAGTATGTATAGTTAAAATCTCAAAAACATCAGATGTAGTGAGTAAACTTTATGTGCAAACTTTATGACCCTCTTTTTCAGCATCCTGCCATCTCTGACACAAATACTTTATAATTGTGTCTCATTGTGTGTGAGTTTATTTAGGTATCGGCACTGTTGTGCTCCATATATATTTATATATTTACCACATTTATTGACGGAATTATGACAGGACAGGAACAGGGTGGTAAATTACTGTGGCCCATTGCACATTAAATGCCATGGGCAAAATCTATCACCTGCCTTCACTGTACAGCCAAACACTTCCAGGAGTAACTAATCTGTCAGAAGATGCCATCCATAGTTTCACCTGTGATGAATCTTTATAGTATCTGAAAAATATGTATGAGGTGTGCAGAATGACCTGAAAAAAACATGAACAGAAGCACACATGCAGTCAGTTCATTCATCCATTTGGTACTTTACCAGTTCTCCTGAGGGAAGTGGTTGGCTTATCTACACTGCGGCATGATATAAATTATAGATAATGGGCTACAGATTTGTTATTTTTGACATGAATATACCACATTATTAACCCATGTAATGGCTGATTGTTTAAGGGTCCGCCTGGTCGGACGTTGCCAGGTACTGCTGGAGAAAGTGGCCTTCCTGGATTACAGGTGAGTTTCACTCTTTTTCATCATTTCTTTTAGTTTCTAAGTAAACTTTTTTATGATCGGTACGATATGTTGATAAGGTTTATATGTGTTAATCTGCATATTTATTTAATGAATGGCCCGTTAGTTTGTGGACATATTTTGTGATTTGTTATCCTTTGTAATTAAATAGATACTTCACCTTAAAATTTAAATTTATCTCATTTATTGAGCCTCAAGTGGTTCCAAACCTTTATGCAGTTCTTTCTTCTGTTGAACACAAAAGAAGATATTTTGAAGAATACTGGAAACTGGTAGCCATTCACTTGTATTGTAGGGAAAAAAGTACTATAGATGTCAGTGGCTACCGGTTTTCAACATTCTTCAATATATCTTTTTTTATTGAACTGAAGAATGAAACTCAAGTAGGTTTGGAAAAAGTGGAGGGTAAGTAAATGATGATGACTGAATTGATATTTTTGGGTGAAATATCCTTAAAGGTCATTTGTAGAAGTGATTCTGAATTAACATTTTGTACACCTACTAATGCGGCCGCTTTGCTTTTCAGGGCCCAAAAGGAGATAAGGGGCCAGCAGGGATCAAAGGAGAAAGAGTGAGTGGTGATAAAATAAGAAAGTGCCAATGTAGACTGAAGAAATGGAATTTAAAGTGTTATTTACTCACAGGGTGCTGCGGGAGATCCTGGAGATCCTGGGGAGAATGTGAGTACCTGCATTCACTTCAGAGGCTGAACTGCCAGCACCACAATCCCTTTCATCTCCTCTATAATACATGCATCATTAAAAGACACTTTATTGTTCAGGGAGTAAGAGGACCCCCGGGGCCCAAAGGAGTCAAAGGAGAGGCTGGAGTGGGGATGACTGGGCCTCCAGGACAACCAGGACCCATCGGCTTAAAGGTTATTGATTTATTTTATTTTAGAGGTGTTTATTTTAGAGAACTGTCCCTAATAAATCTTTTAAATCAATTAACCTATTTTGCATTGTTTTTGTGACAAGCTAAAGGATACCTACTGTATATGCAACTATACTGTCAACCACCGAATATGTGCAAAATCTAGCCTGACTATTAAATTAAACGTTTTTAATTTGTTTCAGGGTGACCCTGGCTTACCAGGTCCCCCGGGCCCTCCTGGGCCACGTGGATTAGATGGAACGCCAGGACTGGCAGGACAGAGAGGTGAAGGAGGTCAGCCAGGACCCCCTGGACCACCAGGAGAAAGGGTTAGTAGAGTCACTGCAAATACAGAAGCAAATATAGACTAAAAATGACATCTTTAGATAGACTATTACTACATGTATTCAAAACCATTAAAAACGTATCCTGAATTTTATTGTCCATCTGCTGGATCAATTGATAGTAATTTCGGTGGTGCTTCTTATTCTGTTTAAGGGTCTAAATGGAATTATAGGCAAAACAGGAAATCCAGGAACACCAGGAGATGCTGGACCACCTGGACCCACTGTAAGTCCCTGACATGTTCAAATTAAATAGTGTGTGTAAGCATCTAAATACAGATTTTTCTTAGAGCTTGTATAACAGCAATGTACTTATCTTCATATTAGGGTGCTGCAGGCCTTCCAGGACTTAAGGGCGATAAGGTATGTCATGTGAGGCTTGCAGAGCTTCTAGCCTACAATCTTTCTTTTTAATTAAAAAAATTCAGAAGCACAGTCAAAAATTTAGCAGCTGATGTCATGCAGAAGGAAAGGAAGCTTACCCTTTATGACAGAAAAATGTGTGATTCGTGATGAACCAATGATGAACCAAATGAGGTAATTTGACAATTGATGAAATGAATTAGATGGAATTAAACATGCTCATCTTCATTTCTTGGTTTTAAACCATTGAACTAGATCTTTTATTAACTACAGGGTAATTTTAAACATCTTGTTTACTTGCAACATAAAAAGTTTTCATTAACAGATGGTTGGCACATGTCATTCATTCATTCATTTTCTTGTCGGCTTAGTTTAATTATTAATCCAGGGTCGCCACAGCGGAATCAACCGCCAACTTATCCAGCATTTTTTTACGCAGCAGATGCCCTTCCAGCCACAACCCATCCCTGGGAAACATCCACACACACATATTCACACTCATACACTATACAGACAATTTAGCCTACCACATGACAATTCACCTATGCCACATGTCTTTGGACTTGTGGGGGAAACCGGAGCACCCGGAGGAAACCCAGGCAACCACGGGGAGAACATGCAAACTCCACACAGAAATGCCAACTGACCGAGCCGGCGCTCGAACCAGCGACCTTCTTGCTGTGAGGCGAATGTGCTAACCACTAGGCCACCGTGGCGCCCGGTTGGCACATGTAATATAGCATTTTCAAATGCACACCATACAGTACAGTAAGTGACCCAAATTCACAGTTCTTACCGCAATGGAGTTTGTGCGAAGCAGCAGAACCGAGCCACTTTGAGATACTGAAAATACAGAATCATGAGCTGTTGTTAATTTACATGAGCACATGCAAATTAACAAAATGACACTTTTCAATCGGAAACACATATTTTGGGTTATAAATGAACAAAGTCTTTGCAATTTTTTCTCACATTTAGCTTTGTGGAGTGTTAATTTATTAATGATCTTCACTTGGTTCAGTATAATCAGGTCGTGATAATTTTTTTCTCATTTGGTGCATGGTGTTTTTTTCCCCATTGATTCTCGTACTAATTTATGAAGTGTATCTCAGCCCAAATATATAGTATCTCTAGAGAAAAATATTTTTAAATCTGCGATTTGCAGAGACATTATGAAAATAAGTTCACTTGCCTATTTCTCATCATTTTTTATCATCATTACATTTAGTGTTAAAGTAGAAAATGAAAAAAGTGCTTGCAGAGTTTTAGGACACATTTACTGGATGTAAGCTGTTTATTTTAGAAAAAAAGAAAGCTTAAACTCCATAACTAGCTTGTCTCTGTTCAATTCATCTTTATTTATTTGTCTAGCACTTTTACAATGTAGATTGTGTCAAAGCAGCTTCACATGCATTATAAAAAATTTAAACAGTGTCTGTCCAGTTTTCAGTGTTAAAGTTCAGTTTAGTTCAATTCAGCTTGGTTTAATATTCACTGCTGAGAGTCCAAACACTGAAGATTAATCCATTGATGCGCAGCCCTACAAGTCCCGAACCATGCTCATGCTCTTCACTCCTCCATAACCACCACAGCAGCTGCTTAGGATGCGGCCTGGTCCAGGATTATGGAAACCTCGGGAATAATAAAAAACAGACTAACATAAGCGCAGATGCCATTCAAATTATAATGTCTTTTGGGAAGTGTCCCTGGCTCCGGTTGCCCTAAATAATGCAGACTAACAATCCTTTAGAGGATTTGGATTCCAACAGCATCTGTGTTTTATGTGTATGCTGTCAGTCAGAGCCACTTTTATGAGATTCTATCAGACAAAAATGAAGTCATTACCCTTCTTCTGTCTCATTTTCCTTCACATTCAGGGTGAAATTGGTGTTGGACTACCAGGTCAAAGAGGGGAGCGGGGAGACCCAGGACCTCGTGTAATGCCCACCACTTCTCTAACTTATGTTAATTGGCTTGTATGCATGTCAGACTGTGATGATGTTTTGTTTGTGTCTAAATTTGGTAGGGAGAAGAAGGTCGGGCTGGAGCAGATGGAGAGAGAGGCACTACTGTAAATACACTCCTTCCTGTTCACAACATTCAGCATTCAGTCATTATTTTTTACCCCACCACATCCTGTTTGCTGTACATATTGATGCCAGTCAGGCAGAAACAGTCAGTCTCTCTTGATGGGTGTCATTGATCTGAGCCCTCATCTAGATCCAGGCTGATGCAGGGAGAGCTGTACGAACACACTGTATTCGTCACATTTTATATTCAGGGCTATGATGCGTTCGTCTCCCACTCGCTGCAATTTCAAAAGCATTATGAGTCAAGGCCTCTTGCAGTGCTGCACGTCTGCCATCAACAAATGCATACAAATGTTCAGGCAAATAAGATTTCTCCTCCACTCATTTGTCTGTCCCATTGACAGGGTCCTCCTGGAAGCAAAGGGAACAGAGGAGATAAGGTGTGTAAAGCTTCTCATCTGCTGCTGCAATATGTCTGTATCTATAT
>CAIGQQ010034734.1:9512005-9528436 GCA_903798035.1 Danio albolineatus | reverse complement strand
TTTTTAAATTAGAGTAAGACTTTAAATTAGAATAAATCAAAACAAGCTGTCTATCCTTAACTATGTATATCTTTCAACTTATGCTGTCACATGCAGTAGCTCAGAATAACCTTTCGAAAGTGCAGTTCTGCATTTCCAAAAAATACACATGTTCTGGCTTCATTTTGTGTCTGATATAACCTGTGGTTCAGCGAACAAGTGAGTAATCAGAGCCGATTCAGTTAGGATGTGAGTTTTGTACCAATTTAGCGCATGATTCAGACCATTCACTGTTCATTTCTTTATGACTAATTTGCCCATTGATTTGACACTTTTACAGGAGTGTGTCTCTCTCTAAACATACAAATTCTGTTTTATTGTATACCTTTAGTACAACTGGCAATATTATTTACATTTATTTAATCAAATACAACATGCTATTTTTTATTTTCTTGTATTATAATTATCATTATTGATTTATTCCTGTGACTTGTGTATGTATTGATGTCAGTGCAGTTCTGCTCCTGAATAGCCCTGCAGGACACACTCATTCATATGCACAAGAAGCCATGGCTAGTTCATCATATGTGAGCTATTGAATATTTATTGTAGGGAGAAAGAGGTCCTCCGGGCCCTGGTATGGTCGGGCCACGTGGCACCCCAGGGATCCCAGGAGAAAGAGGAGAACAGGTTACTTTAAGCACACACTTTACCCTCTACAATTGTTCTCTTCTTGTCTGTCATCGCTGAATGTGTTTCTTTGTGTTGTGTCATCAGGGTGAATTAGGCCCTGAAGGATCTAAAGGAGACAAAGGAGAAGCAGGAATGACGGTCAGAATAAATGTTTTTTTTTTTATTTATTCTGCTACTTGAGCCTCTCAATGAACACTTGAGATAAGTGACAATGACACAAGGACTGGTTACTTCTCTATTTACTGTTCAAGGAGGATGAGATTCGGACGTACGTTCGATCTGAGATGAACCAGCACTGTGGTGAGTGGATCTTTCATAATCCTCATTTATCTACAACAGTTTTCTATTTTCGTTAATGATTGTTTCAATTTCTGTCATGAAATCCAGGCTTTTATATTGACATTTTATTTAAAGCTGCACTGAAAGAAACAGGGCCCTGTCATACACCCGGCGTAATAAGATTCAAGACGTGTTTTGCGTATTTGTTGCTATTTTCAAAGCAACGCAACCCTAGTTTTGACGTTTTTCACCACGTTGTTTAAATAGCAGATACATTTGCACCACTTTGTGGGCTGTAAAAAGGAGGTGTGTTAAGGCGCATTGTTAATGCGTTGCTATTTTGAGGAACTGAAATAGACCACACCATTGACCAACTAAAAGCTGGTCTAAACATCAGCACAGAGTGGGTTAGTTGTGCGCCTATGCAGGTCCAAACGCTAATACATTGCTTAATACACACATGATGTCAAGCAATACACAAATATATTTACATATGAAAAAAAATTAAAGGTTTAAAATTTTACAATAATTATTATTTTCTACATGCCTTCATCTTGTCTGAAGGTTTTTTCATGTTCAGTTGCATTTGTATAATGTTAGTATTATTTATTATATGCATATTTAGATTTGTTTTAATATAAACAAATTTAAGTTTGTCCTCTTGTTTTGGTGACACGTGCATCGCCATAAGGGGGACAAGAATAGGATGTGTGTTTGGATTTAACTCTTAACACTTCGTTATTATTGTTCATTTATTTGTTTGCTGGAAATTAGAACTGAATTTAGAAAAACAAACCTTGAAGCAATCTTTGCGCTTAATAATCAAAATTAAACATATAGGCTGATGGATGTCTTCAGTGGAGTGCGTATAACAGTGTTTCCTTATCCACGAAAGTAAAGGAGTAAAGTAAAGAGTAAAAGTAAAGTAAAGAGAAAGTAAAGCGCCGGAATGGAGAAGGCTCATTATTTATCCTCACGCTGCAGATGGTCTGTTTAACTGTTTTTTTCTCTAGTGAAGCATTCAGTTTTTCCACTTAAAAGGCTGCCATGTAAATAGCAAATGCGCCATGGTGTGACACAACTGACTCTTAAAGGGAATGTGAGATGAGACTCTGATTGATTTAATGCACAATATGCTCAAAACACACCCATAACTCATCAAGAGAATAACCACAACCCTGTTAGACCATGCACCAGGGTGCAATTCGTATTTTTCCATCCTTAAAATAGCAAAAGTGTATTCGAACACACCCTTAATGCTTTTGCTCCATGTGCTTTAGACTTTGCACCTAGATCGTTAAAATAGATCCCAGAATGTTAAAGGCATAGCTCACCCAAAAATGAAAGTTCTTCATTTACTCAGCATTGACTTGTCAACAAATGATTTTTTGTTGAACAAAAAAAGTATTTTGATGAATGGAGACCTGTAACCATTGACTTCCATTTGTTTTTCCTACTGTGGATGTCAATGGTTACACGTTTACAGAATTCCTCAAAATATTTTTCTTTGTTTTCAGCAGAACAAAAATAAAACTGAAACTCATTTCTGACAAGTCATGGGTCAGTAAACGATGACATCATTTAAATTTTTGGGTGATCTGTCTCTTTAACAAGTAGCAATGTTATTTCTCCAAATCTACTGCAAACTTGATTAATGTTCTGGCTCTACTGTCAATGAAAAATTTTATAAAATTACACGCTGCCTACTACTTTTTCATTTAATACTTTTTTTCACTTGGAAATACACTTTACAGAACTAAAATAATCTGCAAATGCTGATTTTTATATCTTTCTTCCTTTGTTGTTTTAATTCAATCTTCTCTTTTTCTCTTTTTGTCTCAAAGCTTGTGGAGGTAAGTCGAATGAAATAGCCTCATTTTAACGAGTAGACATTTTCCTATCATTGCATCAGCAACTCATGTGCACACAGTACTCTAACTGTAAATGTGTGTGTGGCTGTCTTGTGTGGGTCTTGGGGTGTGTGTAAAGCCTGTTGTTGAGTATGTTCGTGAGCGTTTGTGTCCACATGGCTGAACTTTGGATTTTGTGCATGCTAAATTGTTGATGTAGAGCATGAACTTGGAGTACGTCTTCACATGCATGGATGCTCGAGTGTGGGTGCTGGGTTCACCGTTGGGTTTTGCTGTCATGCGTTTGTGTGTGATTGGTTGTGCTGGGCTTGTTCTCAGGTGTTCAGGAACTTCAGATACCTGTGCCAGTGCAGACTTACCGAAGTCGCTCCTCCACGTCCCCTGAGCGCTCGCTAACCCGAGGGGACGAGGAGGGTGAGTCCTATCCTTTATTCATCAGTCTATCTCTCTTCATCTGCTTCTTCTCTTAGCTGAAAACTCTTCAAAAAGTTTAAAGAAACAGTTCATTCAAAAATAAAAATTCTGTCATAACTTGCTCACACATCTCTTATTAGTTTTAAACATTATATGGCAGATTTTGAAGAATCTTTAAACTGCTTTTTATTTCTGTGCCACAAAAGCCCTAGTACTAATAACTTACCTGATATCAGAAGATTTATTTAAAGACACATGGACAGTTTTGACGGTGGTTTAACAATAATATTTTACTTTATATCAGTTTTAATGTTTTATTATGCCTCAAAATATGACATATCTTTAAAGTGTTGATTATCATACTAAAACAATTGTAAAATTATTCAGTTTTTACTAGTATTTTGTAATTCAATTCAATTTTGATTTTGTAAGTATTTAATTGCAGCTTTAATTCTTTCATTTGTGTCTGTTTCATATATATTTCTAATCGTGCTTTGACAGACAGTGGAAGTTATTATGAAATATACATCTATAAACATGCTTAAAGACATAATGTGCAATTTTCACAGCAAAACAACAATGCTGAAGGAAAGCATTATGCCACAGTCCACCCCATCCGGTTCTGTTTTATCAGACTAAATACATTATAAGCTTCTGTTGTGATGCTGCTTTGTGCAGTCTAATAAAACGCACAACATATTAAAGGGGAACTATTGTTCAAAAATCACTTTATTAAGTTGTTTAATCATCTATGTGGCAACAGTTTGTGAATATAGCCAGCCTCTTATGCTATGAATATGAAATGAATTATTCCAATTCTTTATTATCACATTTCATAAAAACAGTCTGCAGAAACACTTTGATTGACATTCTCCCTTTGTACATGTCATCTGAGGGGGATAGTTCCGCCCATTAGTGAGGATCTCTCTATCATTAGCATAAACAACCCTGAGTGAGAAGCAACCGTCTGGCATTAAAGTTTCGTATCGTAGTACCTGCCAAAAAGAATGATGAAGTGACTAAGAGGCATTATACATGTCAAGTTGTAAGGCTGATTTATACTTCTGCGTCAAGTGCGCGCGTATGCTCCTGCGCAGCTTTCGCGTGGTCACCTAGCCCTCGCCGTGGCTGTCGCCAATGCCATCAGCATCTCTCAAAAAATGTAACTACATGTTGGACCTCTCAAAAATTGTAACTAGATGTCGCAAACATGTAGTGTTCATTGCACAGCCCTAGTTGGCAGTTCATTCCACTGTGGCAACCCCTGATTAATAAAGGGACTAAGCCGAAAAGAAAATGAATGAATATTGGAGATAATTCAGTACAGTATATAACACTGTTCTATTGTTTTTTGGATATTTAAATGAGAAAAAATCTTCCATGTTGTGCAGTCAGCTAATTGCATTTAATAAAAATGTAAACATTTACGTGTCCAGACACAATCAACTTAGTTATCACTTCTTAAAATTGTTTCAATGCGTATTTCTGTATTTTCTTCCACAACGGCCGTCTCTATGTAATATTTAAAACATTAAAACATTAAAAACATCTCATTGTCATCTTCCATGGAAGAAAGTCATATACAGTAGGTTGAGATGAGTAAAAGATGAGAAAATGAGAGTGAGAAAATGATGACAGAATGTATTTTTCTCTTTAAACTACCTCTTTAAACAGAAACTATGTTTCTGCAAAGTGGGATATGTTAAATATATGCTTGTATTTAACAGTATCCAGTTGCACATGTACATCCATTGCTTTCAAACTGTTTTAGCATTACAATCTCTGTTTTCCAAAAAGCCATCACCTTCTATGACATTTTTTTTTGCAGGTCAAAAGCTACGTGTTGTGATGAACACAAATGATCCAGACTACGAGCACATTTATTCTATAGAGACCTATGATGATGATGCTCCAATGGTGGAGATTGCTGACTACGACAGCACTGTCAATAAAAGCCAGGGTATGCGACGCTAGTCTCTTCCTCAAAAATAATGTGTAGTAGCTATGTGCAGCTGACGCAGTGTAATGTATTGATATTTCAGCAGGTGGAACAAACTCTGTTGATTTGTTAAAAGCCGAAAGGACAAAAAGAGAGGTGAAAGTTGAAGGTAAGCCATCAGTTATGATTCATCATGGAGATTAAAGGCTTGATTCTGTCATGTTTGCGCAGGAGTACGTTGAAGAGCCTGGCCATACCATTCCTGTGGAAATTTACAGTGTCGATGGTGTATATTTTTAAACATTTTACTGCTTTGTGGGGGACAAAATACAGCAGACTGCTGTGTGTGGGAATGTACTAAGCTCTTTGTTTGGTGTCACTGCCTTGAAACACCTAACAAAAATTCTGCGATGATTGATTATCATAATTTCGTAGTCTGTAATTGCTGCTCACTGTTGTTCTTTGCTGTTCACTTCCTGTTGTTTGTCTGTGTTTCTGCTGCATGCTGTCAACCCGCTGACTCATCTGTATGACAGCTCTTAGTATGAGATTGCACACAGCTGTCCTGCCACAGAAACGAGCTGGACATTTCCACAGATCTCTTGCGGTGCTCTGAACTATAGAGAGACGCAGGGATGACGAGTTTAAAAGTTGAATCTGCCTTGTGTGCGTTTGATGAGGTGTTGTTCCCGTATTGTTCAGTTTGCTGTTGTTCACTGTTGACTATCAGATGTGTCTGCACACATGACTGTTCAATAGAGAAAAAGCCAAACCTCTATTTTATTTTGTTAATTAGCAATTGGGGTTGGTACAGATTTTAAATGTTTTTGAGTCTCACAATTTTGCATTTATTGAATCAAAATACAGTAAAAACAGTAATGCTGAGAATTATTGTTACAAATAAAATAGCTTGTATTTAAAAAATGGCAATTTGGTGTTCAAAATATTTATTATTATCATTATCTTGATATCATTTCAGTATTTTACTAGTATAAAAATATATTACTAGTTCCTGATCCATTGTCTGATTTATTTGGTAAAAACGTTACTTTTTATTTAGTTGTTTGTTTATTTTTTTTTTTATCCAAGACACTAGAAGTTAATATTCAGTGACTTACATTTCTGACAATTTTAAGCAAAATAAAAGTTTTACACACAAGTTGAAACTAAAAGCCATACTTCAATTAACATAGAGCCATAAGATATATGTTAATTAAACTATGGCTGCTCAGTTTCACCTTGTGTAAACACTTGAGTGGTTTAAGGAAACGGGTTTCCATATTTCTACATGAAGTGAACTATTTGGTTTAAAAGAGTATTTTAGTTAACAAAAACTATAACCATAGCAGAATTGTGTGTTTTTAAACAGCCAAATCACTTAACCAAATGATTAATGCTGTGACTCAATCATTGCATGACACTTACTGGTGCTTTTGCTTTCATATTTAAAAGTTTCATTTTGTAAATGTAAAATGTAAATGTAATGTGTATTTATATAGCGGATTTATCGTGTATGGTCATACACCCAAAGTGCTTCACAATCATGAGGTGGGTCTTTCCACACCACCACCAGTGTGCAGCATCCACTTTGATGATGCGACGGCAGCCACAGGACAACGGCACTAGTGCACTCACCACACACCAGCCATTGGTGGAGTGTAGAGACAGTGATATTGTTGATTGGGATGATTGAGAGGCCATGATCGGTAAAGGGCCATGGAAGGAATTTTTCCAGGACATTAGGGTTACACCCCTACTCTTTACAAAAAGTGCCATTGGAATTTAATGACCATAGTCAGAACCTCGATTTGAGGTCTTATCCAAAAGACAGCATAGTGTCCTCTTCACTTTACTGGGACATTAGGACTCACACAGACCACAGGTTGAGCGCCCCCTGTTGGCCTCACTAACACCACTTCCAACAGCAACCAAGTTTTCCCATGTGGTCTCCCATCCAGGTACTAACCAGGCTCAACCCTGCTTAGCTTCAGTGAGTAACTAGTCTTAATATTAATAATTCCTTACATTTATATGGCACTTTTCTAGACACTCAAAGTGCTTTACACAATGGAGGGATCTCCTCATCCACCACCAGTGTGCAGCATCCACCTGGATGACATGATGGCAGCCATATTGTGCCAGACCACACACCAGCTGATTGGTGGAGAGGAGACAGAGTGATTAAGCCAATTATGATATGGAGATTGTTAGGCCAGATGAACAGAGGCTAATAAGCAGATCTGGCCAGGATGCCGGTGATAACCCCCTACTCTTTTTCGAAGAACATCCTGTAATTTTTAATGACCACAGAGAGTCAGGACCTCGGTTTAACATCTCATCTGAAAGACGGCGCTCACTGAACAGTCCCCTTCACTATACTGGGGCATTAGGACCGCAGACTGCAGGTTGAGTGCCCCTGTTGGCCTCACTAACACCACTTCCGGGAGCAACCTAGCTTTCCCATGTGGTCCCCCATCCAGGTACTGGCCGGGCACAGCCCTGCTTGGCTGCAGGTCTTGCAGTCTGCAGGGTGATACTGTATGGCTGGATATGGATTTTATTTTCCATCATTTTCTTTATCCTGTATAGAGAATATGACAATGAATTTCTATTATTTGGGTAATTGTTGTTACAAATTCAGATTCAGATCTGCCATGCAGAGGTAAATTCTGTTGCTAGTGAAGTGATTTGATTGGAACAAACATTTATAGCATCTTATTATATAATAGCATTTATTTATCGAATCAAAGAATTAGTTCATGTGGATCTGAACGATGAATTTAAGCAGCGCTAGTCTGGTCTTGGTCAACATTCTCTTAACTTATTCTTGGAGTGGTCCTTAATCTTTTGTTAAATCCTTCTTTGTTTTGCAGAATATAAAGAATTTGTTTGTTTGTTTATGTATTTATTTATTTATTTATGTGAAACAGGAGTCTTTTGTGATATTATTAATCCATTTACTGTCAATCAAGAAAAAATCCTTGTGTCCCCAAAATTTTAAAATGTAACCATGTATTTATTCCCACACATGTGTTTTTAGATCTGTGCATCTTGCCTATGGAAGAGGGTGATTGTTCCCGCTACACTCTGCGCTGGTACTTTAACTCTCAGGTGGGCGCCTGTAGACCTTTTATCTACAGCGGCTGTGGAGGAAACGCCAACCGCTATTTACAGAAGGAAGAGTGTGAGAAACTCTGTCTACGGCAGTAAGAAGGTACATTACCACTCAGCTCCGAAGATGAAAAACATACGCATTAATGCATGTGTTTCCTGAATTATTAATTGGACGGGATAGAGATGAGGGTTTTCACACTGTATCTATATATTCTGCCTTATAGAATCGTGAAGGCAAGAGTTGACTGTAAACAGAGGATTTCCAACTCATTAATGATATAAAACCCCTAAACCTCAGTGTTGATCACTGCCATCGTGCACAGGAGATAGAGGTAAAGACTGATGGCAACGCCTTTTCCTCAGCGGGATGAGCAAATTTTAATTATTGATCCCATTTTAATGATTTTTTTATTTATTTGTTTGTCTGTTAAGCTGCCAAACATCTGTCAATCTTGCCGCCAGACTAAATCTGCCAGCATTTGCATCATAGGCAAAAAGTCAAACAGGAATTTTCCTCATAAACATGTTGTACATTAGTCCAGTCAGTAACAGCATACCACATTATCTTTCATTTCTCACTTAATCCTTGATGTCGCATATTTACACCCACTGACATTTTCTCAGGTGCTAAAAACAGACACGAGAACACACAATGTAATATTCCAGTTCTTTAGACTTGTTCCTAGAATAAGCCTACGCTGTACAGAATTGTACTGTAAATGTAGATCTGTATTTTTATCAGCCTTAAAATGAGAATGAATGTTCTTGTATTATCAGATGTTGCATGTCGTGTACATGGACAAATGGTGCTATTTTTAAAGATATTTTTATATTGTTGATTCGATTTGTATTGCTTTTTGGTTATATTCCGTGTTTGTTTCATTACAGTTTACATTTTCTTTGCACAAGACGCAGTTTCAATAGCACATGTAGTCATTTTCCATACATTGTAATGTGATCGGTCTCTTTTTCACGTGTTCAGTATTTGCTTGGAAAAAACATCGGAATTTAAAGGGAAAAATAAACATTAAAAAAGACAGAAGGTCTGAATTGTCTCATTTTAACTATGAATACTAACAAGTACAGATCTACATTCGACTGGTCTCACGTCAACCAAAATTCGTAGTTCACCTAGATCAGAACTAAAGTCACTCCGTTCTCTATCAATTTGCAGTCGCTCTGCGTTGTTGTGTTTTGGAGGGGATTTGTGTTGTGCATCAATCCTAGTCACACATCTGATGATTCAGTAATCGTTCTGGAGCGTCTTGTTAAGATGCCAACGTACACTCATTACTACTCTTCCAGAGCTGTCACTCAAGCGCTGTTTTCATATTCATTTCTACTCATATTTATTCATTGACTGCATTTTAGCCAGTCCATCTGTTAGGGTATTTTGTTTTATATTCTTACGCCTGCTTAATAGCGCATTGTTTGAGTGCCAGCGTGTATTTTTATTCTGTTCACTCTTGAGATGAACCCGCCATTGTGCCTTTTGATGAGTTTGTTGCATTGTCGCTCTCTGAATACTGTGCATCAAATTTTCTGCGCTGCTCCAGATGTCAAACCATCTCTTAATCTATATCAGATGGCGCATTGAATATTAAGATAAATGGATGCTTTCTTCATTCTCTCGGATTGTTGTGTGCTTTTAAAATGGCTCTTTCTATGTCTGCAAACTATCTTTGGGAAGGGAGGAGTGTGTGGAAACCATAGTACACACAAAAATGAATTTTTTTTATTTTCTCACCCTCAGGATTTTGAGCCGAAACATTTAATTCATTTAAAATTAATCATTTAATTTTGAGAATCAAAGTAATAGTAGGCACAATAAAATGAATGCCTGTCGCTCCTGATGATACATAGAGGTATTATGATGGGAAGGAACTGCTCTGAGGAAAAACATTGGTCACACTTTATTTTGATGGTCCGGTTGTTGAATTGAAGTTACATTGCAACTAATTCTCGTTAGATTATACGTAGACTGTTACGTTGGGGTTAGGGGTAGGGTTAGTGTAAGTTGACATGTACTTGCAAAGTTTCTTATAGTCAGATAAATGTCTGTTGAATGTCAGTATCAACAGATATTAAGTAGACAGTCTACTAATACTTAAATGGACCATCAAAAAAAGTGTTACCCAAACATTATACATAGCTATTTCCACCTGGGGTTACTCATCCAGTGGCCTCTAGAGATTGTGCAGTGCCATTGATGTGATCCAAGACCTGCGAAGAGATGAAGCCAACCATAGAGGACTTCTTGAGGTCTCCATAATCCTGGACCAAGTTGTATCCTGAGCCATGGTGGTCACGGAAGAATGGAGAGCATGAGAATGATTCCTGAAAGACCCCTGTGACAGTCAAGTATCTAGGTCAAGTAACCTACTCACACCTGCATCTTCTCCACAATGGACGTTCTCTAGCCTCTGGCACCTAGACTGCAACTCTGCTCAGGACGCTTGGCCAGAGGAGAAATGGTTGCGCTCAAGTGAGCCTGGTTTCTCTCTAAGTTTTTTTTTTTTAACTTCATTTTCATCAATTGGTGAGGTTTGCTCCTCAACACTGTCAGCAATGGCTTGCTTGGTTTGGGACTTGTAGAGCTGCGCATCGATGGATTTGCTCTTCAGTGTTTGGACTTTCAGTGGGGAAAATTAAATCACACTGAACTGAACTGAAACTCTGAAAACTGGACTGACACAGTTTCCATTTACTAGAACTTCTATGTCAAGCTGCTTTGATACAATCTACATTGTTAAAGCGCTTAATAAATAAAGATAAATTGAACCGAATACCATATTGCTTTTTATCTACAAACAGTTCTGAGCGTTTTTATGATAGTCTGCTGCACAATCATGAATATGCAGGCAAAGATTAGCTAAAGAGCTGTTGCTGTTTGTGCAAACTGTGCTTGTGATCATCCTGGATGCTGCTACCTGTATATAAAAAAGAAAGATTGTGCATTGTGTGCAGTCTCTTTAGGGAATATTGACTTCTAACAGGTTCCTAATGTTTGATATATGTCATTGTGTAACAGGAAGCTCCTATACAGACTGTCGTAGCGGAGGCTGCTAACTAAAGGTATTAATGTTCAGTTTCCTGCATAGACCAGTCTTTCTCTTCTTTATTAGCCTATATCATCAAGAGCCACAGGTATTCTTTTTGTTTTGCCTGTATACTGTATATGTGTTTTCTATTTGACTCCCAAAGTGCTTGTCACGAATCTCAGATAAAATCATCTTTAATATTCACCAACCTTTTCGATAGCACGAGCAATTATTAATTTTTTATGAATTATTTTTTAACTACCTCTTTAATTGCATATGGAAAGAACAAATGACTTTGAATTTGACATTGAAAAGCAATTTCTGTGGCCTTTCATAACGTGTCAGGATAAACGTGTTAACGCATAATCTTTACAGCTTTGAGGTTTCACGTTTTAATTGAATGATATAAAATAATGAATTAAAAAGCAATAAAATAATAGGTGGTAATGATACAACAGAATTTGTTGTTCAGAATTGCGCTGACTGCAGACAGTAGCTCGTGCGTTTCCACGATGAAGCCTGCAGTTTTGGTGTGTGTGCGTGCGTGTGAGTGTGTGTGAATGCGCGCTCGCGCAGAAGGAGCGGGTTCTTTCAGTACGTCTAGTACACAGGATAGCAGCACTCATGGGTACTCACAGAAGCACAGTAGCGATTTCTACCACCGTTTAGCACCACAGAAGGTGCGACATTTATTCCGGGCACGTACCTGCCAGCGGACAGTCCTGAAGCCCCCAGGAATCTCGCGCTCTAGTAGAGTGAGAGCGGAGCGCGCGCGCGGCACGGACCGCAGTGGAATGTAGCGGGGATTCCCGGCGCGCGGGGCAAGGTGAGTAAAAAACCTCCTTGATGCATCTTCACACTCCACACCAGCATATTGATCTTGTCACTTAATTGTCATTCGCTGTCATTTTACCGTAGCTCTTCGTTCCTTTTCGTTAGTTTAAGTGGAAAATCTCACACGCGCGCGCCAGGGAATAAAAATGATAAGAGACAATCAGCGGTGTCGTTTGATCTGGACCTCGACTCCTGATATTTTACACTGCAAAAAAAGGTTGCCAGCGATGTCTAATGCGGGCTATATGTCGCCACTATACGGACGATTTGTTTACCGAGAAAAATCAATGTGTTGCCTATAATCTGCAGTCAGTCTGTCCTATCTATTAATGTGAATTCGAAGATGTCATTTGAGTACGAAATTAATGTGTGTGTGTGTGTTTTCGTTTGAATTGTTGTTAGTCTCTGGGCTTGTGAGTTTTATTGTAATTCGGATTGGGACATCATCCTCACACCGATGCTCTCAAACACAACCGGACACATGCACATGCTCAAAGACACGTGACTCCAGCAAATTATTGAGGGGAAAAAAAGTTAAATACGCCTGCGTCAATCATTTGACATTCATCACACCCATCATCATCATCATTTTTGCGCTCTTGCTCTCACAGTCAGTCAGTCTGATTACAGCCAAATGGATTTTCAGATGCACTTCAGATCAGGCGTCAAGAAGCCAGCTGAAAAAAAAGGAAAAGGGAACATATGAGATGGAGTGTGCACATTTCTAATAGGATTAAAGGCTACAGTATGCTTTAAGGACAAGAAGTAACCATAAGGGACAATGTAGTGTAGAACAGGTATATAAATGGCCCTGAATGTGTCTGAAAGGAAAGAGGAATCTAGATCATCAGCTATTTTGGCTCCTTCTGGATGTGGAGTTATTTTGGTTCCTCTCTGCGTAGTGAATGTAGTTTCACATGTTGTCACGCTCTTTCATTTCCAAAGAGTGTGTAAACAAATCTAAAATGCATTTGCGTGCTCATTTCACCGTTGAGAAATCTATTTTGATTTGGTGCACGGTAGGGCTCCAAAGAAAAATTATCACATGCAATTTGTTGCATAAATGTGTGGTGCATCTGCTATTGTGGAATGAGCAATAGGAACATTTCATGATTGTTTACTCACCCTCGTGTCCATTCAAACCTGCGTGGTGTTATTCAGTGGAACACAAAGGAGAAATTTTGGTGCGATCTATATGTCAGTTTGAGAATGTGGAATGAAGACGATTATTTATTGACTTTTTTGTTCAGTAGAACACTGAAGAGGATTTTTAGCTGTAACTGGTTGTTGGGGATTCATAACATGCAAGCCATTGGCTACTTTGAAAGGCACATTAAAAGTCAAACAGTCAAAACAAAATTAATAAACATGGCTCCTGATGTCTGTGAGTAACCACACTGTCTCTGCAAACAGCATATTCACAGTCTGGATGGGGAGTTACCAGTAGCAATTGACTTGCGTTTATTTACAGTACTCCTGAAAAAGTGTCATCTTCATCTTGGATGACGTGAGGGTGAGTAAATAAACAGCGAATTTGTTTTTGGGGGATGAAATAAAAAAAGAAAAGAAAAAAAAAGTAGCTAATTAAATAATCACAAAATAAAAAACTAGGGAAGTTTTATAAGCTAATTTCGAGATTTTAATTCTATGCTATACGACCAGGTGGGCTCAACTACCTCCGAGCTCAGGGTTTTCTCCCACAGCATACCATACTGTACCTGCAACTAGTATAAAGTAATAGCTAAGTGTGAACGCTTGAAAAATGTTAAATGACCATCAAAATGTGAAGTACAAAATGAAAACCTTTAAACCTATAACCTTTACAAATACAACCACGAACTCCATTGTTCAGATAATCACAAAGTCTGCGATTGTTCAGTCTATAGATTTAGCAGATTGTAAACGTGCACAACATCACTGCTTTCAAAATATCCCATATTTGTAGTTTACATAGAGATGAAAACGATAACTTGCGTTTTAAGATTCATTCATTTATTTTCCTTTAGCTTAGTCTAGGGCAAGGCGATTTGGCCTAAAATCAAAATTATTTTATTTATTTATTTTATTTTTTGCCCTCATAGTTCACTGACAGGTTTTGTACTATAAATATACTCACAAATTACACGTGTGAGATTTTTGAATGAAGGGTGCATTACTTGATTTTCAAATAATTGAAGGAAACACACACTATCTATTATCTATTAGTATTTATTGAACATTAGTTTTGAAAAAACTGAAATGAAAACACGCATTGCCTGTCACTTCTCTAATAAAAAAGTGAAAACTTGCACTTTTGGAAACAAAATTAACTGTTTTTAATCTTTTCAAAAGTCGAAAATAAGCAGTATCTCTTCTAAATAAAATAACTTGTAAATCCTGCATATAATATTCATTCATTTTCTTTTCGCCTTAGTCCCTTTATTAATCTGGGGTCGCCACAGCGGAATGAACTGCCAACTAATCCAGCATTTGTTTTACGCAGCGGATGCCCTTCCAGCCTCAACTCATCCCTGTGAAACATCCCTACACACTCATTCACACGCATACACTACGGACAATTTAGCTTACCCAATTCACCTATAGCGCATGTCTTTGGACTTGTGGGGGAAACCAGAGCATCCGGAGAAAACCCACGCAACCACAGGGAGAACATGCAAACTCCACACAGAAACGCCAAATGACCCAGTCAAGGCTCGAACCAGCAACCTTCTTGCTGTGTGTGCTACCCACTATGCCACTGTGGCGCCAGCGTATATATTTTAAATTCATTCATTCATTCATTTTCTTTTCGGCTTAGTCCCTTTATTAATCCGGGGTCGCCACAGCGGAATGAACCGCCAACTTATCCGGCATTTGTTTTACGCAGCGGATGCCCTTCCAGCCACAACCCATCTCTGGGAAACATCCACACACACTCATTCACACTCATACACTACGGACAATTTTAGCCTACCCAATTCACCTGTACCGCATGTCTTTGGACTTGTGGGGGAAACCGGAGCACCCGGAGGAAACCCACGCAACCACGGGGAGAATATGCAAACTCCACACAGAAATGCCAACTGACCCAGCCGAGGCTCGAACTAGCGACCTTCTTGCTGTGAGGCGAACGTGCGGCGCCTTATATTTTAAATATATTATATATTTTCAAATATATATTTAATGCATTTTTGAATCTTCTGTAAAAACGTATTTTCATGTAATTAATAGTTTTATTGTAATAGAAAATATGCCGCCTCAAGGCATCTCTGCCCCAGCTTCCAGTCATCGTCAATGTAGTGCAAACGTGTCATGTGTAGTTACATTTTTTAAGAGGTGTGCAGGTATGCGATCACTCGAAGGCTGTGCAGACCATAACCGTGCATTCAATGCAGAAGTATAAATCAGCCTTAACAGAACAGGGTCATGTGACTCCACACATGGTAGGCAAAGTAATTGAAAAATTGACCTGACAAAAATTAGATGGATTATAGGTTTTAAATATCGATTACTTTTCCATTAATCGCCCAGCCCAGCCCAAGCTTAGTTTGTTATGTATCAGAGGTCGCCACAGTGAAATTAACTGGCAATTATTCCAACATATATTTTACGCAGAACACCCATACACTCTGACATTCACTCATACGCTATAGCCAATTTTGTTTACCCAATTTCTTTGGACTGTGGGGGAAACCAGGGCACCCAGAGGAAACGCATGCAAACACTGGGAGAACATGCAAACTCCACAAAGAAATGCCAGCACTCAAACCAGTGAACTTGTTGCTGTTAGAAGACAGTGTTAACCACTGAGCCACCATGCTGCCCCACAGTTTTGTTTTTCTTTTCAGGCCCCCAAAATGTAATTATCATGTAAACGGACAGCCAAAGTGCATAAAACATCTAGCCTGATGTTCAGTTTGCTAATACTGCAAACATCAATTACCATCATAACACACAGAGCACATTTATGCTTTTCCCCATCCGCTCAGAGCCTGGCAGATCTTTTGTGGAAAAGCTCCAAACACATTATGTGTACATTCTGTTGTGTAAAAACACGAGTTCTCATTTTCGGCTGAACTATTTCCTCAACAGGCTCACAACAAACCAGCGTGGACGGACCAAATTGGCTTGGAAAACAACGATAATGAAATAGAGTCTGATAAATGGCAGAAACAGCTGAGACAGCGTGGTTAGTCTAAAGAAAGATGGATGGATCTCAAGCATTGCACATTGATGGATAGAGGGTAGGAGGTATAAACAAACTCCTCCGGCGATTTCACAACACACT
>CAIGQQ010034734.1:9352687-9418626 GCA_903798035.1 Danio albolineatus | reverse complement strand
CTCAACATCTTGCTGTGCGTCCAAATGAATGAGTAAATGGACAAGAATGTATTTTGTTGAGGACACGGAGCTCCCCCTGTTGGCTAAAGAAACAAACTGCAGCAGAGAAAAGGTCATTTTTATCCAATGGTTTCACGACATCAACTGGTCAAAAGTAAAAGCTGCTGATGTAAATAAATGAAATCTCACGTATTTTGAATGGATTTTATTTCTGTCATCATTAAAATAACGACTGATTTATTTTTTTTAATAAAACAAGACTGTGCTCTGAAAATTGTTTACTCTTGTATTTTGCAAAGTCTGCTGAGTATATGATTCTGCTTCCATTACCACACATATGATGTACAGTCGTACCATATATAAAATATGCACAAAGGAATTTATACACATGAATGTATGTGAAAACAAGTCTTGATGACGTTATTCTGTCCTTACAACTTCATTGCAATTAATAGTTTAAACGTAAAATTTAATTTTATGATTACTGAAGTGGAAAATACTTATAATATATCTAACAACACAAATAATTAAAATGTGACAAATGGCCATTGATTTGCTCTGGAGCCCAAGCCTCTTTAACCGGAAATACATTGTGATTTTATTTAATTTTTTGTTTAGCGTTGCCACTTCAAATATTATTTTTTATGAAACGTATATTTGTGAAATCGATATAAGCTAATATGTACACGGAAAAACGTTGTTTTCTCTGCAGCGACTTGTCTGTACGCACAGTTTACTTAAAACAAGCGAACGAATTAATACGTTTAAAAAAAAACAAGGCTTCGTAAAGGCGGATAAGTTAAATACATGTAAACATATAGTGATTAGGCTATTTACTATTTAACGAGATCATTAATAAATAAGACGCGCTAGCAATTTTTTTTACTTGTAATCATGAACAAATTATTAACAAATTTAATAAACCCTGCAAACATTAATAATAACCGATTTACATGATGGTTGGTTTTAATATCCTCTTCTTCTTTACTTTTCTCATGGTATTTAAACTTTTAGAAGGTTATATTTAATTTAGAATATTTAAATATCATATATATTTCTTTTCTCTTTACATTTTAGAAAGTGTAAACCACACGCTGACCACTTGATTAGAACCGAAGAGCGAGAAACAGAAGATCAACCGCGACTCGCCGTTCATCTGACGTGTAGTAGAGTCGGTGTAGTGTTGACGTGTCTCTAAAGCGCTTTCCTCCCATCGCTTCTCTCGCCTCTCTCTTTCTCTTATACCCGGGCGGCGGAGCGCACCGGCAGCGCTAATTATCCGTTTACAGCTCACTGGGACTCCAGACAGAGACCGTGATTTCAGGGGACCGTCATCATGGGGAGTGAGTGCAGAGTTTTCTAGCATTTGTCCTGTGTTTGGTGCAGTTATTCAACGTAATTCTACTGTCAATTCACACTCGAGTACTGTTGGCACCATTAGCATGCTAGCCAAAGAGCTTCCTTTGATTAAAACCTGAACCTGAGAGGTGGGATCAGATTTATACTATTTATATTTGTTCAGTGCAGTCAAGTGGAATGCGTGTACATTGTTTCTATTGTTTGTTTGTTTAATTCATTGGTTGTTATTCGTGTGTGAGTTAACGTTAACATTGCTTTTCTGGTGGCTAATGGTTGAATGGCTGCGAGCAGCTAGCGTTAGCCTGTTAGCTACCTTTTATACACGTCTGCTTATTATTTATTTCTGCAAAGCCGTAATTGAGTTCTTCATATATTTGAAATAAGGCACAATACTGTGAAATTGGCTTATTTTTTGTTATATTGGATTGCAAGAGCGGAGGGAAGTTGTCAAAGATTACAGAGGCTAGCAAAACAGGCTTCAGGTTAATTGATTATTTTAACATAAGTCTGTTCGTTAAAAACGTACGAAATAAAAACTGAAGAAATTGAAAGTTATTCGGTCTGATGTAAAATGAGAGATTATATTGCATAGTATGTTAGAAATATGAGGCTTTTACCCATCAGTTTAATGATGACGACGCTTTAGATTGGACAGTTGTCCTCAGTAACTCAAACAAGGATTTTGGGTTTATCAGTTGTTGATTGATCTCGGTATAAAGTTTTCTTTATTCTGATTACAGTTTCCAAACAGTTTTCCTCATGTTGGTGAATTAGAGGAATACAGTTCAATGTGTGTTATGTTGCATTTAGTCAAATAGTAAGCAATTTAATTATGTTGTATTAGATAAGTAACGTAACATTTGTCATGTTTTTCCATTTCCAGTTAAGTTCTTGGAGGTAATAAAACCGTTTTGTGCGGTATTGCCTGAAATCCAGAAACCAGAAAGAAAGGTAAAACATTGTACACAGTGTGTGTCATGTCTTTGTATGCATCATGTATTATTATTATTAACAACATTTGTAATAAAAAAATATATTTAACTTTTAATACTTGTTTGTTTCAGATCCAGTTCAGAGAAAAGGTGCTATGGACTGCCATCACGTTGTTCATCTTTCTTGTTTGCTGTCAGGTAAGTTATTTTGCTCAGCGTATGAATGTTAGCACTATGCCTTTGTTGTTTCAGTTATTTCAGTGTAAATTCAAGATTTTAGTTGAGTTGAATGTACCATTTCTCTCTCTCTCTGTCTCAGATCCCACTGTTTGGGATCATGTCTTCAGACTCAGCAGATCCATTCTACTGGATGAGAGTCATCTTGGCCTCCAACAGAGGTAAGACTGCTCTCGGTGTAATTCAAAATTCACAAGATGCTGTTTTACTGAGATAAAGTTGGCTTTATATTTGCACATTCTCCTTAATAACATTTTTTCAATAAAGCATTCTTTGCAAATTCTAAATTATGTTAGCAGTTAATGACCATCAAAGAACAACAGTGTTCACCACTGAAGCACATTCAATGGTGCTTAAGTTGTTTTGAAGTCATTCTTAAATCGATTTTCAAAGCCAGTATTCAAAGTAGTGCGGTAAACAATATAAAGACAGTTAAATGAATGCATGTTTGAATATAAAACCAACTTTGCTCAATCTATGTTTTTATTGATTAACATTAGTTTAATCAAGCATGTAATGGTCAACACTCCAAAACTTGATAGACTTGATAGTAAGTTGTTTTTTTTTTCTCCCAAAGAAACATTTAGTCCTATTCAGGGAGGCACTTTTAATTAAAACGAACAAAATGCATATCATTTTAGAAAAAAACCCTACTAAAACCCAGGATGACAAATGTTTGCAAAATCATTACAGAACGTGAAGTTTATATCTATAGTGTTACTTTAAGCAGTACAGTATTTGTGAATAAATGTTTTTGTGGCGTTGTGATAATATTGGGTATTGTGGGTTGAAAAATATAATAATGACTGTTTTTCAGGTACTTTGATGGAGTTGGGTATCTCTCCCATTGTGACCTCTGGTCTGATCATGCAGCTGCTGGCTGGAGCTAAAATCATTGAGGTCGGAGACACACCGAAAGACAGAGCACTCTTTAATGGAGCCCAAAAATGTAAGGGTTTCAAGTTTCTCACCATTCACTTGTCACAAACCTGTTTGAGTTTCTCTCTACTATTGAACACAAGAAGTTATTTAAAAAAATCTTTTGAAAACCGGTAAAAATTCATAGATTTTTGTTGTTTTTCTACTTTGGAAGTCAATGGTTACCGATTTTCAACATTCTTCTAAATATCCTCTTGTGTTCAATAGAAAAAGTAAACAAAAAGGTATGGAACCACTTGAGGCTGAGAATTTAGATTTTTGGGTGAACTCCGCCTTAACATTGAGTTATAGATTAGTTATTATAATGCAGCAGTGATAGAAATTGCTTAATTGTTTTTTAGTGTTTGGTATGATCATCACCATTGGCCAGGCTATTGTGTACGTCATGACTGGAATGTATGGAGACCCTTCAGAGATGGGTGCTGGCATCTGTCTGCTGATCATCATTCAGGTAAGAGCATACACATAATGTTTTTAATACACATAATTTTTAATAGCTGTATGAAGTGGCTTTAAGGATTGATTTAACTGTGTTCTTTCTGTAGTTGTTTGTGGCCGGTCTGATCGTGTTGCTGCTGGATGAGTTGCTGCAGAAAGGTTATGGTTTGGGCTCTGGTATCTCTCTCTTCATCGCCACCAACATCTGCGAGACAATCGTATGGAAAGCATTCAGCCCAACAACAGTCAACACAGGCAGAGGTGTGTGTTCAGGATGCAGCATATTGTTTTGAACCATGCTGTACTGTCATGAGTGATGAGTTGGCTAAATTCTGTTTGTATGCATTCAGGTACTGAGTTTGAGGGAGCCATTATTGCTCTGTTCCACCTGTTGGCCACTCGCACTGATAAAGTCAGAGCTCTGAGAGAGGCTTTCTACAGACAGAACCTGCCCAACCTCATGAACCTCATCGCTACAGTCTTCGTCTTTGCTGTGGTCATATACTTCCAGGTCAGTTATATTCAATTTTTATATTAGAGCGCTAATTTTCCAGTCTTATTTAATAATGAAGCTAAATTTAAAAAGTGTTTCTGCACACCCTCAAAAACCAATTTTTTAAATTAATATAGTTGCTTTGATTATGGTTATTTTTTTCTGGTCATTATTTGTTTTGTATATAGGTTGGAAATATTGAAAAATAAGCACAATCATGAAAAATACTTGACAGTTGTAATTGAAACTCATTTACATTTTTTTACTTTCAGGGTTTCAGAGTTGACCTGCCCATCAAGTCTGCACGTTACCGTGGCCAATACAACACATATCCCATCAAGCTGTTCTACACCTCCAACATTCCCATCATCCTCCAGTCTGCTCTGGTTTCTAATCTTTACGTCATCTCTCAGATGCTCTCCACTCGATTCAGCGGCAACTTCCTGGTCAATCTTCTGGGCACTTGGTCTGTAAGTGTGACATTAGTTTAATACTAGTTACGAATTAGCTTTTTTTTTCAGGACTTAAATTTATTTTCCCCAATTTTCTAAACCAAATGGTTTTACAGCATATTATTAGAGGATTAGTTCTGTCATTAATTCTGGAAAAAAATCTGTTATTCTGTTAATAATCACTCAACCTTTTATCGTTTCAATCCCTCAAGTCCTTTATTAACCTTTGGAACAAAAACATTTTAGGTGAAATCTGTATAAACACCAACAGCCCCAAGATCTTCAAAATCTACAATGTCTAATGTCTTGGTGTCTATGTTGGATTAGAGAACTCTCAGATTGCATCTAAAATTTGTGTGAAGATGAACGAAGGTCTCCGGGATTGGAACAATCTGAGGATGAGTAATTAATAACAGAATTATCATTTTATTGTGAACAAATTCTTCAAAAGTTTACCAAAAAGTACATTTTTAGAAACGCTAATATATAAGTTTGACATGTACCACATTGTTCCTGTTAAATTAAAATGCTGACAAACAATTGTGATTATTCCTTATGTTGTTTTAAATTATTCATACTGTTGTAGTATTATGTAGTATATTATAGTATTATGTACACATTTCCCCAAATTTCTTTATTTCACATTATACAGTAAATGATATTTTTATGGTGGAATTTTCCAATTGTGTTTCAGTTTATAGAAATCACAGGGCCCTATATTTGAAAATTCTATTAAAGAAAATAAAATGCACATCGAAAAACAGCTTGATCCAGAAAGCAAACATAACTAGATAAAGTGAAGAAACCTTCATTTTGTTTTTCCTAGGACACCTCATCCGGTGGTCCAGCACGTGCCTATCCTGTTGGCGGTCTATGTTATTATCTATCTCCTCCGGAATCGTTTGGTTCTGTGCTCGACGACCCAGTTCATGCAGTGATCTACATTGTGTTCATGCTGGGATCCTGTGCCTTCTTTTCTAAGACCTGGATTGAAGTTTCTGGATCTTCTGCCAAAGATGTGAGTCACGCTTATAGTTTTTTGTTTCTTTCTTTTTTTTATTAACTGTTTGATTCTATGATATGTAATGGCTGAATGTGTTGTATGTGTCTCAGGTAGCCAAGCAGCTGAAAGAACAGCAGATGGTGATGAGGGGACACAGAGAGACCTCCATGGTTCATGAACTCAACAGGTGAGCGGCACACACAAATGCACTCGGCTTAAAAATGTTTTATTATCAGAACTTTATTAACCTCACACTTTCTCTATGTCATCCAGATACATCCCCACAGCGGCTGCGTTTGGTGGACTGTGTATCGGAGGCCTTTCAGTAATGGCGGACTTCCTGGGCGCCATCGGCTCTGGAACAGGAATTCTATTGGCTGTTACCATCATCTATCAGTACTTTGAGATATTTGTTAAGGAACAGAGTGAAGTCGGCAGCATGGGAGCGTTACTCTTCTAAACAAGGACACTCACAAATCACACACATACTTGCTGACACCTTTTATTATTTTTATGATTGTCGTTGTCCTTTTATTTTTGTTTTGGTGCGATTTGAGCATTATTAGTGGTCTGTCACTAGTGCTGTCTAGGGAGAACTTGTTCTTAGCTGCTAGCTCAAGCTGAGTAAGTTCTCCTGTATGTCAGAAGTGGCAAAACGTTTCTAAAATTCAGTGGTGAAACTGAACTTCAGTAATGGAACAGTAAAGATGGACTCTGTGAGCTCTGACTAGGAATTTTTAGAAATTTCCCCTTCACATCAGTCTGTCCTTCCTCTGTCTCCAGCCATCACTGAATCCATTCATTCACCCTTTTCTTTATTTTCTGCTTGGTCCTAGTTGTACATGATAAAAGGATTTTCCAGAGAGTATTGCTTATGTTGGGTGACTGATTTACTCGACACTGCCAATTTTGACACAACTGTTTCATGTTTGCCAGTCGTATCGGTCTTGTATGTGAAGCTGACAGGCAGTTTCTTTTCTTTCTTTCCAACTCATCGCACCGTGTTTCGTCATAAAAACTGATTGTTTGGTTATGGCTACAAATATAAGAACTAAACCACAGCTTCTTGTTTTCCAGTCAGCAATTGTCAATTCTAAACAAGGCAGCATAGGAGTAAAGCAATGCACAGTTTGGCACCAATGGTGTGTGTGTGTGTGGTTTTCTGTGTTTGTTGGACATGTATTTCATAACGCTGGGATCTTTTTTTGTACACAACATCTTACACAACAGACAGCAAGGATTTTCTGTATTTGAAAGTACCTGGTCCTTAGTGAGAGCTTCAGTGACAGTCAGTGGTCACTTTCCCAAATCAAGCCCTTTTTACTGTATCATTGGGTGTCTGTATATATGACATTTAATGCTGTGTGCAACCATGTAAAATAAGCCCTTCTTTTTCTTTCTTTTTATTTTGGATTATGTAAAAAGAAATGTTCCGAACAAATATATTCAGCAAAGACTGATCATTCTCAATAAAAACTCATTTTTGGGAGATAATGAACTGTTTCATTTGTGAGTAGATCTACCATCACGCAAACCATAAACTGTTTTGTGTATGTGAAAAGATACAGTCTCAGACATAGTAAAATATCTATAGTGTCTAAAATTGTCCTCTGAATATTGGTTGATCTGTTAAACCAATTTCCCAGTAATGGGTTGGGGCTGGAGGGGCATTTGCTGCGTAAAACATTTTCTGGAATAGTTGGTGGTTTATTCCGCTGTGGCGACCCCTGATAAATGAGGGACTGAAGGAAAATGAATGATAAACCAAAACAGAAGCACCATATCTAAGTAAACATTCTTTTAATCATTTATTATGGATTTTCTGTAATTAGGCTAGCAACTGATGGGATAATAACATTTTAGCGTGCACTACTCATTATAGTTTTGGTGTGTTTTATTATTTCCGAGAACAATTACAGTAAAATCCGTTTCTAATTTTGTTTTTCTCGCAGGCGTTATGAGATGTCCACATGTTGGGTCCTGGGCTACTCTTTATGACGTCACAATGTTTTATTTTGTAACGTGGGTTCTGTGGTCTGAAAGCGGCATCACCTATCAAATGAATGACAGAAGGACGAGACGGCAGGTCTTGGTGAACTAAGCACTTTTGTAGAGATAAAAGAAATCCGGCCAGGAGTTTTATTTGGCGTTGATAAATTTCCATTACGATATTTGCTAAAGAAATGACAGCCAACAACGGGCAAGGTAACGAATATATTCAGAATACATTAATGAACTGAATTTTTCAATATTGAATAAAACTTTCTCAGACTCTTATTGACTGTTTACTAGAATTTCCTGTGAAATATATCCTAGTCATAAAACGAGTTACAGCGTTGACCTTGTCGTTTTGACTCCACTCCACCTCACTGACGCCATGCGGGCGGAAAGCCTCACAAATTGGTTTGGTTAAAACTCCAGAGAAATGCCAACTGGGACTCCTACCAGCGACCTTTTTGTTGTGAGGCAACAGTGCTAACCACTGAGCCACCATGTCACCAGCATTGTACTTACATTTAATAAAAATAACCAACCCATAAAATTAATAAGTTTTTATTTATTTATTTATTTTGTTGTTCAGTTGAACACATGTTGAAAACCCGTATTCTTAACTTCCATAACATTAGTTATTCCCACTACAGATGTCAGTGGTTACAGGTTTCCTACATTATTAAAATGTCTTCTTTTGTTTAGTAGTTAAAACAGCTGATATAAAATGGATCCCACCTGCATGTCAGTGACAGCAACATGTGTGTGCATCTGAATGTTGACCTTCAGGAATTGATCCCTTTTTTTAAACTGTTATGGCCAGTGATAGGAAATGAAGGGAATTTATTAAAGTTGTTAAATTTATTTAATAAGAAGTAAACGGACTCATTACCTTTTTAAAGGGAAAGACAGAGTCATATTTGTTACTAAGGAAGATCATGAAATTCCCAGCACTGTGAAACTGGATGAGGAGGAGCCTGAAGGGAAAGGTGAGAGAATAATCAGAGGAAAATGCTTTTTAATCTGCATATTTTATAAGATAATCAATAAGCAATACTTCATCCTTTATAATCAATATTTTCTCATTTTATATCCACTTCACATTCTCTCCATCCAGGCCTCATTCTGCCTACTGGTGAAATCAACTGGGACTGTCCGTGTTTGGGTGGGATGGCGAGTGGAGTGTGCGGAGAGCAGTTTAAGTCTGCATTCACCTGCTTTCATCACAGTGAGGAAGAGGTGAAGGGCTCCGACTGTCTGGAGCAGTTCATATCCATGCAGGAGTGTTTCCGTCAACATCCCGAACTCTTCCCTCAGGACACCGATGATCTACAGACTGCAGATCCAGACCAAAAACACTCCTCATCCATTTCTGACTTTACAAGCAAACAATCGGACTCTTTACCCACTGAGACAGATGAGATTCCCTCACAGCTGCCTGTAGCCAGTTAAATATCTAATTTAAGCATTTTTTACTATGATAAATTGATGTTGACAAGGACAGCATGAATATAGGTAGATTATATGGTGGCTTTGTTTAAAATAATTATGAAAGGTCCAAAAAAAACTAATAAATTAAAGGTTTAGAGAAACCTTGTAGGGAAAAATGCAAAAAAAAAATTGATAAAGCTGGTCACTTTATTTTAACGTTCAATCCTCGAAATTAACTTACTATACTATTGCCTCAGAAAGCAATATTGCTGCTTATCAGTTAGGTTAACTCGGCAAGTCATTGTACAACAGTTCTTGTTCTGTAACCAATCGAGAGAGAAAAATCCTAAAGGTGACCTATTATGCAAAAATCACTTTTATAAGGGGTTTAAACAGTTGTGTGGCAACAGTTTGTGAATAACCAGCTTCTAATAGAAAAAAATTATTCATTTTATTTTTTATACTCAAACTTGATCAAAACAGTCTGCTAAAACACTTTGATTGACATTCTCCTTTTGTACAAGAGGGAAAGCCCTGCCCACTAGTGATGATCTCTTCCTTATGAGCATAGGACGTTAGTCTTGTTTTTGAATCTGCTACTATGCTGACACATAGGCATTTGTAGCTCCGCGCTCTACTGAAAAGAGCACAATCTCATTTGAATTTAAAGTGACAGTCACCAAAATGGCACAATTAGGATCAAAACCTAAAAGGGGGAGTTTTATATGCCCCGTTTACACTGCCAGTTAAATGGGACGCAATTCAGATATTTTGCTAATATGTGCCAGATCGGATCTGTTCTATGACCGTGTAAACATGAAAAAAACGCATGCATTCGGATATTCAGAGATCAGTTTCAGGCCTCCTTCAATATGTGGAAATAAACCAGATATAAATCGGATATGTGACAATGCGACTGTCATGGAAACAGGCAGATCTGATCTGAGGCATTTCGTTTTGTACATCATTCAACTTGTGACAATGTGGTACTTTTTCTCTGTTTAATGACGTAAAAGGAAGAGCGTGTGTGGAGACGCTGACGTGGTAAACAACAACAGAGGAAACATGGAAACGGCGGGTTCTAGCATCTGCGCCACACTAGCCATGATGAAAGAAGTTGTCTAGCTTTTAGCTCTGTAAAATATGTGAAGTTTACCCAACTTTAAAATGACTTTGCGGCAGAGGAGGAGGGAAAGGGCCGTCATCACAGCTTGTGTCTATGGTTATATATGGTGTCCTCCACTGACTCATCTCCCCACAGGGCAAGAAGACGGGTAACTTCTGCCGTCGACCACTGACCACTTTACTCTTCCATGTTTCCTCTGTTGTTGTCGTTTACCATCTCCACACACGCTCTTCCTTCGATGTCAAGTACCACATAGTTGCAAGTTTAATGACGTACGAAACAGAATGCCTCAATAAATCCGATCTGCCTGTTTACATGACAGTCGCATTGTCACATATCCGATTTATATCTGAATTATTTTCACATATGTCGGAGGCCTGAAACCGATCTCTGAATATACAAATGCATGCATTTTTTTTTTTTTTTTTTTTTTTTTTTTTTTTTTTGTGTTTACACGGTCATAGAATCTGTGTCACATATGAGCACAAAAAACGTAATTGGGTCACATTTAACTGGCAGTGTAAACGGGGCCTAGTAGTGTTAAACACCTTGATTAGTTGGATCAGCTGTATTTGATTAGGGGTGGAGCGAAATTGTGCAGAGCTGTGGTCCTCCAGGAATTGAGTTTGAGACCTATAATGTAAACAGACAGGCAAAAAAAATCAGATATAGGCAACAAATCGGAATTGGGCATCAAGACCTAAATGGAGGCCAAAGAGTTAAAACATTATTTGTGTGGTATTTTGAGCTGAAACTTCACACACACACACTAGGGACATCAGAGACTTATTTTACATCTTGTTAAAAAGGGGAAAAACAAGTCCCCTTTAAAGAGGCTAACAATATTGACCTTAGCAGTTCTTACTGTTTTTCAGACACACTAAAAGAAATAAGACTTTCTCCAGAACGCAATTTTGTGAAATACTGTGGGGAAAAGTCCACTGTGAAAAATTACCTCTTAAACATTCATTCATTTTCTTTTCGGCTTAGTCCCTTTATTAATCCGGGGTCGCCACAGCGGAACGAACCGCCAACTTATCCGGCATTTGTTCTACGCAGCGGATGCCCTTCCAGCCACAACCCATCTCTGGGAAACACATTCATACATTCTCATTCACACACATACACTATGGACAATTTAGCTTACCCAATTCACCTGTACCGCATGTCTTTGGACTGTGGGGGAAACCGGAGCACCCGGAGGAAACCCACACAACCACGTGGAGAACATGCAAACTCCACACAGAAATGCCTCTTAAACATCACTCGCAAAATATTAATATTAAAATACAAGGGAGCTAATCATAAGATTTGGTCCCTGTATTAAAGTATTTTCACAAGCCCATTATATTTATTTGAATTACATTTTCTTTTCAATTTATTCCTTCTCATAATTCAGGTGTAACTATTGAGACGTATCGTGTGTGCTATAGGTCAAACAGCAAAAACAAGTGTTTGTGTGTGAAATGTGAATCATTAAGATTAAAGGTTATTGGCACAAATGACTTTGCCCATTTTGATCATGTAATATTTGTGTATAATTGTGTGCTTCTGTTGTCAAATGGTCTAAAATAATACAATAAAAGGTAATGTATCGATGTTGGTAACGTGTAAAAAGTTTCACCATTATTTAAGTTTTTTTCGTTTCTAATTCCAAAAGATACAGATAATCAATATGTTTTTGTTTTGATATTATAATGTTTATGTAAATGTATATTTTACATTGTCGATTCAACAATTGTCTTATTTAAAAACATTAAAAGCCTATTAAGAATGTAAATATAATATGTTTATATGTATATTATAAAGAAAACTCTGTTTCCACAAACCAGTTTAAATTCATATTGACACTCCACCACCCCAGGGTGACAATCAGTCAATTTGAGGACTGTTTGATGCTGCGTCACATATACAGTATAAGCCTTGAAAATTTGCAAATGTCTAGTTTTTTATTCTCTTTTATCCTGTATTGAGCAAACTCCCTTTTTTTTTTTACTTGTCTTAGGTGGTTCTGTCAATTTTGACTAAAACTTTCTCAGATCATCACTAGATCATGCTGGCAAAAGTTAGGGAATTCAAGATGATTACTCAAACCGTTCTTGAATAATTATACTTTGTTTAATATAATATAAAGTAATATAATATAATAAAATATATCAGGAATGCTTTACTGTATTTACACCAAACTTGGTGTGTGTTATGACAGCCTGCACAGTTTCGGCACAGTGCACCCTAGTGGTCAGGAGATATGAAAACAGCTATTTTTGCTTAAATCTCGTGAACGCTTTTGCCAAAATTCCCATTGGTCTCAATATTCAAATTGGTCTCATTACAATCAAAATGACATTCTGAGTCAAATGCTATCCAATTTTCATCATTTTGAGTGTCAGCCATTTAGATTTTTTTTTGCCAAAATATGCTATATTTTACAAACACATTGAGGTATCGTCTTCATGCCCTGAAAGTGCTCAAAAAGCAGCTCTACCTTGCGGCCAAAAGTTGTAAAGAAATTTAGAGAAATGCTTTTAACTCTGTAACACTGACCTCGTTGTCTAGACTACAGCCTGGTCTCAATAGATTTCTTGGAAAATTTCCTGTCCGCCATTTTACTTTAGTTTGAAAACTTACATTTTTGAATTCCTCTTAGACTGTTGGTCTGATTTTAAAAATATATATATTTTACCAAATTTGATCCTTAGACTATGCTGACAAAAAGCTTCGGAATTCGTACCACTAGGTGTTATGTTTTTGTTTTTCTTGCACCAACAAATGTTCTGCCATGATGCCAAGCTTCATCTGAGGCTGTATCTCTGCGATGTTTGAAGATATTGACACCAAATTTTAGCTGTTTCATTGTCACCCCACTCACCACCACACCAACAGCATTTGGTGACAGTGCAGTTATATATATTTTGACTGCATGTGCTTGCTTTGACAAAATTGAACTCAAATTATTCCTTGGGTCATGCCGACAACACAGACTCCAATTATGCCAAAACTTGCTAAACGTCCTGTTTGCCATTTTCATTTTGTTCTAAAGCGCTCTTTTTCACATTTCTCCTAGACCCTTTGTCTAATTTCAACCAAATTTGACTCGGATCATCTTTCATGGAATTTGTGTTGATTGGTGAGACAGTTTTTGCAGTTTACTGCACTTACAAATATATTTGACGGTGCTCTGTAGAGCTTGTTCACTTGTTCAAATGTGTTTTGCTTATTCTGCCTCTGGACTGCTTGGCCCCATTATTGCTGCTTGCAGCTATATTTTATATTCAAATTCCTGAAAGGCTGTAATGTTTTTTACATAAGACAGTTATACTTACATCCACATTTGTCACTATAGTAGTCAAAACTATCCACTATTTTAGTTCAGTGAATAGAAGCTTAGTGTTAACATTCTGATGATCTGAGTGTATGAAGAAATAGCTTTCAGTTCATTATGGTCTGTAAAATGATTTATGCAGGTTAAAGGGAATGCTTTCAAGATTTGTGTTTTTGCTTTTGGGAAAGTGCCACATCATGCCTGGATTGTTCAATCATTACCTGACAGAGACATCTGTCATTTCTTATTGGATGAGACTAGAGGGAAAACCAAGTAAACTGTCCAATGGAGTGACGGGGAGGAGGTTAGCGGGTCACCAGGGCAGTGTCCATATCAGCCTCTTCATGAGAAAACAGAAGAATCCAGAGAGAGCGTGTAAGTATAAGACTCAGCTCACAGAGATACAGTGTTTTTTCACATTTATATCTGCTGTATATCAGTTGTTTTTGTTGCTGAATACAGGAGTGATGTCCACCCTAAAGGAGATCTGTGCCGGGTTGCCCCTTGATCCTCTTCCCCCAAACCGAGGCCGAGACCCCAGTGTTCCTCATGCACCTGTCCGTACTCCAAACCTCACTCCAGCCGAAGAACGGGTGGGTCAACATATACATATTTTCATACACACGATTGGTTATTTATTAACTGTAAATAAAACTTTTTATAAGTCATGCATTATCATTGTGGGGGGAAAAATTTCAACTTGAAGTTTATAACTTTTAGATATAGATTTGACCTTTTTAACATAATGATCAAAATGTCATGTCAAGTTAATCATGGTTCACTTGTTAATAGTATATATATTTTTTAAATTATTAGTTTGATTTAAATAAAAAAAAGAAGGTAGCGACAGTTTTTAGCAAGAACAAAAACAGCAGGAATAAAAAATTTATCAAAAATGACAGTAGAAATTACAAACAAAAATTATTTAACACTAATAATAATAAATGATTTTTGATCATCAAGTCATATTATAATGATTTCTGATGCAAATTCAGCTGTGCACCACAGGACCCAATTACATTTTAAAAGAAACAAACTTATTTTTTGATAATAAATGATGTTTTAATGCTTAAGGTCAACTCAGCAATGGGTAACAAAATACAAAAAACAAATCTCAAATCTTTCTACACTGTGAGCCCTGTCAATCATTAGAGAAGATAAGCGTTTACATTTTGAAAAGGGAAAGGGAAGAAAACTCAGTGAGGGACAGAGAACGAAACGTTTTGTAAACTGATTGCATCATGAGCTAATCTCTTCTGAACTCTCTAGGTGGCTTTGAGGAATGCTTTGAGATACTTTCCTCCCAGTCTGCATGCGACTCTGGCTGTAGAGTTTGCACAGGAGCTCAGACAGTATGGACACATTTACATGTACCGATTCTGTCCTGCACTGCAAATGAGGTACAACAGGAACAAGCATACTGTACATACTACAACTGTATTAATAAATCTCAGCTATGGGGGTTTCATGCTGCATCAATGACTGTGTTTGTTACAGAGCCTATCCTATTGGTCAGTACCCCTGCAGAACCAGACATGCAGCTTCCATCATGCACATGATTATGAACAATCTGGATCCTGCTGTCGCACAGGTAAATTTTGTATCATGTTTTGATGTAATAGCTGCCAATGCAATATCTGCAAGTGGATCACCTACTTTAGAAGGACTGAAGATGATATTTTATTACTTTATAGATTATATAGAATTGTAATTTTTAAAAATCCTGTTCTCAGTTCCCTCAAGAGCTGGTCACATATGGAGGAAATGGACAGGTGTTCAGCAACTGGGCACAGGTAATTGAGTGTGTGCTGTTGTTGGTGGTTTACGGAGACACACATTTGTTGACCTGGGTATTACGATGTTGAAGGGCTTATGAGAACATTCCCTGTGTCCTCGTAATTCAAAATTATTTAGAAATGTCAAAATTCTAAATTTGCCACAGGTTTCTTGTGAGGGTTAAGTTTAGGGGTAGGTGTAAAGTAAGGTGACATAATAATAGTTTTTTTACAGTATAAAATGCATTATATTGATGGAGAGTCCTCATAAACCACCAAAACCAATATATGTGTGTGTGTGTGTGTGTGTGTTTGTGTTCATATACTGGACATTTTATTAGGTACCATTTGGACCATTCTCTGTAAACCCTTGAGATGGTCTACATCAGTGGTTCCCAACAGAGGGTCCCACCTCACAAGGGGGCCTTAGCGAGCTTTGTGGTGGGGTCAAGTAATATTTTCTACAATTTCTTAGCAGTGGACAGTTAGGAGAACGATCATTTTGCCTTAGTTAATTTTATCCCCAGACTGACCAAAAAATTGACAAATTTGTAATTCATCTTATACAAAAAAGACACTGATTCACCTTCAGCAGCTAATGGTAATGACCCAAGTGTACTGGACCCAGGTGAGGAAGCGCAAACAATACTGGACAATATGCAGAAAATACCAACATAGTTACCTGAACTATGGTTTTATTCCATTTTCTCGAAGCAAAGAGTCCCTGACCCAGTGCCTCAGTGCATTATCTGCGCCAAAGCTCTTGCTAAATGCACGAGGCCATCCAAATTAGTAAGACATTTGCCGACGACTCTTCCCCAATAACGCAAGATGTACCCAATACAAATGGCTCACAGATGTTTAGTTTTTTTATTTTACATTAGGCTATTATTTGTGCGTAAACATATCTAGATTTAGTAATAAACACACCGTTTGTTTGAAAACAATCTTTTTTTGTCATATCTACTGCAATATATGAGGATAATAATATTATATGTGGAGGAGGACCTTACAATATTTTGTGGGAAAAGGGGGTCACGGGCAAAAAAAGGTTGGGAACCACTGGTCTACATCTTTAAAAAGCCATGAGTTCCTGCCATGTGATTGGATGATGCTGAATTTGCATGAATGGGCAGTTGAAAGGATGTACATAATAGAGTGGCCAGTGAGTGTACGTGTAAACATATTCACACAGTAAGTGAAAGTAATGGAGTTCAGAACACTTTGGGCAGTTTGTGTGTTGTGTTTCTGTGTGTGCATGTATAGTTCTGGCTGGTTTTGCACTATCTGAGCACTATGACTGAAGAGCAGACCCTTGTGATGTACAGTGGTCATCCGCTGGGTCTGTTTCCCAGCCTCCCGTCTTCTCCACGCTGTGTTATCACTAATGGCATGGTAAGATACTGTACACACTGTCTGTTCTGTGTGTATTTTTACCCAAAACGTAAATAACTGCATCTCTTTTACTCTTATTTTTAAGGTCATTCCAAACTATTCTTCCAGAGAGGAATATGAGAAGATGTTTGCTATGGGCATTACCATGTGAGATTTCACCAATATCTATATTAACATTCAGACAACTCTCTTTTAACTAGTTAAATTTGCTTACATACAGTATAGGAAGTTTGGGTACAGTCTCTCATGCTGACCAAACAGCATTTATCTAATCAAAAATACAAACAAAACAATCAATAGTGTTCATCATATATGAGGACACCCCTCACTAAATCCACCTTATAAATCAATATTTTTAATAAGATGCTTTACAATATTATATCTATGCACATACATTAGAATAGTCCGTATTTAAGCGAAATCTAGAGCTAATCTAACAAAATAACTTAAGATTACAATTTAAAAAAATAACGATTCAAAAATAGTACACCCAAATACCCAAATATATATGTTAGGGATAAAAATATTACATAAACATTTTAAAAAGTGGCAAAATCAAGAGAAATTATATATATGTTATATAGTTGGAAGTTGTTGTTTGCTTGAATTTAAATGTATTATCTTTTTTTATTTCTAAAGGTGTGACTTAAATATTCAATATTATTTTAATAAAAAAATCAGTTTAATCTGTTTTGTTCAAATACACAAAAATAGATTACTTATATTTCAAGAGTTCACACTTAGCTGATGCTTGATTATAAAGCTTGTTTGGGATGCTGTCCCAGGAGAGAGCCCTGAGCTCATAAGATCCTCGAGCCTGGGGCTCCCTCCCGTTTGCACGGCGAGAGGGGAGTTTGAGCTCAGGTAGATCTCAAACTCCACTGCTGTAGTAGCTAATGAACAGATAGTGATTGCTCTTAAGAGATAACTACTTACTAGGAGCATGTCTATGGAGTCGATTCGAATTAGTCAATGAACTTAAGTTGCATGTTTGTTGCCGGTGGGAGGAAACCGGGGAACCCGGCTAAAACCCACGTGAGCACGGGGAAAACGTGTAAACTAAACAGAAACGTCAGCTGGCTTGGTGATGACTAGAATCAGTGACGTTCTTGCTGTGAGGCAACAGTGCTAACCACTGGGCCACCGTGCCACCCATCTAAGAAAAGAGGAGTAGGTGTGGAAGGGGGGATTCTTCAAAATGAAGATGTCTGTGATATGGAACTTAGGGTATATATAGTGGCTTAGAAATCATCTAATTGGTGAATCATAAATTAAATAATGCAGGACCAGCTGTAAGCAATCATAAGCACGTGATCCTCTCAAAATTAGTTTCTAAATAAACTTTATTTACTGAGAAATTGACAGAAATAATCAGTTTTAAAATGGGGTGTACTCATTCATGCTGAGCACTGTGTATTTAAAGTACAGTAATATAGTAAATATATATTTTTATGTTTAAACATACTTTAAAAATGTGTTTATCCCATTGATGTCAAAGCAGAATTACCAGCCTCCTTACTCCAGTCTTTAGCACCAAGATCAAGAATATGAAATCAGTAAATGCTCAGGAAAGTTGGTTTTTATTATTATTGATACTGAATAAGTTGCTGGTTGTGATAGTACTGTCAGTGACTTTATACTATATGCGTTATAGTTCATATTTAGCATTATAGAGCTTGGTAAATTCTGCATAAAGCATCATTTTTTGTTTCTCTGTGTGTTTTCTCAGGTATGGGCAAATGACCGCTGGAAGTTACTGCTACATTGGCCCTCAGGGTATCGTCCATGGCACCATGGTAATATAAAACATCTATTAAAAAAGCACTGTACTTTACGAAACATAGATAAAAGTATCTGAAGGAGTGTGCCCTCTGCCTGTGTAGCTGACGGTGCTCAATGCGGGTCGGAGATACTTGGGCTCCAGTGATCTGAGAGGTCGTGTGTTTGTGACTTCTGGTTTGGGTGGCATGAGCGGAGCACAAGCAAAGGCTGCAGTCATTGCCGGATGTATCGGGGTCATTGCTGAGGTTAGAGATGATGGCCCAAAATAATGCTCACTCTTACCTAAACATCTCACTGTATATTTCTAGCCACCTGGTTCATTTGGTTCATTGTTAAAAGCTGATTTGCTTTGTGTGTTAGGGATCAGAATCAACCACAGAGAAAATTCTTTGAGGATTTTAGTTTTGAGGAACACAAAAGAATATTTTAAAAATTTCAGGAACAATCTGTTTTGTTTCTAACTGATCTATCTTTGTAAGGACAAAAATATAAAATGGAAGTCAATTGAGACAAAACCAACACCCCCAAAATACCTGGTAGCTTATGCATTCACAGCTTTCCTGGCAATAAAAGTGGGCATAATTAAATTAAATTAAATTAAATTAAATTAAATTAAATTAAATTAAATTAAATTAAATTAAATTAAATTAAATTAAATTAAATTAAATTAAATTAAAAATAAGATTAAATAAGATTAAATAAGATTAAAGATTAAATAAAAATGAATAAATATTATTTTATTAAATATTTATATTATCAAATTATTATTATTGTTGTTATGATATTATATCAAAGGATACTAAAGGATTATTTTTCATGTGTATTTGAAATAAAAACAGTTAGTAATTTTCATAAAAACTAGAATAAAATACTGAAATTCTGAAAATACAAAAGTAATGTGAACATGCTATGCTTTGACTGTAAGAATTTAACTTATAAGACAACTTAGAGCAAATGTAAAACACAACCATTTAGCAAAGGGGCTCGACTGGATTCTTCCCGTTTACATGCAAAAAAAAATTATAAATATATCTGGCCTCTACAGGTTGATGAAGCTCCTCTAAAGAAAAGGCATGAGCAGGGCTGGCTGATGGAGGTCACGAGTGATTTGAGCCACTGTATCCAACGCATCAGGTACAGTAGTGTAAACAGGAAAAAAAAATGAAGAAATAAAGAAATATCTTCAACTACTGGTTTGTAATCTTACAGGGAGGCCAAAAAGGCAGGGACAGCGTTGAGCTTAGGCTACCATGGAAACATTGTGGATCTCTGGTAGGTTGTGTACTTCATATTCTATTTGTAATTTTTTTCCAGTGAAATATAAGTGCAGTCTGTTTTAGGGAGTGCCTGTACCAGGAGTTTAAGAAGACCGGAGAGTTGCTGGTCGATTTGGGTTCTGATCAGACTTCACTTCACAATCCGTTCAGTGGAGGTTATTACCCAGTGCAGCTTACTTTCAGACAAGCCAGTCAGCTCATGAACACTGATCTGCAGCGCTTCAAAACTTTAGTACATGAGAGGTACACTTTAAAACCGCTTGATTTGATTGCTGAAAGTTGTATCAAATTATATAACCTACAACTCCCTTTCTTGTTTAGTCTTCGCAGGCATGTTGCAGCCATCAATAATTTGTCTGATGCAGGAATGTTCTTCTGGGATTATGGCAATGCTTTTCTCTTAGAGGCCCAGAGAGCAGGCAAGTGAAAAGTCAACCTGCCATTAGGATATAATAAAGTCTGATATGGTGATCAGGAATTATTTTGAAGCAATGGTGAGGCCTGAAAAAGTGAGCGGATCTCAATATTACTCTGAAGTACATTTATAGTGGATGATATATGACAACATATGATTAACCAATATTAATCTACCTCAAATGCTGCTTTATGAACAGGGTGTCCGCAGGGTCTTAAAAAGTATTCAAAGTTGATAAATCTATTATGAGAAAATTAAGGCCCTTAAAAGGTATTAAAGTCTTAATTTTTGTTCAAGCCTTGTCCAAAATGTTTGACTCCAAAAAAGCATAATTATTTTCCTCCTAATATTAATAATGGCGTGCTCGATCCACACGATTAGTTTGGGCTGGTGTGCGTCTGGCCAAGCTCCTCCATCCGCGTGATGTCACGTAATTCGCAACATTCTCCACATGTAGCGAAACCATAGAGCGAAACAGATGGCAAAATGGGAAAATGTAAATTTGTGCACTCCTGGTTGGAAAAAGAAGAGTTTAAACAGTGGCTGAAAACAACATAGTAATTTATTCTTTCAATCTTTGTTTCTTCCGAGCTTATCTGAGATCTGTTGCATGGTTGGGCTCCATTGATTTACCTACGACTGTTTATTAACAACTCGTCACCTTGGTTCTATCTGCATTCTGAATGATTTTGAGATATTGATCTTCAAAGTTTTTGCATTCCATAGCAAACAGTACATGTGTAACTTTAGTTTTTTAAACGAAAAGTCTTGAAATGTAAACAACTTAAAATAAACATCCCATAATGTAAATTAGTTGTCATTTAAAAAGAAAATGTCAATATCTCAATTTTGAGAAAAATGTCAGATAGAACCTTATAATTCTAAGGTGACGAACTGTTTATAAGGTTAAAGGTTGGATACTGATTAGAACTTGAAGTGGCGATGAGGTCTTAAATATTCTCAGAAGCTCTTTAAAAAGTCTTAAAAAGGTATTGAAATTACCTTTAGGATTCCTGCATATACCCTGATGAAGCATCAAAACTTTTACAACTCCTTGGTTATAGGGCAGTTTTTATTCATGTTTTGTTGTATTTACAGTTTTTTAAGCAGAAGTTGTTCATTTCCAATGCGATGGGTGTGATTTTGCAAAGTAGGATGCGATCCTGGATTAACATCTATGTTGATCCTGGAACATTGTTCCCGTTCAAAAATGTAATTCATATCTAATTATTCCCCAAATCATATGAGATTAATAGTTGGATAACAATGATGTAGAAGCACATAACATTAATTGTACGCCTAATCTTAAGATAAAAAGTAAACTTGGCCATTTAATCTGATTGGAATGTTGTACCAGGAACAGACTCTGCTTGGTGAAATCACACTCAACTGTAAAGACTTCAAAACAACTAATCAGTTCAACAGATTCAAAGCTTTGAAGGCTTCGTTTATCCACTAGCTTCGCCAAACGTTAGTAAAGCAGTGGTAGATCACATGCCTCTATTTAGAGCAGTTGTTCTCAATTAAAATGAGCCAGGCACAAATAATCATCATAAAGCAACATTACATGCAGTTTTTGAATTCTACAGAACATTTGAAGTGTTGCAATGGTAATGGTGATAATTTTGCATTGTTTTCCAATTTCATGTTAAAGCCTCAACCAATAGAAAGTAGATTTCAGGGATGGCAGGTGGGTGAATAGAGTTGTGATGATGAGTAAAGAGGAAATGCTCAAGGGATTGGATAGATGATACAGATTGACAGATCTTGCATAGAAGGAACAACACTCGACAAGTCCAAAAATTATTCTAAAATCTAATATGTAACAAAAGGTAGAGCATAAATCTTAGCAAGCTGTAATGTAGGCTTGCCAGTGCTCTGAAGTGCAGTGTTGCTAAGTCTGTTAATTTTTCTTGTAGAATTAAGCTTCTTTTGCACTGTTGGTGCATTTTTCTGTCTGCTGGTTCAACCAAGGGAAAAGAAACATGATCTAAGTTGAAGAAAATACCTAAAATGTGTGATTTTTAACCTGGTAGAACCCAACTGAATGCAGTTTCACACTGTGATTAGTATTAAATAGCAATTGTAGAGGTTTGTTTATTTGTTATGCAGACCTGGCAACCCTAATGTAGGTATTTATTCTAAGATCATTAAAACTGATTATGATCCCTCTTTCTGTATCACATGACTACTTTCTAAATAAATAAATGAAACAAGCATTACGTACTGTATTTTATTATTTAATGACAAGAATAGACTATAGTAAGAAGTAAGTAGGAGTTGGAAGAATATGCTAGAAAATTATAGTTAACTTCCAAGGTCAATTATACATTGTAACTGCAAAAATACAATTATATTTGACCATTAATGCCATTATTAGCCAGTAACAAGTGTTCTTAAAAGCACTGTAACAAGACTCTATAACAGGGGTGCTCAACCCTGTTCCTGGAGAGCCACCCCCCTGCAGATTTCAGTTGCAACCCTGATCAAACACACCTGAACCAATTAATTAGGACCTGAACAGCACTTGATAAATACAGGCAGGTGTGTTTGATATGGATTGCAACTGAAATCTGCAGGAGGGTGGCTCTCCAGGAGCAGGGTTGAGCACCCCTGCTCTATAACATCAAACTACACATGGCCGTCGGTAAAAGTCTTCTGCTGTCTCTTAAAGGTGCGGATGTACAGAAGAAAGAAGGAGGGGCAACTGAGTTTAAATATCCCTCATATGTCCAGCACATAATGGGGTAAGCCACCATCCACAAACACACACACACATACACACACTCACAGACTGACTTTATTCCTTCCTTGTGCATGTAGAGATATTTTTTCGTTGGGGTTTGGGCCGTTTCGTTGGGTCTGTACATCTGGTGACCCTGCTGACCTGGTGGAGACGGATGCAATCGCCACTGCTGTACTAGAAGACATCAGCTCCACAGTAACTGAACGAGTGCGACAGCAATACAGTGACAACATCCGCTGGATCCGCGAAGCTGGGAAACACAAGATGGTATGGCTCACATTTATGCTAAATACTGATGCCTAGTGGTGTGTAGCATAACACAAAAACACAAAAGCACACATTTGCTGTTACTGATTTAAAGCAAGAATTGTTTAATTGGTCAAGTAATTTCAACATGTGGATCACTATGAGGCGATATGACACATTTTGTTTACCTGGAATGTACAAAAATAACAGTAAAACAGAAATAAACATATGTACAAATACTTTACATTAAAAAGACAAAAGATAAAAGATGTAAAACACTACGAAATTCATAAAACAAATAAACGAAAAAACGAAAATACAAAAATAAACTGAGGCATAGAAGAGGCACATCATGCACATATATTCTGGCAGTGCTCAAGATTTCATAGTTTTTGGGAAGCTGTACACTCCACTATCAATGATATTTTTCATCTTCATATTCCTAGATCATTCGATGTGTGTTTATTCATTCATTCATTTATTCATTTTCTTTTCGGCTTAGTCCCTTTATTAATCTGGGGTCGCCACAGCGGAATGAAGTGCCAAATTATCAAGCATATATTTTACACAGCGGATGCCCATATAGGAGATATTCATACTGAACTTGAAAAAGAGGATAGATGTCCATTTAAGATATTACTGGCAACAAGAAAAAAAAAGCTATATTTCTATGTAATATTTCTATGTTTGTATATATGTAAACGTGTGGAATTGATGTATTTGTGTGTATATATATATATAACTTGTTTGTTTGTTTTGTTCCCACTGGTTATATGTTCCTAAAAAAATCTATAAAAAATTAAGCAAAAAAAAACATATATAAATAAAAAGAAAACTAACAAAAACCACAATACTATTTTATTTTTACTATTTTTACTAAATTTACTAAAACTAATAATATTAAAACAGAAAATAAAAATACAAACATTACATCATGAGAAATATCTGAAAATTGTATTAGAGAAATAAAAATAACTAAGTTGAACCAATATTCCTAATTTGGATTAATCTGTAAGAAGACGTGATATTAAATTGGCAAATGTTTTTATATTTAAAGACAATAAATAAATGGCAATTTTAAAATGTAGTCACCATTCAGAACTGGTTATATTTACTACACTAATAAATCAAATTTTAGAATAAATCAGGTAATATCTTGAATGGAGTAATTGAGTGAACATAAAAAAAATATGTTAGAAACTAGAAACTAACCAATTAGCTTAAATTATAAAAGTAAAGGATAGTATAAAACTGCTCCACGAAAACTAAAGCAGCCTTTTTAAAGGATACTATGACTTTAAACATGTTTTAAAATTACCATTCATCTCATGAAGACATAACACTTCATTAAGACATGACCTTTCAAAGACTTTATGAATCATTTTTGTCTGTTCAGTTTGCAGTTTATGCTTTATTTGTTGTTTGTGCTTAGGTTGTGGGTTCACAGGCTCGTATCCTCTATTCAGACCAGAAAGGAAGAGTATCCATCGCCTTAGCAATAAACCAAGCCATTGCTAAGGGCAGAGTCTTGGTAAAACTACACACCGCAGCACTCATTTCATTATGGTCATTAATATGCACTATGCATCATATCTTCTGCCTCTTGTGTACTCACTCAGGCTCCAGTGGTGATCAGCAGAGACCACCATGATGTCAGCGGGACCGACAGCCCCTTCAGAGAGACCTCCAATGTTTATGATGGATCTGCTTTCTGCGCAGGTACTGACAGAGACACAAACTCACACTCCCGACACCAAATAATGGCGAATGTTCCAAATAAACCTTGCAAGGGGTCTTGTATAATGCCAAGATGGTTTATTGTAGTTAAAGCGAGTAATTTGCAGTTGAATGGGGTAAAAAAAAAAAACTGAACTAATAGTAGGTTACCATACTTTTTTTCTGTATTACAAGTTTTCTAAAATGTCATGTTTAAATATGCAATTGAGGTTATTATTAAATTATGCACTATTTTGCATAAATGTCGAGGTTTTTGTTCTTGTTTCCTATTTTTTTGACATATCAAAGCTTTCTAGAGAGGAAATCTCTTGTTATGACTATACATAATTCAGGAAATACTGCTAACAGACTGAAAAACAATCCCAATTTTTGTCAAATAAAATGTATATAATTAGGAAAAATGTATGACCATATCCTTCTGTACTGAATACAGATATAAAGCTGAGATTTACGTCTCGGTGATATATTGCCTTTATACTGTATATGCTGTAATCGAAATCTACAGACTCAAATCAGTAAAGTGCAAAGTAGGCATGGGCCGGTATAAGATTCTGATAGTATGATAACCTTGGATAAAAATATCACGGTTTCACAATATTGTGATTACTGCTCTGAAATATATTCTTTTTAAGTGTCTGTGTAAAAAACACATTATATTTTGTTTTGAGAAAGATTTTAAAGATTTTGGAACCCTAAACATCAGGCTAAACAATGAAAAGGAATCATTGACTTCTGCTGTCTTCATTAGTTTCAAAAACACTGATTTCTTTACGATTTAAAACGACACCTTTGGATATTTTTTCTGCTGGAGATACTGTTGTCCTAAAAAACAAAAAGAAAGAATGTAAATAAAAAATCTTACACATACCTGAGGAACAGTATAGCAGAGAATTTTGGCGGTTTTAAAACCTTGACTTTTCCAAACCGTGGTGTGAAGTTTATTTCATAAGCTAATTTCAAGAGGAGCACGCGCTTATGATTGATAGCAGCTGGTCCTCATTAGCTAATGCATGATTCCCCAATCAGACGATTCCTAAATTACCATAAATAACCAGAGTATCTTACCTTAGCCTTCTTCGTCTTGAAGAATCCCCCCTTCCACCCCTACTCCTTCCCTTTCCTTATCAGGGCAACACGGAGGCCAATGGTTAGCACCATTGCCTTACAGCAAAAATGTCACTGGCTCAGATCCTACCTGGCCAATTCAGCATTTCTGTGTGGAGTTTGCATGTCCTCCCCATGGTTGCGTAGGTTTTCCCGGGGCACTACGGTTTCCTTCCACAGACCAAAAACATGTAACATAAGTAAATTGATAAACTAAATTGGCATTACAGATAAGCGTAGAATTCAGCATACACTCTCTATAGCCATTCATAATCTACATTCGCCAAGCTGGGGAGTTCTCGAGACCTACCTGCACTCGGACTCACCTCTCGCCCTGCAACGGGGGGGAGCCCCGGGCTCGAGGATCCCACGAGCTCAGGGCTCTCTCCCGGGACAGCATGCCAAACACGCTTTATAATCAATCATCAGCAACTAAAGCATTTGGGTTTGTTTGCCGTACATTTAGATTGAAAAAACACTATGAGAGGCCAAAAAGTATATATAATAAATGACCACACAATGGTGCTTCTCAAAGATTCTAACAAAACAATGTACTGTATGTCTGTGTATTTGTAATAGACATGGCAGTGCAGAACTTTGTTGGTGATGCTTTCCGTGGAGCCACTTGGGTGTCTTTGCACAATGGAGGCGGAGTTGGATGGTAAGGAGAGATCTGATATGGCTGTTAATGAAAATTAATTATAGTTCACTGGATTAAAAGTGCATATGTTCATGTGGGTTACCTCCGGGTGCTCCAGTTTACCCCACAGTCCAAAGACATGCGCTTTAGGTGAATTGAATAAGCTAAATTGGCCATAGTGAATGAGAGTGAATGGATGTTTCCTAGTGATGAGTGGCGGCTAGAAGGGCATCTGCTGCATAAAACATATGCTGTTTAAGTTGGCGGTTCATTCCGCTGTGGCGACCCCTGATAAAATAAACAGAACTAAGCCGAAGGAAAATTAATGAATAAATGGATTAATATTGTTTGCCTTTGTGTTATTGATTGTAGAATGATAATGCATCAATTAATGTATTGATATTTTCAGGGGAGAAGTGATAAATGGTGGTTTTGGATTGGTTCTGGATGGATCCGAGGAGGCAGAGCAGAGAGCTAGATTAATGTTGAACTGGGATGTCTCTAATGGGGTGAGTCTCTTTACATCTCTCGGTGCTCTTTGTGTATATATTTATATTGGTATAAATGCTGATGTGTGCGCTATATCACTAGGTGGCACGGAGATGCTGGTCTGGCAACGCTAATGCTTATGAGACAATTCAGCGCACCATGGAGGACCATCGACAGCTGTTAGTCACAATGCCTTTCCCAGTAGAGGAAGAACACATCCTAGACCGTGCACTGCAGGGATAAACTGAAATATGCACACTGAAGGAACGGAATTACTAGAAACTATTTTAACCTTATTCCCCGTACACACACACAAACACAAATCAGTTACCTGAAGCACAAATACTGTTCAATTCAATCTGAAAAAATTGGATAATGAAATTCTTATTTAGATTGTAACATAAACACTCTACTCAAAAACATCAGTGTCTGATTACCCTGTAATAATGGATTACAGCTTTTTTTATGGTATGCCTTCCTGATGTCAAAAACAGAAACAAAAAAGCCATAATAGTTGGCTCTGAAGTTTGATTTTAATGAACTGATTTAAATAAACTATTTGAGATAAATGAGCAAACTCATGTGTGTTTTATTACATCTCAATAAATGCACATTTCTCCTGAATTTTTTTTTGCAAATATAACATCAGATAGTTTTTGTATATATATAGTTTTGCAATAGCGTCAGTGTTTGACTTTAATGTGATTTAATAACATCTAATGACAGTCTTGAGTGAAAAGAAGAACAGGTTTGACCTTTGAGTCAGAAGAATGGCTGTCATGGATACAACAGTAAACTTGCCCCCCATAGACTACTGCAGTTCCTTCTGAACATTTTCCACAGCACACTTACCTTCAAAGCTGAGTGGCGTTTAATAAATATAGTTTAATACAGTTTTGCTTCGTTTTATTTCATTACGATATTAAGATTTTTATTTTTTTTAACAATGGCTAAAAGTCCTGCAATGGGTATGGAGTGTTTACTGGGTGACCCGACGCTGGAAAAGGAATTCAGGCGTTTAAAAAAGCGTGATTTGACAGAAACGTACCGGTTTCAGATGGCATGTGGGTCGTTGGGACAGCAAAAATGCAGTAGTGTTGCCTTTAGAAAGCATATTATGGATAAAAGAAGCATCTTTCCCACAACTCGTCCACAGCCAACAAACAATGATGACGCTCGACCTACTGTACATGCATCGGACCACAGGGGCACTGCTGCTCAGATATTTTACACCCGTTTCCCCGAAGACAAACCCGCCGAACACCCGGACTGGATCAGCGACAGGAGAGCCTTCAGACGGGCACTGGACGGGATGGGAAATCTGCGCAAATGGCTCAATAATAAACCGATACTTTCCGACCTGGAGGTTCACATCGCGGAACGAGACAGGCGAGCTAAGCGGATTTTCCCTCCAGAAACAAGCATTTTTACATCACCAATACCAGATGATGTCAATGTAGGAACATAATTTATTGTTGGTGCAAACTTAGATTAAATGGTTATATGCACACGGACAAATTTCGGAACGAATTTGCTCAAAACAACCAATTTTCACTTTTTAGTCAATTATGTGTCCTAATAGTGTTTATAGCAGCGTGGGACACATACATGACTGTCAACAGCTCAAAAAATGTTTTTTGGTGTTTCATGGCCCTTTAATTTTAGCCAGCCAGTGCTTCTGGTGAACTGCCTTTCCATTATAAAATTGTTTAAAGTCTGGTTTCTTTTAAAATAATCAGTGATCTTCGCTGCCTGATATACGATTTAAAGTGGGTCTCAGACTCGACAAGAAGCATTAAATTCCATTTCGCGGTCCATGTCTATAAAATAAGGGTTTATTTGAGTATTTTCAATGGGGTTTCTGCGCTCACCTGCTGATCCTGACGGTGCTAGCGGTTACAGTCTTTCATCTCGTTTTGGGCTTAAACACCTAAATGAATGCTTTAGTCTATTTAACTGAATATATTGTAATTACATTACAACATTGGTGCTGCATACAGTAGGGGACCTTATGAAGTTGAAATTGAAGATAGTCACATGAAGCTTTCACAGGAAGTTTATCATAGGCTGAAAAACACTAGCTGTGCATATACCTCATTGAATTGTGGCTTTTGTGTATAAATTACAAATGCAGTTGCTATAGAGAAACATTAATTTCAGACAGTGAATATAATAATAATAATAATAATAATAGTAGAACTTTCTCAGTCCATTGATTACACAAGCAATTACAAACACACTTGTTTATGTTTTCATAATGCGCTAATTTGCATTCTAGCACTCAAAAAATTCTGAAAATGTTATTAAGACAGGTTGTCAGTAGATTTTACAGAGGAGATTTTGGGATCTTTTTTTTATCATTCCAATGCATTTTCAGAGTTTTTTAAAAATATAATATGTATTTAGAAAAAACACAATATTTAAAAACTAACAGGTGCTTATTGCATTTTGCATGGAGTATCACACCTTGAACCAAATTAATTTCAAAAACTATATTAAACAAACAATTATAAATCTATATATTTGATCGATTCATATCTTTAGTCAAGATTTCTCTTTTCCAGTCCGATCGCACACTTCAGGGTGACGTTGAGGAAGTGAAGTGTTTTCTGCGCATGCATGAAGCCTGCAGTTTCTCTAAACTCTTGGATTGGAATGGGACTGGTAAATTAAAGCGAGCAGATCTGTTTACTCTATTTAAGAAGGTGTGTGCATATACAGATTTAGTTTTTAGGTCTTCATATAGTGTATAAAAACAACAAATGTGTTTGTTCTGGTTTGCTTGTAGGAAGGCGTCTTGATCCCACCTGAGCGAATGAATGTGCTGATGTCCTGTTTAAATAGTAGGGATGGAGATTCAGTGACTGTGGAGGACCTGGTGGCTGCTATTCAAACCTGGAGCAGAAGGCATCAGGAAAGAAAAGAACTAAACTCAAACCCTGGTATGTTTTGGTTAGAGGTGAATTGGGTGGGCAAGATTTCCTCCAAGTGTAAGATGTGATTGTAAACATGAATTTTTTTCAGTGTGTAACACATCATAAGGGTATTGTGTTTTATGTTATTGAAATGCAGACAACGAGAAAGAGATTTTGTCAGGACATCATCTTAAAACTCATGGAGAGGAGAAAGCTGACCAGGTAGAGCATCACAAAAACATTATTGCATGCCATTATTGCAGAAAATATGATTGAAAATACATTTTTATCACAAATATACCAATAATAAGTAAGCTAATGTGATATTTGAACATAGTATTTCTTTTCATACCATGTACAATGCACATGCGAGTACCATGTAAATTCAGGTAAAGATACAGTTGAAGGTAAAAAAAAAAAAATATTAGTCCCGAGAGATTTTAATTATTTTTAATATTTCCCAGATGTGATTTTTACAGTATTATCTATGTCTATGTGTCTATTATATTTCTCTTATATCTTTTAGTTTGACTGGGTTTATGTTATTATTTATTGATTTATTTAACTTTTTTTTCACAAGATTAATATTACTGCCCACCTGAAGAAATTATTTTATTCTGGTTAGCTACAAAGCAAAGTAACTAGTGAAATATTAAGTTCTGTCATCATGGCAAAGGAATTATTTATTAAAACTATTATGTTTAAAAATGTGTTGAAAAATCTTCTGTCCATTAAAAAGCACTTGGTAAATATTAGAAAAAGAATTTAAATGTCACAGGAGGGCTGAAAAATGTGCCATCAACAGGGCGATATTTTCAGTATTCAGAACAATAAATGTATAATATAGCTGTTTTCCCCCATGTATTTGAATGTGCCCTGTTTCCTTTTATTTATCTATAAACAAAGAAACAATTAATTTTATAATTAATAAATATTAATAGCAGTATCAAATTATTCCGGTTGATTTAAGATTCAAGGAGCACTAGTACTAGAGCTGCGCACCGATGGATTACTCTTTAGTGTTTGGACTCTAAGTAGTGAATATTAAACAACACTGAACTGAACTGAACTACAACACTAAAAACTGGACTGACACTGTTTCAATTTACTATAACCTTCTATGTGAAGCTGCTTTGGCACACTCTACATTGTAAAAGCGCTATACAAATAAAGGTGAATTGAATTGAATTGAATTGCATAGATGTATATGTGTCTAGGAGTGCCTGCGGGATATGGAGGTGTTAGCAATCATGCGCAGAAGTCTGACCTCCTCCCCTTCTGCTCTGAGCGGCTCTATGGGCAGAGAAGTGGATCGTTTCAGAAGACTTTGCTTTAGTGAATACCTGAAATCGCTCGAGCAATGCCAACGACAGGAGCTTAATGTGAGCCAGGCCACTCTACAGAGAGGTAAAATATACAGTATATAGACACTACACATATAGCACATATACAGGTGGCATATTTAAGAATACAGAACACTAATGCAAGCTGACATTGTCTCCTTCTGTAAGTGCTGCTGCACCCTGGTGACATGAACCTGTATAGCAGCTCTAAATTGCTGGGGAAAGCTCACTACTTAGGGAGCTGTAGTGGACCAGAACAAGGCCGGGCCTTCATCAGGAATCCCAAAACACATCAAGTTCAAGGAGCACACAAGCGCCACAGAGACAAGTAAGTCTCTTTATTATGAGGAAAAAATCTACTGATTACACACACAAAAACACGTTTGCTGTTTGTTGAAACTATTCATTTCAAATAAGCTGAAACAACACAATTCCTGAGCTGTTTTTGGGACATCCTAAACGTTTTATGTCAGGGGTCTCAAACTTCCAGGCCAAACATAGATACAAAATCTCGTAGAGGTAACAACATAGTAGCAAATCAAGTGTTTTTGAACCACTCTCATTGATGTGCAGTCACTTCTAGCCACTTGTGGTTTTGACCCACCACCTAGTCGACATTTAAAGTACTGCATTCAGATTAGTTTTACTTTCATTTTCTCTCAGTGTACGGTCGAGACCAACACACATGCGTTTTAATTCTGTGGCTGATTTAAACATTTTTATATATGTGAGTAATTGCTCTATTTTTACTAAAGCTCTCTGTTTGTAAATATTCAAGGGTCGTTTGATTATAATCAGTTTTATTCCACTTGTATTTTGTTGTGAACGCTTCTTCATGGCTTACACGTTATGCTGGTGGTGTAACAAATATGATAATTGTGCTAATATTCGATTCAAATGGTCTCATTTAATAGATTTCCCTCATATGCTTATTAAGATTTGCATAAAAACTATTTACATTAAAGCGACATGGTGGCTCAGTGGGTAGCGCTGTCTCCTCACAGCAAGAAGGTCACTGATTCAAGCCTCGGCTGGGTCAGTTGGCATTTTTGCATGTTCTCCCCATGTTCGTGTGGGTTTCCTCCGGGTGCTCTGGTTTCCCCCACAAGTCCAAAGACGTGGTATAGGTAAATTGGGAAGCTAAATGGTTCGTAGTGTATTTGTGTGAATGAGCATGTATGGGTGTTTCCTAGTGATGGGTTGCAACTGGAAGGGCATCCGCTGCGTAAAACATGCTGGATAAATTGGTGGTTCAATTCGCTGTGGCGACCCCTGATTAATAAAGGGACTAAGCCGAAAAGAAAATGAATGAATTAATTAATTAATGAATGACTATGTACATTAGTAAAATTGTACTGCTAGTGGAATTGAACTTGTTAAAGTAAATGTGAAAATGTACATACTTTCCCCCTCTTTGTTACAATTGAACAATAGTCAGTAAAGTCACTTAAGTTACCCAAAGTGCTTTCTGCTGTTCTTAGGCTATTGGGACAATACAATTGGTTGGGACAGAATAATAATTATTATGCCTATTATAGTATCTTCACAGTAATTTAAACTACCCCTTCAATATGTACAACAAGAAACCCAAAAGCTGGAGTTTTGACTGCATATTCCATGTGGAAGAATGACTGAGTGTGTGTCCAACGCTCAGCCATACACACAACAACCACAGATATATTTCAGCAGCTGATGTATGACACGATAAACATGCTGATTTGCATTATCTCTGGTGACAGGTAATGCTTGAAATAAAAACATCATGTCTGTTGTCGTAAGACGCATCAATTAGGTCAGGTTTACACCTTTTTGTTGTGCTTGAATGTTAAAATGGCCTTCCTATGAATTGTCAGTCACTGAAATGGCCCCCCGGACAATTTGAGTTTAAGATCCCTGTTTTATGTTGAATCAACTTCAATTTGAAAAACTAACAAGCTAACTTACTTCCTTTATCTCGTCCCAGCACAAATTTATTGTGTGGAGCCCAGCCATTTTTACAGTATACTGTAGGTCAAAGATGATTTTATTCATTTATTTATTTCTGAGCAAAACTAAGTTTAAACATGATTATTGCTTTATACTGGTCTGTACCTAATTAAATACCTATAATAAATAATATATATTATTAATAATTGATATATTATTAATATTTTGGTTAAATCATTTAATCAAGTTTCTTGCTGAAAATGGGTAAAACATCTTCTAAATATGCCTGACAAGATTATTTAGGACACAAGATTTTATATACCACCTAATGTTGCACTGAAGGACTTTTTAGGTGTTTGTGTAAATTCTTTGTCTCTCGTTCTTTATTTTTGTCCAAAAAAAAGGTTAATTAAAAAAGAAAAGTAATTTTGGCGTGTTTTGTAGGAAGAAGCAGTCAACTGGATGGGCAGATCCTAATGCCTTCTGGCCGGGAAAAGAAGACCATGTGCGCTTGTTTCTGCCTGTAAAGACAAGCTCTCCTGCAATGGTTTTATTTCAGCGTATTGAACACACTGCTGTCCCAAGTCCCGGACACTGGCCTGTGAATCATTTAGGATATTCAACTTCTGGAGATATAGAAGCTCGCAAGATGTACAGCCTCTAGGATATTTTTAAATCATCTAAAACAATGACTACGTTTACATGGACATCGGTAATCAAATTATTCGCCTTAATCTGATTAAAATGGGGCTGCACGGTGGCGCAGTGAGTAGCATGTTCGCCTCACAACAAAAAAAATCACTGGTTCGAGCCTCGGCTGGGTCAGTTGGCGTTTCTGTGTGGAGTTTGCATGTTCTCGCCGTGGTTACGTGGGTTTCCACCGGGTACTCCGGTTTACCCCACAAGTCAAAAGAGATGCCATTCAGGTGAATTGGGTAAGCTAATTTGTCTGTAGTGTATAAGTGTGAATGGATGTGTATGGATGTTTCCCAGGGATGGGTTGCAGCTGGAAGGGCATCTGCTGCGTAAAACATTTACTGATAAGTTGGCGGTTCATTTTGCTGTGGCGACCCCAGAATAATAAAGGGACTAAGCCGAAAACCCTTTCTTTTTCCCATTTTACATGTTATAACATAATTCGATTAACGTAATTGCGTCACCACACTATCCACATTAGGCATGGGATGTTAACCGGTTTCAAGGTTAACAAGGTTTGGAAAAGTCAAGGTTTTAATACCGCTAAAATGTTCTGTTATACTGGTGCCAAGGTATATGTTAGGTTTAAGGTTTAATTTCGTATGCTCAAACTGTAGTGTGACCGCAACTTAATGAACAGAGTAGAAGTCAACGATTTATTTGAACTATTTACCCTCTCGTGTTAACTGTTTCAAAATATATAAATGTTTCTTAAAATAAAATAAATTGTGTTCAATGGGGAAAACGTTTTTTTGTTTGTTTTACTCAGACATTAAAAAACTACTTATTTTAAAACCAATCACAATACTGTGATACTGGGGTATATTTATTTATCCAAGGTTATCATACCATCAGAAATGTATACCGGCCAATGCCACATTTACTCCGTAGTTTCATGTAATTTCGGTTGCTTCATTTGAAATTTTTCAGCTTTAACTGCAGTTCGACAGATTCACTTTCATTAAGGAACGTTTCATTCATGCCCCCGTGACAAACTGAGGTATTGGATGAGAGTATGAATTAAAAACTGGTGGAAGAGTGTTGTTTTAATGGAAATTGATACCCGCGGTGTACGTATGTGTCTGTGGTCCTTTACTGACTCAGTAGTTGCAGAGAATAGTGTCATACAGCCGTGTAAGTATAAAATATCCTGTCGCAAATGGAAAAGTCCTACATGACGGTAATAGTTTGATTTTGGTGCTTACATATGTGTACTGCACTTTAATAATGCGACTAAGATCGGCATACTTCAAGTGTCTTAATCCGATTTCTGTTTAGTTCAATTATGACAATAATCAGATTAAATTAATCAAAAATCACTGTTTGCATAGTAGACTCTTAATCAGAGTATTGTCTTAAAATCGGATTATTTGTCCATCTAAAGATACTGATTGTTTCAACTTTTCACCATCAGAGGATGGCACACAATACTGAAATACCACTTATACTACTATTTTACACATCTGCTCAACTTATTCTCTTCGCTTACAGAAAATTTACCATGTTCAATTTAATAAGTATATGTACATAGTACATATAAAAAAATTAATTCTTTGCGCATTTTTTGTTTGTTCAGTGAACAGAGCTGTGTTGTTATTTCTGGTACTGGGGCATTTGCATTAGGAAGTATAAAGCCGAGTGATTTGTTTGATGATATTGATCAGGACACCTGTGAAATGAGAAAACAGAAGTCAAAACAGAGGACGAGAAGATGTCACGGATTTTGAGTCCGCTCCTGTCCACTCGTGAGAATGGCCTTCTCTTCAACGTACTAAGTCACGAATGTAGTGTAAGTTCTCTTTTATTCTTACTTCATCCCAATTATGCTTAGATCTTTCATTATAACTTGCCAGATCTAAATACTTCATTTCTACAAGACAGAATGTACAGAAACGATGTTATTGCACTACTGTTAATATAATATGTCTGTTAATATAGTGTAAAATGATTTAACTTTCGGGGGTGTTCAGATTAACACGCCTTTTTAGCTCCACGTCTAAATCTCATTATGTTTATATGAGTGCTGTATGTTTTCTAGCGAGTCTTTAAATATAAAACTTCTCATTCTTGACTGTCAACACAGTGGTACATTTATTGGATGCCCTTTTTTCCCGCATTTGTTTGACTTTATCTGGACTGCTTGTTAAATAAACATCAGATTATTCTGTCATTTAATTATATAACTCGATCTGGTTTATCTGGTTTGTAGAAAGAACACACAGTGGTTATTTTAATGATTCACAAGCAGAAGCCGGGACAGCCATGTGACATTTTTTCAATTATGCAAACTTATGCAAACATTGTATTTCAGACAAAACTGCATATTTGTGCAGACTAAAAACTACACTGCAAGTGGAGCTGTGTTTGTGGTCGCAGGAGTGATCCTGTGTGGAAAAAATTGTAATTATAAATATTAAAGAAATAAAAAAAGGATAAGCCTATTCAGTCTGTATATGGATATGAGTGGAAATGATGACACATGCGCATATATAGACACATGTATTATCATATGTATGTCTCTGTACAGGTTTTAGCATGCGGTGTTGTCCAGCTGGTAATGGCAGCCCCTCCACAGAAAAAAGAGTGGAAAAGTCACAGTTTTGGAGTCTTATGTCTGGTGCAAGATAAAACAATCCAATCAGCATTCATGAGACTCTACTGTCTTAAGGTGAGGCTACAGCTCTTACATTTATTAGACATATTTTACAGCAGACACTCATTAAAGTATGTTTCAGTGCAACAATAATTTAGGTCTTGTGGAGCTGCACATCGATGGATTTGCTCTTCAGTGTTTGGACTTTCAGCAGTGAAAATTAGACCACGCTGAACAACTCATTTAAACAATTTTTTTCTAAAACTTTTCATTTTAACTCTGAAAACTGGACTGACAGTTTCAATTTCAGTTTACTCCTTAAGCTGCATTGACACAATCTACATTGTAAAAGTGCTATGGAAATAAAAAAATTACTTGAATTGAATATATCAAACAAACTTGCCATTTGCTGAATCATTTAAGGACATATTAAAAGCTTCTATTTAAGAATCGTTAAATTGTTTCGAATCTTTATAATTCACCACGATTCTTGGTTTGGTTGATGCTTTTTATTCCATTCCATCTATTCCACCCAACAATCTGGAGGGTTTTAAACATGTACGACCACAGCAGCACAGATATAGGTGATGTGTCTCAAAGGTAACCTGATGATAATGAACTCAACTGATAAAAGACAAAGTCCACAATTCTCCAACTCTTGTACAGATCTCCTAACAAAAATGCTTGCTGCAAATCAACAGCTTTGCTGTATCAGACCTGACTGAATCGCATGGAAAAACATGCAACAAACCCTGTGGATCATGGAAACAAACACATACGACCCGTGTCTCACCTAGTTATTGGGTCTCCCAGCTTGGCAGTTCTTTGGAAAGCACGTGCACTCATGAATAATTAAGAAGCAGGGTCCTCTCCCTGGATAAGAAATCTATAAATAATAAAGAGAAACTGACGCATCATCGCTCCACTAACAGTTTTGCACAACGTCATTGATTTTGATCTCGTCCCAAAAATAATTTTAAACCCGGAGATGTTATTTAAAATACATTTAATATGCTCTCTATGTACAAACATGTCAATTCAATTTGACTTACTACACTTCTTTCAAAAATCGCCTATACAATGTCTTTAATGGCTCTTTTCTTATTTCCATTTTCACAATGGTTCCTCATTTTTATCCTATTTCATTTGGGGATGTCAGTTGTATAAATTGTTTTGTTCCTGTGGTGTCTCTTCACTGAAATGTGACCATGATATTTCTCTCTATTCAGAAAGTGAAGATGCAGTGGGAACAGGAGCTGTTTACACCATTTAAGTACTCAGAGACTTGTCCTTATTTCCACACATTCCCCGGTGATGTGAGTGACAAATGCATTGCTTTTAAACTCATTGCTTTTGAGTATAATTCTACAAATTATATGTGTATAAAGTAGTTGGTGCCAATAGCCTAGTGGTTAAGTGAGTTGACAGATAGCACCATAGTGCTCACGACCTGAGTTTGATTCCCGGCTTGAGGTTCTTTGCCGACCCTTCCCCTCTCTCTGCTCCCAATACTTTCCAGCTGTAATCTCTACTGTCCTATCACAATTGTAGGTGATAAACTTAATAAAAAATATATATGTGTATAAAGTAGTTTATCAGATCAGATTTCTCCTGCTTTATTGAGACCAATCAAGCATAACAAATACAGTATGTCACTAGTTCGCCCCAAAAGACCTCACCATGGCATGTACAGTAGGTGACCTTCTTCTTTCAGATAAACTCAGTCAAGGCAGTTTTACATTTTATCCTGGCTCTTTTGTGCTATATTGTATACTGTATACTGTATATTGTGTACTGTTGGCTAATGGCCCTTTTTTGAAGCCTCCAAAATTGCGTAAATTGATTATTGGATATATTTGTTTTCGTAACAGAAATATTTACATTTTTATACTCTAAACTCAAATCTCGGACTCTTGAACTTCTTGGTTGACTTCTGACCCAGCGTATGACATGACTTAAGATGCATTCATAGCAGAAGCTCTGATGAGAGTAGATGAATGAGAATAACTAAATACTGGTAAGTAATTTAAATGTAAAACAAGAAGTCAAAAAGCGTCAAAAGATTTCACTGTAAGAGAAGAGCTTGAGATTTCTTTTTAGCCCAGCTGTATTAGTTTGAATCATCATCATCATATGTCAATTCAATTGTCAGCCAGAAAGTTGTCAAGAATGTGCATTTGGCAACAACCAGAAGTCAGTGCTTTGAGTTAATTTAAATATGTGAAATATTTTTGTAAACAGTTTTATGATGGATTTCTGTGCTTCTGAAAAAAAGAAGCACTACCCAAAAGCATTATACAGCATGGAAGAGCCAAGATCACATTTAAAACTACTCTGTGTTCGTCTGACAGAAGAAAGTCATCTACACTGAGGTGGTGGAAACTGATTTTTGTAAACTTTCTGGGTTTGGGGGATATAAAATACACTCAATGGCCACTTTCTCCTTGCCATCACTGGGCTGCACCCCTTCTTAATTCTTCACAACACAGAGTAAACGAATTGCTGGACATATTCCTGCACAGATTTGAGTCCATATTGGCATGATATCATCATACAGCTACTGCAGATTTGTCGGCTGCGCATCCATGATGTGAATCTCCCATTCCACCACATCCCAATGCTGCTCTGCTGGATTGAGATCTGGAGATTGTTGAGCCAATTTGAGTTTAGTGAACTCACTGTCATCTTCAAAAAAAAAAAAAAAGCAGTTTGAGATTGGAGGTGGTCATCAGTTGCCATTTTCACTCACACAATTGCTGCTTACTGGATATTTACTCTATTTCTGTAAACCCTAAAGCTGGTTGTCTCTGAAAATTCCAGTAGATCAGCAGTTTCTGAAATAGATCGGTCCTTCTGGCACCAAAACCCATCCCAGATTCGAACTCACTTTTGACTTCTTGACCGCATCCACATGCCGAAATACATTTAACTGCTACAGTTACAGGCCTCAAACTGCATAATTAGCTCAACAATAGAAAAGAAACTGAATTCAAGTCCACCCAATAATGGAAACCAAAAATGTGTGTGCATGCAGGAGTGTCAGATAGGAATAAACTTTGCAGACGAAGATGAAGCCAAGCAATTCTACACGGCAGTACAGAAGCAGATCAACGAAAACAAAGGTCTGACAGACTCTGAACACTTCTTATAAATCACATTACATTAAATAACGAACAGTCGTGACACCTGCGGTTTCTCTCTTCTCCAGCATCTCCTGCTTTGCTGGTGCGCAGATACAGTGTGGGGGGTATTTCTGAATGTAAAGACAAGCTTGACAATATATTTAGAGGACACGAAGTGCAGAAGAGGTGGGAAGCAAAACACCCCTTTTTTCATTGTGTTCTGGTTATTTGTGTTTGTTCAATATGTTTAATCGCTGTCATAGGCTTTCTCTTAGAAGTGCATCCAGAGTTCCTCATCCCCTCGCTTCAGAGAGCAAAGCCACAGCTTTCGGCACAATGTCCGGCCAAACATGTGACTCGCCACAGACGCTCTTCAGTGTTAACGAAGAGTCCATGTCTCTCGCCCAAAGAAAGGGTCCTCTCCCACCACTCCCCATCCATGCCAAGGCAGCCACGGTGAAATTGAATCGCAGTGCTAGCATGCAAACCTATGAGACCACCTTTCCTGCTCCATCAAGAGTGCCACCGCCTCCATCTTATCATGCCCCTACAGCCCCTGTAAGTAATTTGTTCAGACGCAAGTATGTGCTTATGTTGCTTATACTGTATGATATAAAGGCATATTTCTTTATCTATATCTATCTTGATATCATCTAAATATTTTTGTTGTAGGATAAAGCTGCTGGACTGAAGCAAACGTTTCATTCTGATGGTAACTCTTCTGTTTAAATGACCATTTGTTCAACTCAGCTAACAACTTCAGGACTTTGACAGATTTGTTTCTTTATTTGCAGATGGTGTCGAAGATGTCTATGATGATGTCTACGATGGTGTCTATGATGATTACCTTTAAAAAAAAAAAAAATCCTCTAATATATGGGACGTCATGTAGTCCAGCCAGCAGTAAGATCTGGTGATGTTGCACTTGATGTATGAAGTATCGAAAGTAAAAATATAATTATTTTTCTGATTGTAATGCAATTTTGTTTTCACAAGTAATAAAAAAAAAGTATGTCTCAATTTTCTAAAATTACGACTCACTATTATAATGTATTTGCAGTGCTACAAGTTTTTTTTCCTCTGTGAAAAAATGAAGAAATATGTTTTTTGTAACAAAAATATTTACAAATTTTAAATTATAAACTCTGACTTAAATGACTCACTGACTTAATTTATAAATTTCTGACTCAGCGTATAACACCGGGTAAAATGCATTTGCAGCAGAAGCTCCGATGGAAGTAGATAAATGAGAGTAACTAAATACTGGTACTAATTGTAAATGGAAAACAAGAAGTTAAAATGTCAAATGCTCATTTGTTCAACTCAACTACTACAACTTTTTTCCACAGAAGAAAAAAATTTAATAAATATGTTTTTTTGTGACAAATATTTTAAGTTTTTAAATCCTATACTCAAATTACTGACTCAGCGTATAACACGGGGTAAGATGCATTTGTAGCAGAAGCTCCGATGGAAGTATATGAATTAGAATACCTAATAACTAATTGTAAATAGAAAACAAGAGGTTAAGATGTTGAAGGATTTTACTGTAAGAGAACAACAGCTTGAGGTTTTGAAACCGCAATACATACTTATCATCATCGTCATCTTCTTGTAGAAATGTCAAGTCAAAGGTCAGCCAAGAAATTGTCAAGACTGCACATTCGGCATCAACCCGAATTTGCCAATTTGAGTTTAGAATTTAAAAATGTTATAAGTTTTTGTAAACACATAGTTTTACAATGTATTTATGCACTTTTGGAATTCCCACACAACATGGAAGAGTCTGGATAAAATATAAAACTACTTTGACAGCATTCGTCTGACAGAAGAAAGTCATATACACCGAGGATGGGCTGAGGGTTTGTAAACTAATGGGTAATTTTTATGTTTGGTTGAACTATTCCTTTAATGACAATTAAAAATGCAAACTGATTTATGTAAACTTTCTGGGTTTGGAGAATATAATATACACTCAATGACCACTTTATTATGTGTACTGAGCTGTGCCTCCTTTTTCCATCAGAACTGCCTTAATTCTTCACAATTAAGCAAGTTGCTGGATGATGTCTATGATGATGTCTACGATGGTGTCTTACTTAAAATTCCTCCAAAATATGGGACGTCATAGTCCAGCCAGCAGTAAGATCTGGTGATGTTGCACTTAGATGTATGAAACATCAAAAGTATAAATATAAATATCTTTATAATAATAATGCAATTATGTCACTACAAGTAATAAAAACAACAGTATGTCTCAGTTTCTGAAATTGCGACTCACTTTTATAATGCATTTGCAATACTACAACTTTTTTCTTCTGTGAAACTTTTTCTCCACAGAATTAAAAATATATATTGTTTTGAAAAAAAAACTGTGATGTTGAGATGATGTCAGTGTTAACAAATATTATTTTTTTGTACCTTAATGAGAACCGTAAATGATAACCGTAAATGAAAATTAGTTTAACATTTATATAATACTATGACATACATTTAGGTGTGGTGTGGCTTAACTATCAGACTACTTTTGGATACTATTTGTCATACAATTAGATAGTTTATGCAACTATCTTGCTTTGATGACAGCACTACTCAATGACAGCACAAAATGCATCATGGTCTGCATGATAGTGACTGATAAATCAACAGCTTTTAGATTTTTCCTTCAATGATAACATAAATCACAGCTTTATCTTATTCTGCCCTTGATTTCCTGCTTTGCTGTAAGTGCATTACTGCTGAGGAAGGGTACAGTACGAGATGAACAGAATGTACGGTTTCTTTAAGCGGATAGAGAAAGGTTGTCATTGTGTTCCACATTATCTACGGCTCGATTTAATTAATCTATTCTTGAAAAGCAACTCATGCCATTACATAATGCGTGTGAGTCTTATAGGCGTTACTCTGCCCTCAATCTCTTTCTCTGAAGTCTTGGGACTCTCATGAGGCCGTTTTCAGACGCGTGTCTGTTATCTAAACGCGCACACAAATCCTGTCTCTAAAATCACCGTGTAACGGGGAGCTCCGAAACAATGTTTCCGCTAACCGACGGCGACAAACACACGCTCTGCTACACAGCCTGTGCTGAACACAAGGACCCCGCTCTGCTCGTCAATATTACCTGGACGATGAGAAACGCCAGCCGCTTCCGAGACGGACACCGCCGCGACGGGACAGGTAAGATGGGTATCTCTCCTATTTATGCCCGCGTTTTATTTTCGTCATCACAAATGAAACCCCCTTTATACAGTCATTGTGAAAACAGTGATTTCGCAAATGAAAGTCAAGAAATGCTGAACACTATATGGACGAAAGATATACGACTTCCACATCATTTAAAATTGTATCTGTAACTCTTGACAAGACTTTTACAAGTAGCCTACACAATATGTAATGAACAGTACTGCGTATTAGTTTCTGCAGATTACACTATAGAAATAGAAAATATTTATTAACATCTGTTAATGCACCATAAACATAATCAGTTAACAAATGTTTAACATACAAAATAGGCTACATATGCTGCTCAAATATTTAGCACATGTAATTCATAACATAATGCATTAACTTTATTGTATTATTAACTACTGATTAAGATCTTTACAGTATTCTTAAGTTTGTCAACTCCTACATCTTACCCATCTTACCTTACTATACTACTCTGTGATGTAACTAAAATACCATTAACTGTACTGAGCACAAATTATAAAGCATTAAATTATTATATATTTAGAAATTAATGAAGAAACATGAACAAGCAATGCTAAATGTTGTATTTTTTTAAATGACTATGACCATTAACATCAACCTCTTAATAAATACTGTAAAGCATAGTTCAAGTTTTTTGTTCACATAACTATTTCTAATAGTAATAACCTGTAATATAAAAATGACCTTTTGTTATTGATTCAATAGCAGCTGACAGAAGAGAAGAAAATTGATTTGCTGTAATACATGGACCAAAATTACTAATTGGCAAGACTTGTATAAACAACTGATACATTTATATAAAAATGTATATTAAACATCCTGATATGAAAATGAAAGAAAAATGAAAAAATGAAAGAGAAAGTTTAAGTTGGTGGACTTTGTCTACATTTTTATTACTAAATTGAGTAATTTTATGTTATATTCATGACATTCAGCTGCAAGGGTTTAATGTTTAATGATGAAAAGCACTCCAATCGTACTATAGGAACATATAAGACAGCTGGCATAAATATGCAAGACAATGACTAACTGTGTTTTTGTCTGTGTTTGTCTGTCAAATTGCATGATTGGACTCTTTGATTTAAAAACTCAAATTAAAAGCAGATTATAATTTACACTGTGCATTCAAACCCATATGGTAACATGAGATAAATGGGAGAACTGGGGGTTTCAGAGCAGATCTGATTAGGGTGTGTCAACAGTGAATACAATTGGCTGGTGTACTATGGTAACACACCCTGGCACAAAAAATTCAGGCCTCTATGTAATGACCAATAAATCTTTCTGTCCTCTGTGACCCATGCTCTATATCTCTTTTTGTGTTTATCTGAGAGGTCTGCTTCCCCTCCTCATAGTTTATTTTATTTTTATTTCCACTGAGAGTTTTTCCTGAAGTGCTTTCCCGTTTTCCTTCTTCTCCTTATGTTGTTTATCTCTTGCGCATGTGTGGCACACTCTCCGTCTCTGGTTATCTGTGTGAAAGTTCAACTCCATTCCTCCAATCCCATTTAAGGATTCAGGTCTAGCTCTGTTTTATGCCAGCCTTTGTTTATATGTCGTTTTGCCATAGAAGATGGCATCCGAAGTTTGTTAAATACAGCTTCAGCCCACTCTCAGGCACAGACCACCCCTCATGCTGTCATCTGTTTCTGAGTTTAAAAGGCTGTGATGTCACAGGTTGCTTTTTGAATGGTTGACATGTAGGGGTAAAGGGAAAAAAATCTGATTTTGAAAAGCAAATGCACAATGCTCCAGATTATGTATAATTTTTTAACCAACTGTTGCTATTCTGGAATAAACTAGTCAATAACTCATGCAGGGTGGCAAATATATGTAGTGAGTACAATTTTTAAGGAACAGTTAAGAATAAAAAAAAACATTGTCACACAACATAATTTGGTGAAATAAGAAGATTTTGATATTAATGTAAATAAAAATGATTAGATGATTATATTCAGGCAGCAGCACTGCTTAAGGACCTGTAGGTTATTATTGATTCTCTTTTGTTTATGTTCTTGTTATTTCCCATGCTTGTTCCTTCTGAACGTGATCATGATATCTTTATCATGCTGCATCTTGATATATTTCATGCATATTTCAAGCATCACAAAAAAGAAAGTGTAATGCACTTTTTAAATTATTTAATTCCACTATATACCAAAATAATACTGTAAATTGTTTCAATTTTTTATCTTTGCCACTATCGTTTTATTAACACAAAGATTGGAAAATTACGAATGAAAAAGTAGTTTGTTTCAGTTTTAGAGGAATATATATGATATGATGACTGAAGATCCTTTCACTTAAATTTTTAATTTCCTCTTCACAAAAGTTATTTGAAACATTATAGACACTTTACTACATTTAATATGCTTTCTGTGTATATAAAATTGCTTTTGTCATTATAAAAATGTACAAATATGTTGGCGCCAATAGCCTAGTGGCCGAGGTGCTTTGCAGATCCTTCCCCTATCTCTGCTCCCCACACTTTCCTGTCTGTAAATCTTCACTTTTCTATCATAACAAAGGTAAAAAGCCCTACACACTAATTACTATATATATATATACATTTTATCTGTTATACAAGCGTAATGACCACAGAAAACTCGGGTGAAAAATTATCAAGGTAGCAAACAGTAGCCAGCCTGCTGTTGTCCCATGTGTTTAAGGAGATTAGTCCTCCTGACTCACTGACTGTGATCACTCTCACCCTTTTTACCCCTTCTCTCTCCTTCCCTTCAGAAATGTTGTGAGTTTTAAAAAAATGATTAAAATAAGTTGTACATATTTGAGAAATATCATGCACTCGCTTCAATAACATGCATCAACATGCACAATGATACGATGTGGGCGCCACGGTGGCCTAGTGGTTAGCACGTTCGCCTCACAGCAAGAAGGTCGCTGGTTCGATCCCCGGCTGTGTGGAGTTTGCATGTTCTCCCCGTGGTTGCGTGGGTTTCCTCCGGGTGCTCCGGTTTCCCCCACAGTCCAAAGACATGCGGTACAGGTGAATTGGGTAAGCTAAATTGTCCGTAGTGTATGTGTGTGAATGACAATGTATGGATGTGTTTCCCAGAGATGGGTTGTGGCTGGAAGGGCATCCGCTGCGTAAAACAAATGCTGGATAAGTTGGCGGTTCATTCCGCTGTGGCGACCCCGGATTAATAAAGGGACTAAGCCGAAAAGAAAATGAATGAATGAATGAATGATACGATGTATGATTCCATATTCACCCACAAGATGGCCCTCTTGTCCCGCTGTCATACTGAACCGTTATTGAGGATCTCCCTGTCAGATAAGATAAGCAGCAGGATATCCCTTCTATCTGCAGCATCTGCAAAACACACTGACTAAAACAGGCTTTTATTTGAGCCTGAAGCTAGTTTTATGGACAAATAGGCTACTGTTTTTTAACTGTTTAAACGTTTTGATTACTAAATAGTTCCTATTACATTTTTTGCAGTATGTTTTGAGGATATCCGCTGTTTACTCTCATCACGTGCCTTTTCTGCCAGTTCTTATGAGCTATTCATGTAACGGGCAATAACAAATATTATGACTAGTAAACATATATAAAGATAAGAAGCTGAAATACTGCAATATTAGTTAGAAAATATTTTACAATCTTACTAAAATGAATCTGCAGAGACATGAAGGCGTCTCAAATTATAATTACCAACTTACTTGTATAATTAGAACTTATACGTTAGTGTTCAGTGGTATAAGCATATCGGTCTGAGAGAAACCTCATTTCAATTCTCTGTATATTTGTGGCAGAATTGACAATAAAGCTGACTTTGACTCGATAAGACCATAACATATTATCATTATTATAATTATTATTATTATTTAGCCACGGCAGCATTTCTCATTCCTGAACCAGAGCTCTGTGTGTGCTTACCGTGCAGACTCCATCAGTAATGCGTTTAGCGGTGAAAAAGGACAGAATGTTCAAGTCATTCACCTCGCTGTGCCCCTCAGCGCACGCCTCCTCGTGCACGCTCTCCGCTTTTCTATTGGTCGATTCCTCGCTGTCGAGGGGCTTTGATTGGCCAAAAACATATCAACATTCACGACCCATGTGCGCTTCATGTGAACAGCAGGACTGTTTTTCCCTCATTCTACGAAAACCTGGGGACTTCTTGTTTGCTCCTTCCTTATTTAATTTTTATCACACCACATCATTGAGTAGTTTTACGGTAACTTACAATATAACGCACAAAAATACATTGCAGTTTTTCTAATGTTAATTGTACAATGTGTGTGCCCATTCACCCGGTTCTAACATGATGAGAAGTACTTGCTGAGAGCCATTACGGTTTTTTAAATATGAAATGAAACGTTATTGAGCGGATAACACTACAATATATATACATATATTGTTAGTACTAGCCATTAACCACACAAAACAGTCATGTTTTTCGGCCTCAAATAAAGCTTTGAGTAGCCTATTCAGTTAAAATAGCCATCTGTTTTGGTCATAGAAAAGGAGCTGGTTTAACAAACTGATATATACTGACTATATATATATATTTATTATTAACTTAGTGTGGTTATTGCTTTTTAAATGTCGGTTACATCAAGTACATTTTATTGCAAGTTGGTCAGACATTTTCTTAATCCAATATGTTACACAGTGGCTGTATTTATGCAACTGCTGTTTAATCATTGCTTCATCATGAAACTTCACCGTGTTGTTTTGGTGAGGAGGGTTGTTTGCGTTTTTTCAATGCGCTTTTGTTGCTGGTGTTACGGTACAGTCGGTCATTGATATCGCTCAGCCGATATGACATACACCCCACCGTGACCAGCTCAGTCCGCTCAGAAACAGCACAGGAGTTGAGGATTGAGGAACCGGGTCATGATAGCACAGCCAGGATGAGCTCCTCAGAAGATATTATAATGGCGATCCCCAGAGAGCTCACACAAAACCCGCTGCGGAAGATATGGATGCCCTGCAAGAACGGGCTCCCGGAAAAACACATTTCTCAAAAGAGAGGTATTTCACGTTAAGCTTGCCTTCGCATTTCACAACTGCAAATGACCGGGGACAATACGGCTAGGTGTATCAGTACATGCTGTTTTGCGTTTGAGATGTTAGGACATGTTTCAAATTCCCGCGTAATTTACGGTACACGCATGTTTACTCCCACAACTGCTGGATGTTGATCTGTAATTTACAGATTTAGCAAGATTGGTGTGTTATATATGTTGAGTGGAAATGTAAAGTCACTGGAGGGGAGTAGTGAATGTCTTCTGTGCGGATGTAATGGTGCTTATCTTGGGTTCGTATAGATTCTCACCATTTGGGCTTCTTTGTTATCTAGTTAATTCCGTTGTGATGTAACATCTTTCATTTCCGCTTTGTAGAAGTGCATTTACTTGGAGCTCCATACTGTAAATGAACTCGGTGAACCCTGGCTAAGAATGCCTAAGATGAGAGAATGATGCAACCAGGATGCGCCGAAACCTGTTTAGGCAAACCGGTTAAATAAAATGCATTAAGCTACCTTGAAGCTCTAGTCTAAGCTCTAAGTACAGTGATTAATAACAATTAATAGGGAAAATGGCAAGAGTAAACATTGGGTGTTTAATAAAATATGCCCAATGTGTCACAACAAAAAGACAGTGCTGCATCACCATCACTCGCTAGCCTCATCTTTTATTTGCGTGTTTACATCATATATCATCGCCAGCTCAGCATCATGAGCGTGTCACCTGAATACCTTGTGCTGTGAGATTACTCCAGCGTGTTTTCAGCACCGGTACAGTAGCTCCGTTCATTGTGTTTCGTCGCTCGTGTTCTATTGGCTGAGCCCTGACAGGCGACGCCCTCTGATTGGTCGACGGCGCATCAACATTCGCTGCCCATGTGTGCAGCGTGTGATTCTGATCAGCTCATTGTCCCCTGATGATAAACATCACGACCGAGAAGTTGACCTAGTGTTTAGTTCACGTATTGATGAACAAAATGTATCTTTCCGTTAGTGTGTTGCTGTTTTCTGTTTGACTATATGTGTTTTTGTAACGTCACACTAAAATGATACAAATGATACACATTGTATTGTACTATTTCTAAACCAAATTTGCTTCAAATTGGCACATTTGTGAAACTGTGTTTGAAGGTATATTCCAGTGTTGACAATTCTGTTAGTTTTTTTGCTTTCTTATATAGGATGCAATTAATATAAATGTATTTTTTGAACTTTGATTTGGATTATAGTGTAGACAATTTTAAATTTTAAATTGTAAAAATGTAAGAAAAAAAATCTGCTTTTAATTAAACTCTGGTGCATGTTGACTGAATAGCAAAGTGACACGAACCAAGGGCAAAACAAACCAAACACTTGAAACAAAGGAAAGCAACCATTTTCTCCTCGGTCACAAAACAGTTCAACACAGGTGTCTCCTTAAAGTGATAGCTTTCCCAAAAATGAAAACTACCTTACTATCTCTCCTTCATGTGTGGTTGAGTTTTCCTATGTTGAACAGAAAATATATTTTGAAGAATGTTGGTTGGAAAAAACGATGGAAGTCAGTGGGTGCAGCCTATTGTTCAACAAAACCCTGTGTTCAACAAAGGAATCAAACTCTGCTAGGATTGAACAAGTGAAGGGTGAGCACATAATGAAAGAGATTTCATTTTTGGGTAAACTATCACTTTAAGCAGATTCCTATTTATGTGTGAAAGTTAATTACAGAGTTTATAAGCTCGTCTTGAGTTATAAATGATATGGCATCACTCGTATACTCAACTTGTTTACCCATGCACAGCATTATTTCAAGGATTTTTGTTCGTGTCTTGTCTCTTTAAGTGGTGCAAAATATATCACTGGCTATTTTGTTATTGGTGTTTACCTTTAATGTTATTAAAATATAGCTTTGTCTGATAAATTATAGAATATTTTCATCAGAAGAGTTTATGCTTGAAGAAAGATGGGAGGGTTGTAATTATTAAAAAAGAGGACTTCAGAATTGCAGTTTGTTAATGATTTTGGGTAAAGAAATATCTAGGTGTCTCCAAGCAGTTTCCTTGTTTTCTTTTTGCCTTGTTTTGTTTTTGTAATCAGGCTTGGATGAAAAATTATTGGCCTATATAGAGTATATTAGCTTCTGAAGATAAAGTTGTTTTTATCAGTCTTGGTTCTCATATAAGTGCATGTGTAGTAGTATTTTTAGGTTGAGAGTCCAAAATGACAATGTGAGCCAGGGTTTCTGCGGGGTCTTAAATCTCAAAATCCAAATTTCAGGCCTTAAAAAGTCTTAAATTAACTGAAATATTGTGTTGTTGGTTTTAAATCTTTTTTTTAACAGGTCTTAATTTTCCTTTGTTCATGAATTGCTACCCAATCTGGCTAAAACCCATGCAATCACCAACAATCATCTCAATAAAACTTTCAACCTTTTATTTAAAAGGGTCATTTTAACTCTATTTATCATAATGGTTTAACTATTTTCCTTACAATAACATTTGTTTAAACGTGCTCCATGTATTTACTGCTGAGGACACTGACCTGGACAGATTGTTGTGCATAGATTTAGTTTATTATAGTTTTTAAAACCTTGAAAACATTTGTTCTTTTTTATTTTAAAGAAAGTTTATGTTGGAAAAAAAGTGTATGGGTACAAGTAGAGCTTGCTTTACACAATATTTAAAATATTTTTAAAATATATTATTAAATCTCAAATATTTTTATTTTTTATTATTAATGTGTTATTGTATTATTAAATGTATTAAATTATATTTTTTTTCATAGGGGAAATAAAAATATTTTTCATCTGGGCCATTTGAAAAATTCATTAGCCTTTAGCCCTTTATAAGTCTAAAATTTAATTCATAATGGTCTTAAAAAGTCTTAAATTTAACTCTGTGAAACCTGCAGAAACTCTGGTGAGCGCTATGTGGACAGCACTAAATCTGTCATTTTATTTATTAATTTTAATCTAGACCAAGGGAACCAAGTTACTAGTGTGAATACACCCTTAAATCTCTTGCAGCCTGTTGCGTATAAATGGGCAAACGGTAACTGTGTAACAGTTGAGTTTTTCCCCCAGATCACTGTGGTTCCAAAGCTGCTGTCATGCAGGGTTTCGAGAGGAAGTTTATAGCCTTTTAAAGAGCAGGTTTGCTGAGTGAGATGTTTCTCAAACGATCTTTATGCTTGTGAGGATAATATGCTTAATTATATGCTGATTTCCCATGGTTATGTTGGCCAGATTTGGTCTGAACTCCATGAACCTTAGGTAAAAGCAGTACTTGCTTCTTTCACAAGCTGTACTGGATGTCTCAGTAGGACTCCAGTTTGATTAGTCAGCAGAGAGTTGATGCATTGAGAACACTGTACACAAGATCGCTCTGAACCTGATCCATGAAGAGTCAGCAGACACTGAATTCTGTTGGGCGAAGTGCAGAAAATAGAAATATTGGATCATATTTCAATATCAATCAGAAGGACCGAAGCATGTGCTGGCATTGTGTACACTAGTGTTTGTCAGAAGCAAACGGATGAAAATATGTCATGTTATTCTGCTGATATTTTTGAGCCGAGTGAATATTTGGCATATTTTTGCGATGGTAATAAGTAAATGACAAATAAGGAAATAAAGCATACATACAATAACCAGAACACATATATTAACATCAAATCATGAACCAATTTAAGAGTCTGCCGAGACGCTGAACGCCTGACCAACAAAGACTTTTCTTCAGCTTAGTTTTTGTACAGCCTGAATATGAAACAAAGACAGTATTCACACTGTGTTTTCTGCTGATATTTACAGGCACATTTCTATTCTCTGTCTCTATTTCTTGGCAGTTTGCATGACCAACTGTCCCACTCTCATTGTGACTGTTGGCTTGCCAGCGAGAGGAAAAACCTACATTTCAAAAAAACTCACACGCTACCTCAACTGGATTGGTGTACCAACACACGGTACGGTAATAATGCGTAACTCAGATACACTGGTGAACTTCTAAACATCCAGTCCACGGCTAATAAATCTGCATATTTACAGAATTCAATGTCGGACAGTATCGGAGAGAATGCGTGAAGATCTACAAGAACTTTGAATTCTTTCGTTCTGATAATGAGGAAGGGCTGAAGATAAGAAAGTAAGATTCAGCGTGTTTTTGTTTGCGGGTGCTTGTTTTCATGTATTTGTGTGGTTGTTCTTTTTTTTCTGTTTGTGTGTGATTTTTATGCTATTTTTCTTGTTTTTCCCCCCTCAGGCAGTGTGCTTCAGCAGCACTTAATGACGTCAGACAGTACCTCAGTGTTGAGGGAGGCCAAGTTGCTGTGAGTAGCTTTGCATTTACATTAATCCTATTATATTCTACCGTTCAAGCATTTTGATATTTCAGTTTAAATTTTTTTTGTTTTGTTTTTTTGACAGAACTATTCAGTATTGACGCATTAAAGATGATCTAAAGTTATAATAACATTTATTAATATTATAAAACATTATTCAAATAACTAAATGCTTTATTTTTTAAATTCCTTTATTATCTGTATTTTTGTCACAGTCATTTTCTTACACTGTACTTCTGTTAAGAAAACCAATTTCTCCTATGTGTAAACATACCTGGCATTCTAATTCTATAAATAAATATAAAAACAAAAAATATATAGCTTTTGGATATCTGTGAATTAAGCACTCCATTGTCTTTGGACAGTTGCTTTCTTTTTCGTCAACTTTATTATATCAAATAATTAACAACCTCAGTTGAGTCTGAGATTTTATGAACATGCTGCCATTTCTTTTCAATATGCAATATTCAAAAAATGTGCATAATGAAATTTTTGCAATTGACAATAAGACAAATGGTAATTTAGCACCAAATCAGCCTATTCTAATTACATTGACAGTCAAGTAGGGATGCAGCGATTATAGATTTTGGTTGTACGAATATAGTCTGAGGAATAATCACGGTTATCACGATTATTATGATTATTATGCATTTATTTATTTTAAAACACTACTAGTTTAGAAAAATCACCTAAAAACTCCTTGTATTTTAAAGTGTTATTTATTACTGCACAGTAACCAATGAATACAGCACAAAATAATATTAATAAAAATAAGCTATAGTCCATTTCTCTTTGCGCTTTAAAATGTTTATATGCAAAACTTTTTTCACTTACAAGTAATAATTTCACACTGAAAATAAATGACAGAACAATCAATCAATAAACAAAATAAAAATAAAATAAAAAAACAGTGTTTGTCTAATGTAAATCTAAGCTGCATATTAGAACTTCCCTTTTAAAGAGAACAAATGTAGCCAAAGGCTGCTAAAAATCTGTCTGAAAGGCACTTTTGATCACTTATATTACAAAAATTGTTTAATATTTTGATTTTGTATAGTAGAAATGTGTGTATTCCATATATAGTATAACGCTGATTGGTCAGTTTTTGTCACATGACTCGCGATGTGCTCGCGACGTTCTTTCAACTAGGTGCGAAAGCTGCCAATATGCGTGAATGGGCATAATGCTACGGTCCAGGAAAAATAATCTTTGGAAATAACAAACTTGCGCATGAAAGAGACAGGATTTGTAAATGATCCTAAATTAATATCCTCAGCCATAGTTAAAAATCAGCCTTTAATCCAGTGTGCATGCGTATTATCATCAGTGTACAAGATGGAACTTTAAATAGCGCACAGTTGGCATTACTATGTCAAGTTGCTTCAGATTTTTTCTGTGCAAAAACGTGGTGTAGAGAAGCCTTTACCATTAATTCGTAATCGAAATCAGTTAATCGTTGCATCCCTACAGTCAAGTTGTTTTTAATTTGTTTTAATATATTATTGGTCAAATAAATGCAGCCTTGGTGAACATATTAGACACCAAAAATATGAAGAATGCTATTTATGAGTGTCATGCTTTTTCAGGTGTTTGATGCCACGAACACAACTAGAGAACGGAGGGCCGTCATCATGAAATTTGCAGATCAAAACGGCTATAAGGTGAAACTAAACATTACACAGGCCTTCATGAACAAGAGTAATAAGACGATTGTTTTCCCATTTTCCTGTCCTGTCACTTATTAGTGCTCTCCATAGAAGTCCACATTTTACTCACTTAAAGAAAAAAGCCCGACCACTATACCCTGCTGGATACCAGAGTAAACATATTAATTTCACAGATTAGACATTTAAATTATTGTATAAGGTCATGTGCTCAGTTTATAAACTTTTGACTTTTTTTGAAGTGAAGTTTATTTATGAACTAATTTGGAGAGGATCACTTGCTTATGATTGATCTCGGCTGGTCCCGCATTAACCAATTCATGACTCGCCAATCAGACGATTCCTAAGTCACCATAAATAACCTAAGTTCCATCTTCGTTTTGAAGAATCCCCCCTTCCACCCCTACTCTTCCTCCTTTCAAAGATGGGTGGCCCGGCGGCCCAGTGGTTAACACTGTTGCCTCACTGCAAGAATGTCACTGGTTCCAGTCCCTACCAGGCCAGTAGACGTTTTTGTGCATAGCAATTTCTAATTTTCATTAGTTGCAAACAACAGGGGAGTTCTCGAGATCGACCTGAGCTCAAACTTCCCTCTCGCCCTTCAAACGGGAGGGAACCCCGGGCTCGAGGATCTTCTGAGCTCAGGGCTCTCTCCCGGGACAGCATGCCAAACACACTTTCTTATCAATAATTAGCTAAGTGTGAACTCTCTGTTTCTTCGCTGTTTATGAAACTTTAATGCTCAATTGTCTGTTTGTTTGTTTTTTTCTTAGGTGTTTTTTGTGGAGTCTGTGTGTGAAGACCCCAAGGTTATTGCAGAAAACATTGTGGTAAGACTGAGATACTGACTAGTGCTTCCTCCATTTTCTTGAATACATTAGCAGTTATTTATGAATTGATCTTCTGTTTGTGTGTCGGGGAGCAGCAGGTGAAGTTGGGTAGTCCTGACTACACCGACCGGAACACAGAAGAGGCCATCCAGGACTTCATGAAGAGGATCAAATGTTACGAGAGCAGTTACCAACCCCTAGATGAAAACCTCGACAGGTCAGAGATAACAGAGTGTAACAGGAAATATGATATTTCATTATTAGTGGATTTAGTGTGTAGTCTCTGTAACGTTATGTGTTTTATATTGTAGGGAATTATCCTATATTAAGATCATGGACGTGGGTCAGCGGTATTTGGTGAACCGTGTACTCGATCACATCCAGAGCAGAATCGTTTATTATCTGATGAACATCCACATCACACCGCGCTCTATCTACCTCTGTCGACACGGAGAGAGCGACCTCAATGTCCGAGGCCGCATCGGGGGCGATTCAGGCCTGTCACACCGCGGTAAAGAGGTGTGTATTTTCTTGCAGTATATTAGAATCAAGAATCAGTCATTTTTTCATCCTCCAGTTTTTCTTTCAAATATTTGTTTTGTTTAATTTGATATATATTTGGTTTTGATCTTTAAAAACATTTAAAGATCTGTATTAGCAGCCCAGCAGGCACACGACATCATTAGACATTAACATTGGTTGTGATGTCAGGTGACCAAAATTCAATGTCTAGCCAACATCCTAGGACATCATTATTTTGATGCCTGTTAAACGTCAAGTGACATTGATATTTGGTTGATTTTAGATTGTGTTGGAAAGTGACCAAAATCCAAAATCTTAAACCAACATCATATTGATGACAAATACTGACATTTATTCGCCAGTTATGGCAACCAAAATCCAACATCTGATAGACGTGATAGTGGTAATGTCCACACAACGTCAAGCTGTAACATCATTAGACGTTGATATTTGGTTGATTTTAGATTGCGTTGGAAAGTGACCAAAATCCAACATCCTTCCGGTGTTGGAACCAGATGTCATGTTGATGTCTTCTGCCTGCTGGGAGCTTGCAAATTCACGCTAGCACCATATTGAAAACATGTTAGCCACATGTCTGTTGGCACCGATGACTTGTAGCGCAAACTTCGGGCATCCTGAGTTTGAATCCCAGCTTTCAGACATTTTTTCTGATCCGTCTTTCCCCCCAACGCTGTTCAGCTATGGTCTTACAACAATAAAATAAATCTCAAAAAAAGTTAGCCTTGTGCTTGAATGTCCTAGTAACATAGTAAACACGTCAAGGATTTTATATAGATCATGTTATAAATGTTCTAGCAACATGTTCAAATTTGTTGGCCGTATGTTTATTTAAGCTGGCATGAATTTACATCAGGGCTGCTCAACCCTGATCCTAGAGATCTACTGTCCTGCAGATCTTCCATCAGCTCCAACCCTGATTAAACACACCTGAACCAATAAATAGGACTTGAACAGCACTTGATAATAACAAGAGGTGTGTTTGATATGGGTTGCAACTGTAATGCTACTGCTGGAAGTTAGAGCTCCAGGAACAGGGTTGAGCACCCCTAATTTACATGGTGTTAATTACTTGTTGAACATGTTTGAACATGTCTGTCTTTCATTCTTTCTTTCCACCCTGAGTAAAAACTTGCTAAACGGATTGGAAATTTGATTTGGAATAAAATTAAATGAATAAAATAGTGACAATCTAAAATTTAAATCAGGCGGTGTTTACACTCATGCATTTTTGTTTTTCAGCAATATTTTTGATTTCTCACGGTTATGTCTCGTGTCCACACTACTCCAGGATCTTTGACTTAAAAAAAATGAGTAAAATGGTAAAGATCTCGTTTTAGTTTGGAAATGAAGTCAATCTGGTGTTCCGTTTCCATGTAGACAGACTGAAACACAGACTTTTGAAAAAGGAGGTGTGACTATCCACAATTCCTCTTTGACTGGTCTTTTGGACTATTGCGTATCGTTCCCTGATTCATCAAGCCCCTCTCACATGACCGTTACACAACCGCTATACTTTAAGTACAGATGCCAGTAAAATATGTGCATACCCAGTGAGTGTGAATGGTCATGGATCTTGCGTTTTAGGCTGCAAAGTGTGGATGGAGATGGTTTTTCTAAAAAACACCAGAATGGACAAAGCGTTTTCATTAAAAACAACAACACTGCTTTAAAATGATACCAAACTATTGTAAACACACCCTTAATCTGTACAATCCAAAAAAATAGCCAGTGCTAAATGTGTTTGTTTTGTTCCTTTCAGCCTGTACATGAGACACGATGTTCTGTGTGAAACCACAGCAGTGACTGTTGTGTCTCTGAAAGACGCTTCACAGGATTGCTCATTTGAATTTCATCATCTCTCTGTCTCTCTTTCCTCAGTTTGCTCACTCTCTGGGAAGGTTTATTCAGGATCAGAATATAAAGGATCTCAAGGTGTGGACGAGTCAGATGAAGCGGACCATTCAGACGGCAGAGTCGCTGGGTGTACCGTATGAACAGTGGAAAGCCCTCAATGAGATTGATGCCGTAAGCATGACTACAGTGATGTTCCCCTTATCGTTTGATTTAATAGTGCCAAGTGAGTGACTGTCGGCGTGTGTGCAGGGCGTGTGTGAGGAGATGATGTATGAGGAGATCCAGGAGCATTACCCTCAAGAGTTTGCTCTCAGAGACCAGGACAAATATCGCTACCGCTACCCTAAAGGAGAGGTGTGTTGAAAAGCTAGACTCATTTGAACAATTCAAAACAATGACTACATACTGCAGAAAATAAACTATTCATTCTTACTTTACAGTCTTATGAGGATCTGGTCCAGCGACTGGAGCCCGTCATCATGGAGCTTGAACGGCAGGAGAATGTTCTGGTTATTTGTCACCAGGCTGTCATGCGCTGTCTGCTGGCTTACTTCCTGGACAAGAGTGCAGGTGGGTAGACCTGCTGTGTTCAGTCAAATATTTACATATTGTTATGATCTTAAAACGTGTTGTTTGTCTTCCAGACGAGCTGCCGTACCTGAAATGCCCACTGCACACAGTGCTGAAGCTCACTCCTGTGGCCTATGGTGAGAAACCCGTCTGAGCATGTGCACACAACATGTTTTGCTTCACCTAAACATTAAATTTTATACTATAAATGGAGTGAAGCTAATTGTGTATATATATTCATATATATATATATATATTATGGGGTTGAACCTACACTGGTCTCACGGTTCTATAATAATAATATTATATATTATTAATGCTTTTTATTATTATTATTGTTTTGTTATTTGCATCAATGTTAAAAATCTGATAAGAGTTAAATAAAATAAAAGAAGTGCAGCACCAGGGGGAGCAGGGGGTCATTAAAGATTATAATACTTTACAATGATAGCATCACTTGTAGTTTTTAAAAGGGCTCTTACAGTAAAGAAAGATACACAAAACAATATTAATCTATCAACTAAATAAATATATTTACACTTTAAAGGGAGAGTTCACCCAAAAATGTAAAAGTTTCTTATCATTTCCTCACACTCAAGTGGTTCTAAATGTTTATGAATTGGACACAAAACAAGATATTCTGAAGAATGTTGGGAAAAAAAAAGCAGCTTTTGACGTCCATCAAAAGAAACAAAAAAAGGAAGAACTTTTCAAACATCCTTCAAAATATTTTTTGTTTGGAGCGAGTGGAGGATGAATAAATCGCAGCAGTTTCATTCACAAAATGGACAAAAATGAGTAGGAACGAATGATTCCTTAATGTTGTTTCTATACGTTACGCGTGGGGCTCTGTACATGTCAGTCTAATCCTGTATCACATTCCACTGGACTCAAATCTGAAGAATCTTGCTGTTTCCTACATAGTGAATGTGGTTTGCAACAGGGTTGTCAGAAGTATGAGGGTTTTTTGGACAACATTACAGATTTAGTGAATCAGTATGTGAGTTACAGTCTAAAATGAAGTTACCTGACATTTTTTAATTTCAATTTTTGATGTACTGTACCTGTTAAGAGCTTTAAGACTCTACGGGAGAGTTAACTGTGTTCTGTGTGAATCGACAGCAGCAGATATCGAGCAATTCAATGAGGACTGTTGGCTTTTTAACTCTTTCCTGTCAACATTGGTGTTTTTGGGAAAAGTTGCTAGGCAGTGCCAGGATTAGGCCTGTCACAATAATCAATATATTGACTTATCGCACAACACATGAACATGACCACAATAATTTTTGGTGATGCAATATATATCGCCCATAAATAAAAACAATTTTAGCAATATTATATCTCTATTGGAGGTGTCGGTATGGTTAAAAAAACATTATAGTATTTACTGTAAATTACTTGAGTATATTTTCATGTGGGTGTCTGACAACTAAGGATAGATCTGGTAGCAGATATCGCAGCCTCTGTCACTTTTTTGTTAACATTTATTATTATTATTTATTATGCGTTTTAACATTCTGATTCCAATGCCTAATTATTAAATTGCTAAAATGAATTTAACTTAATTAAATATTCTTAAGAATGAAATATTATGCACTCTTATGAAGAGTGTACTTGAATTATGATGATATTATATTGTCATTCAAGCATAAAATGGTCTTAAAATGTCATATATATCATACAATACAAAATAGATATCGTGACAGGTCTAGCTAGGATTTTGATCCTTTTAGCAAACATTTTTGTACCTGCTTTTAGACAAACAACAAATCATTTGCACTCAAGCCATAGAGGATTTAAACCTGGCTGTCTTGACACCGGCACTAACCCCCAGTGTTTTGCATAGTTTTGTGGCCATCAGTGCAGAAACAAAAGCTCTGTTTTCTGCATTGTTGTTCATTGTCACCTTTAGTGTTCATATGTAAATTGTGTTTTACTTTCACGGCATTAAAACAAAAGATCAGGTCCTTGTGTTCTGATCAAACAAAATGAATCTTAATACAGAGTGTAAACAGGGGCCAAAAAATTCAGGAAGGGGAACAAAAGAGAGTATTAAAACAGCAGGTGTAAATGGAAATGTCACCTTTAACTGTTTGCAATCAAATGACTAAAGACTCTCTTAATACCAAGTGTAAACGGGGCCTAAATAAAACCCTCAAGTTCGAAGACACTGAAAAACTACCCAAATCATCATTTAAAGACTCCGTTTAATTACCTGCCAACAAATGACCTCTCTAAATGTACTTAAATTTAACCTAGATTGTCTCCTTTTTACTAGGTTGTAAAGTGGAGTCCATTTATCTTAATGTAGAGGCAGTGAACACACACAGAGACAAACCTGAGGTGAGAAAACACACACACACACACACACAATCATATTCTAATGCTTATCGAATGTGGATTTTAACTCAATTTGTTCCTGGCAGAATGTGAACATCTCTCGTCTGCCAGAAGAGGCTCTTCTAACTGTTCCAGCCCACTACTGAACTACGACATCACTTCTTGTTAAACATCAACACTCCATCAGGCTATTCCATCCTATTTTCGTCACTCCTCACGTGTTTATTTTATATTTTTTGGAAGCACTGGGCAGAAAGTCAGTTATGAGTCCTGAAGACGAGCCTCATATCTTTGTATTTTCTCTTCTTAATTGCCACATAGATGACTGGAATCCAGTTATTGAATAATAACCCTAGTGTCGGGGTGCGAGTGTGTCCGCGCTTGCATTTGAGGCTGGCCTACAGCAGATTTGAAGTTTCTTTCTGTAATTTTCTACTTAAGATTTTGGCTGGAATTGTTTTTGTTTTGTATGTGTTGTACTACATGATTCGCGTTTATGTGTGTGTGTTTTCCACATATCTGTGGTTTAATGTTGTTGTTTTTTTTTCACTTGATTTACTTTCTGGCTTCGCATTACCTTGAGCAATATTTTACATCTCAATCATTCACACGCTCGTGGATTGATAAACTGAAGTGATTTGGCTGTCATCTAACACTAAATGCTGTTCATAACTTGTTTGAAAAAAGGATTTATTAGTGCACATGGACGTTGTACAGTGTTCAAACCACCTGAATGTTGCAGCTCCTACCAGAATGGCAAAGTGTATGTTAAAAAAAATGTAGCAAGGACTTTTCAAATATTACCTCTGTTACGTTTCCAGCAAAAGCCAAATACAATGTTTACATTTCTGAAGCCTTGAACTATTGAAGCTAATAGTAGGCTGATTTTGTTTTTTGCACATTTTCAAGCATACTTATACTTTTCTAACTTTTGTTTCGGGGCAAACAGCAGAAATCACTTTCCTTAATCGCAACTTTATATTTGAAATCGATTAGTGCTTAACATTTATATATTTGTTTTTGTTCATTTTTACTTTACAGTCTATAGTGTTTGTGAAGAGAAAGTGTGAACTTTTTTCAAACTCAATTTTTTCATGTTTATTACTTCAGCTGAAAACTGAATGTGAAGAGCTCTGTGAATCAAATTTGATCCGTCAACAATGATGGACAATGTTAAACGTTTGAAGCTCATGGTTCTTGATTTTGACGCACAATGTCACACATTTTTGGAAGTACTGTCATTAAATCAGTCTGTCATCTCATATGGTCTCCATTATTGATATATTTTTGGATATACGTGTTAACCCTCGTGGTTTTCACGGGATTCTCCTGTATTTTACAATTCTATCCCGCAATCATCCCACAAGATATTTTCCTGTATTTCTCCCATACTTCTATAAAGGGTGGCAATAAACATCGAAGAGCCGATCCTCCCTATATGCAACACATGCCACCGAACCACCCTCGCTCTTTAAAATGTGAATCTGTTCTATGCTTTCATTTTATTTAGTATGAAAATGCTTTGAAATAAAAATAAAAATGGCTCTTCCTTTCCATTACAGTTGCCATTCCTATGCAATCCTCAAAACAGTCAGTTCATGTAGCGGTGCGTGACTGTCAGACGCGCTCCACAGTGATAAATAGAGGCTGTTTCTGAAACAGATTCTGTACACGCCATTTGAAGAGGTGTGAAAGTGGACACTGTGGGTTTTGGGTGGATGTTTGAACAGAAATATGCACATAATAGTAATAACAACATCTAAACTTGTCGATCTTGGTAGGTTTTCTTCTTTTAAACGCAACAAATTTTGTCTTAAAGTCCCCAAGAAATCAAAACTAACCATATGATTTTGTTAGCTCACATTGCCAGATTTGTGGTGAACAATTCATCTGTGCATGCCATTAAGAAAAAAAAAAAAAAGTTTGCCCTTCTAATTTTGAATTGAAATCTAAAAATGCACTTCCTGTTTATTTTCAGGAATGCCGTGATATTGAGGTAATAGTAACTTAACCACGCTGCTCCAACTGTCAGTTTTGACAACAAACAGAAATGGTGAGCAGGAGGTGTGTTATGTTGTAATAAGTCTTTTAAAAACCCTTTCCCAATCTTTCTGAATGAAATGCCTACTTTACTACATCCTGTCAGCCCATGGTGGAAAAAACAAGCCACGCCCACTGTTTACCATTTAATATTCCATTTCCGATCGCCGCTTGCGGTTCATGTGGACTTTAAATGAGCATAGAAAGTTAGAAAAGCAGTCGAATTACTTTCATTAAAGATCTTTGCAATCTCAAAGTGACTCGTCTGTTATTTAATGTCATCAAATGAAAAATCTAAATGAGAGATTCATTCGCCGCCCTTTAATCAGAATGTTTAAATTATACAGTTAATGAGATTTGATAACTTTATCCAATTTCTTTATTATAGCTATTGATTTTAATAGGCTAAAGTGTTTGCTAATTTGTTTGCAGTTTTTTCTAATGTATACTATGTATTCTATTCTTATTATTTCCTTATACTGTCAAGGTATGGGCTGGTATAAGATTGTGATGATATGATAACCTTGGATAAAAATATCACGGTTTCACGGTATTGTGATAACTGCTCTGAATATATTCTTTTTAAATGTCTGGCTTAAAAACAAAACCTTTTCCCCCCATGAACACAACATACTTTAATTTGAGAAAAAATTAAAAATATCATGGAGCAGTAATTGTGTCAGGCTAAATAATTCAAATGAATCATTGACTTCTGCTGTCTTCATTTGTTTCAAAAATACAGATGCCTTTACAATTTACACCTAAAAAAACAAACAAAAAAATGTAAATAAAAAAATCTTACTCGTACCTTAGGAACGGTATAGCAGAAAATTTTGCCGGTATGAAAACCTTGACTTTTACATACCGCGGTATACCTTGAAAACGGTTGTCGCCCCATGTCTAAACCTGTCCTTATTCTATCCTTAGATTAACATATTTAGTCACTTGGGGGTGGGTATTTTCACATCCCAGTGTTGACAGGTGTGTTTTTGGATGCTTCTATAAAGCAAAAGCACATTTTGAACCATTATTTAAACAGTCAGTGTAGGTGTTTATTAAGTCTTCCATTTGGATGTCAATGCCAGCAATAGAAACTCTGTATTAGAGAATATCTGAATATCAAAATAAATATATATAGAAAATTCACTCATTATATTAAAGATCTCAAACTGAATTCATTTAGATAACAAGGTGCAGTGATTCTGAGAACCGCTTTGGAAATTTCCTATAATACTACACTCGTACATAGGGGTGTGCGATATTGAAAACAATTATGTCTCTATTTTATTTTAGGGATCGAGTCAATAAGCAGAATTAAGGCTTTCTGTGGTAGCTTGGCTGGTTTAGGCCTGTTATAAACTAATATGATACACTAAGTTTGTGTTTTAATGAGTGATTCATTGGATCATCAATTCAAATGATTCATTCAAAATGGCTGATTCATTTAAACACGAAGCACTGAATAATGAGTAACAGGGTGGCTCAGTGGTTAGCACTGTCGCCTCACAGCAAGAATGTCTTTGGTTCGAGTCCTGGCTAGGTCAGTTGGCATTTCTGTGTGGAGTTTGCATGTCCTCCACGTGTTTGCTTGGGTAACTTGCTGTTTGTTAAACTTTTGTATGAAATCAGTATTAATGCATGAATCAATCCCTTCAGCTCATACATTATTCAAATTTTTAACAAATAATGTAGAACTGATCATAAAAAATGATGAAGACAATTAATATCGCACACCCCAACTCAAACAGTGCAAAGATTGTTTGTGAAGTGATCACATCAGTGCTTAAAAAAATAATATATAGCACAATGAGGCTCAAAATATCATTTTTTGAGTCTCTGACTGTGTGCACATGTCCAAGTATGACCAGACATGACCATATCAGAGTCCATATTAACAAGATATAACATCAGGGCTTGGGCACTCTTGGAGGCTGTCGATCAGGCCTCAGGCTCCACCCACCTCATGCTGGCTGCTGTGGGTTGATGTTGAGGTGGGCGGGGTTTCCCAGCAGACCGAGCCTCTGCTTGTGTTTTCTCTGCTCGGTCATCTGAAGATTGACACACACACACACACACACACACACACACACAAACAAGGGTGAGAAATAAAGGTGAGGCACATCAAACAAAAACCCTTTTCATGCACCTGTCAATTAATTTAAAAGAAAGTTTTGGCCAATCGAAATACGTTTTTTGCAATAGTGATGGAAGAAGCCATTTAAAATACACGTTTAACTGTTTCTTTTATCACACTTTAGCAATTTGTGCCTGTAGATATCAATTACAATGCATACGCTTTTTCTCCAGCGTTGAGCCATAAATTTTCACTTCAGCAGCACTTTAAAAAGAATAGTTCACCCCAAAATGAAACTTTTTTTTTTAACATTTTTTTGTTCTGTTAAATACCAAAGAAGATATTTTGAAGAATGTTGGAAATTCACAAGCAGAAAAAATAAATACTATGGAACATCAACAGAGCAGAAAAAAATCAACTGGTTTGAAACAAGTAAAGGGTGAGTAAATGATAATATATTGTTTATTTTTGGGAGAACTATCCCTTTAACATCAGTCATTTTATCCATATTTGCATTCTAAAGGTTTTTACTGAGGATGAGGAAGTTTTTTTTATGATATGTTCATACATAATTTGCCTGATAACAGTTTATTTGACAACTTTTTTTCTGCCTGTTATCACAATAATTTCTGAATTATGTTTCAGATGAGAAAAATGAGAATAAAAAAAAATCACTTCATTCAATATTCAAATGATAGAAAATAGAAAACTAGAACATAATATTTCTTTGCTAGTGCAAAACATGCACCAGTAAATAAGTGCAAATTTAATTAAGTAATGCCTAATTTGCATATTTAAACAACATTTTAAAACATCGTTACGCAAAAAAAGTATGCTATTCTTCATGTAATCAGTAAGTTGGGGAAGCACATTGATGACTATTAATTAGTTTTTTTTTATCCCCACTCTTGTCACCTGCAGTGTCTGAGCACAAGTTAAAACGTATGTGCAGTGTTGGTGTACAGCAGGCTTTGCATTTGCTATTAAAATACTGTATGGACACACCTTCATTAATGCAGTCACACACGCACCTGCTCTTTGAGCTCAGTGAGCTGATTGGTCAGATTGGAGACGAGCCTCATTGTGGACTCGAGTTTCTCTTGTAAGCTGCGCAGTTCGTTCTGTTCACCTTCTCCATCACTGCTGACCAGAGACATCGCCCTCATACGGGGAAACCAGTCCAGATTGTGCTCCTGATTGAGGGTTAAACAGATGACCAATACTAAAGATATCATGATTTTATAAAGATAATATTAAAATAAGACAGCCAGAGCTTAACCACACTAACACTGTATTTTCATATATTATTTAAAGCATTATATTGCTGCCCAAAAACTAGAGGTTGTTGAAATAAACTTAGAAAGTCTAATGAGCCCCAAACGCAGCATGTTTGATAAGAGTCTTGTCCTTAGGGCATCTACATTTCAATAGTCATTTACTATCATAGCGCCACCTGCTGGCATTCAACAGTGGCATTATTTTACACTGCAATTTACTCTTAGTGCTAAACGTGCTACTACCATCATAAAAGCAGACACTCTCTCTCTCTCTCTCTCTCTCTCTCTCTCTCTCTCTCTCTCTCTC
>CAIGQQ010034734.1:9333732-9352677 GCA_903798035.1 Danio albolineatus | reverse complement strand
TCTCTCTCTCTCTCTCTCTCTCTCTCTCTCTCTCTCTCTCTCTCTCTATCTATCTATCTATCTAGCTATCTATATATCTATCTATCTATCTAAAAACAAATTATTTTATGTCAGCTAGTTGCCAAAGAAATGTTTGTTAATATTATTTAGGTTAACCTAATGAACTAAAATAACAAACTAAATCTACAATAAATTATATTGAAAACTATATGGGCCTAAAATAATAAAATAAAATTATAAGAGAATACTAGAAAATTACTTAAATTAAAATTAAACATAAAATTTTGCTAGTGAGCTATAAATAAATACACCATAAATGACCACAATTTCTCCAAAAGCAGAGGTTTCCGAGCAGGCGGGGTTGGGCCAGGCTACTGACCTTGATCATCTGAGCGACGTAGCTCTCGGGTCCCGTGTATTCTGTGGAGTCTTTGACCCGTACCAGCACAATGAAGAAGAGGTAATGCCACAGGTTGTGCTCCTCCTTAATGTGTTCTTCAAACGTCACCGTTTTATTATCAAACTTATCTCTCTCCAGCCCTGAGTGAACAACACAATCATACACAAATCTAATTCCCCATCATAGTGTTGTCAAAAGTATTTATATTTCTACATGTATTGAGAGTGACATGTTTTTGAAACAACACAATATTGCTGAGTGAGTTGACCAGCTTCACTTTGTTCAATTATCCACAGTTTACTGTGGCTTATTTTTCAGACTTTGATAGTTTAAAGATACATGCAAATGCGAAATCTCTTCTACAGGGTGTTGTGCTTCGTAAGATCAACTAAAATATCTCAAATTACAATCCTTTTTAAAACATATAGTCTAAAGTAAAAACAGAACCTGCTGTCATCCTTCTCAAGACAAACATCAACATTTGACCAACCAAAAGAATGAAAAGCGCTGTTTTAGTCTCTATACTTGTTCTGATTAAGTTATTTGTTTTTAGTTCTACTTTGTTTATTACTGACTCTTCACTTGTCTTTCATTATATTTTAACTTTATATAATTAGGCTAGGGGCGCCACGGTGGCGCGTGAGTAGCACGTTCGCCTCACAGCAAGAAGGTCGCTGGTTCGATCCCCGGTTGGGGCAGGTCCCGGTTGGGCCAGTTGGCATTTCTGTGTGGAGTTTGCATGTTCTCCCCGTGGTTGCGTGGGTTTCCTCCGGGTGCTCCGGTTTTCCCCACAGTCCAAAGACATGCGGTACAGGTGAATTGGGTAAGCTAAATTGTCCATAGTGTATGTGTGCGAATGAGAATGTATGGATGTGTTTCCCAGAGATGGGTTGTGGCTGGAAGGGCATCCGCTGCGTAAAACAAATGCCGGATAAGTTAGCGGTTCATTCCGCTGTGGCGACCCCGGATTAATAAAGGGACTAAGCCGAAAAGAAAATGAATGAATGAATGAATAATTAGGCTAGTAGTTCTTCTCTAATGCTTAAACTGGAATTAAGAATTGTGAAATTCATTCTACAAGCAAGATTTATTAAAACGTTACAAAGTTTAAAACAATAAAAACTGCAACTATTTGCATTTTAAATATTTTTTTAAATACAAAATTCCAACGGGGCCAGTCAAAAGAGAACAACTGCTCTAACTGGACTGACAGTACATACTGTAAACACTGAGGCATTCTTAACATTTCAACTGTGGAAAATTAAGATATTAAATGCAAACATATTAATGTTGTTGCAATAATTCTCAGGGCTATCAAAAATCTGCAATTCCTAAGGGATATTTAACTCAAAAATGAAATTTGAGGTTGTGGTGTTGGACACAAAAGAAGATATTTTGAAGAAAGTTTGAAACTGGTAACCATTGACTTCCATACCATTTATTTTTCATACTGTACTATGGAATTCAATGGTTACATGTTTCCAACATTCTTTAAACTAAATTATTTTTGTGATCAACAGAAAAAAGAAACCTTAAACTGGTTTGGAACAAGTCAAGGTTGAGTAAATGATGACAGAATTTTCACTTTTGGGTGAATTATCCATTTAAGGTGTAGAAGTTATAAATATGTGCAGTGTTGAGGAAACTTACAATTGAAAGTAAAGCTCTAAAATATTGAGATACTCCCCAAAAATGTAACTATTTTCATTATTTAGTTACTTAGTAAGTAATGCATTATGGTACTTTTGAGTCACTTTTGCATTATTTTTTGACCTGGCTGAGGCTTGATCTCTTTCAGAACTCGTTTTTTAATAGAGGAGCTCTGCATTCGACAATGAACTGTATAACTTTCATTTACCTTTAAAAAACACATAAAAAAATCTGACCCCAGAGATATACAGTTGAAATCAGAATTATTAAACCCCCTGAATTATTAGCCCCCCCTGTTTATTTTTTCCCCCAATTTCTGTTTAACGGAGAGATTTTTCAACACATTTCTAAACATGATAGTTTTAATAACTCAATTCTAATAACTGATTTCTTTTATCTTTGCCATGATTACAGTACATAATATTTTACTATAGATATTTTTCAAGACACTTCTGTACAGCTTAAAGTGACATTTAAAGGCTTAACTAGATTAATTAGGTTAACTAAGCAGGTTAGGGTAATAAAACCTAAAAGGATTTGTTCTGTAGACTATCGGGGAAAAAAATGAGCTTACAGGGGCTAATCATTTTGACCTTAAAATGGTTTTTAAAAAATTAAAAACTGCTTTTATTCTAGCCTAAATAAAACAAGAAATAAGACTTTCTCCAGAAGAAAAAATATTATCAAACATACTGTGAAAATTTCCTTGCTCTGTTAAACATAATTTGGGAAATATTTAAAAATCAAAAACATTTCAAAGGGGGTTTAATAATTCTGATTTCAACTGTACATGCTGGTTATACAGATAAAATGGAAGTTTAAAGCAATGCGTTTGCTACTTTTGTACTTCTTGTCTTTTTAATTATGTAAAATAACTGTCCATTGAGACAATACCCTTTACCCTTTATTCGATGCGTTCAAAACAATGAGAATACTTCCATCTTGGTTTCTGTCTGTTCCCCAGGCAAGCATATTCTTTGATTGAATGCATGATTCAAAGTAACCATGTTAATGTTAATTCAGCTATTTATTTATTAAAAGCTAATTAATTAAACTAAAAAGTAACTCGCATTACATGTTTTAAAAAGTAACTCAAATGTTACTACTTAAATTTTTTTGAACAATACGCTGCTTAAAGCGTTACTTGAAGAAGTAATATTATTACATATATCGCGTTACTTGTAATGCGTTACCCCTAACACTGTATCATGTCAACACTAGACTGATGTTCATGTCATCTCACCACAGATGAAGCATGTTGTCTTCAGGATCTCCTCTTTTCGCTGCTTCTCGCTTCTCAGATCAGCAAACGTGTCAATGATCACACCGAAGATGAGATTCAACACAATGATGATCACCAGGAAGAAGAACAGGAGATCATACACCACCCGTGCGGCGAACAGACGCTCCTGCAAACACACATGCAGGTTTACATTCAGGCTGTTATTCATTGAGCTGTTATCGGGAGTAATTTCAGGTGCGCACCTCTTTGGACGGTTTGCGCAGAACATCTCCAACTCCTCCACCGCTTCTGAGGCCATGACTGAGTACAGTGATCATACACATCCATAGAGAATCACAAGCACGCTCCACGTCATCTATAAACACACACACGACACACACAATCAGTTCAGCTGTACAATTGAATAAGAAACAGTTAGGCAGACATCATGTAATAATTAATTGGTTTGATAACAAGATTGAAAAAGCTGGATTGAGGCAGTCAATAGTCACAATATTCAATATATCGACATCACATGGACATGACCTCATCATCTTTGTGGTGCAATATATAACGCCCATACATAAAAACCAATTCTAGCAACGTTTTAGCTGATTGTGCAACCTCTCTATCTCTATTAGAGATGTCAGTGTCAGTGTGGTTAAAAAACACTATAGTATTTACTATAAATTGCTTTGGTTTATTTTTATGTGGGTGTCTGACAACTGAAAATAGATGTGGAAGCAGATATCACAGCCTCTGTTACTTTTTACCTTTACTTTTACACAATTTTTTAGAATTTATGGTTGTTTATGATATGCGTTTTCAAATTCTGATTGCAATTAAATGAAATATTAATTTAATTAAATATTAGAATAAAATATTATGTGTTCTTTGGAAGAGTGTACTTGCATTGTGGTATTATATTGTCATTCTGCCATTATATGCCATTATATTATGTCTTAAAATGACAATAATATTGTTTATTGCGATATATTTTGGTGCAATATATCGTACAACAAAATGGTTATCGTGACAGGCCTAGCAGTGAATCATAAATGTCATTTCAGTATTAAAAAGCTATATTTGATAATTTAAGTAACTATTTATAATTAGTGTTATTTTACTACATTAATCAATAAATAATAAATAATCATTTCTCACTAAAAAAGCTGATTTAACCTGTCCTATGTGCCATTATAAAAAACCTAATATAAAATAAAAATTATTTTTGTTGCTTATATTAAACAAACAAAACTTATATTTGTATTTAAATATATATAATTAATGGTTGAGCTTATAAATTGTAACTTTTAGTATGAATAATATGTATATACGTTTAGTAAATATTATTTTTAATACATTCATCTATGAAGAATTAATAATTCATTACTTACTAAAATAGCTGTCCTACATGGTATTTCAAAAAACATAAAAGAAAATTATTTTTGTTACTTAAAATAAAGCTATATTTTTATATAAATATATAATGATTGAGTTTATCAATTTCAACTTGTAGTATGAATAATAAGTATTTAGGTTTTAAATAAATATTATTATTTAATAATAACTAAAAAATAAGAAAAGAAAATGTTTATTTTTATTTTGGTTAAGTATCATTCATATCATTAAGTAGTATCAGGAATCATTTTTATTATTAATCATTTTGAAATACAGCATTTATGTATCCCCATAGATAATAAATCCAAAATTAACACTGCTTCAAATTTGTATTTGATGTAAAAGATGAATATCTGATTACTTTGACAAATATGAGATTTGAAATGATTAAACACACCATCTAACTGAAAGGTCTAGTTAAAGATGAACAGAACTGCTCACCCTCATCAACATCCTCAGACAGGCACGACCCGTTTCTCACATCACAGAAACCAGCAGGTAAAGTCACCCCCTCCTCTGAAACACACATTCAAACGCAACGGTAAACACATTTTACACCACTGCTATGACCATTGCACTGTCACTCTCTCCGGTGTATATGTATATATGTGTGCGCTTTTTTTACCCAGAGTGCCGTTGGAGATGCGGTTCACCTCCAGGATGAAGTCATCTTTGAAAAACATGTATCCAACAATAGAGAAGAGGTAGACCAGGATGAGGCCCAGCACTGCGGTCAGGACGATGGAGCGGCCGTTTCGAGTCACACTCTTGATGACGTTCAGAAGAGTCTCTTCCCTGTTCACCAGGTCAAACAACTGCACCACACACACACACAAACACCAATTAACTGTTTTAAATTGTTTTAAATAATAATATATGTTCAATAAATTATCAAAACAAATATTATTACACATTTCTAAAACCAACTGTTATTAAAAATAAATGATTGGTCATTTTATATTCTCACCAATTCTTCTATTATACAAAATTTGTAATTCATAAAATGAGACAGATATCATTAAATATTATAAATATCATTGTTTTATTTAAGTAATATGTGTGCATATACATATATACAACAATATTCCTATATTACTGCTTATTCACACTATTCACTCATTATTTTATTATATTATGAGATGTTGTCATATAATTCTTGAAAATATTATGCATGTTAAACATTTTAAATAGTAAACAATGTCATAAGGTTTTCAGACAGACCAGTAGACTGTAAAAGAAGACGTGTCCAAAAAGGCCCAGTATGCAGATGAGAAGGTACAGCAGATGAAACAGGAACTCTCTGTCCATGACCATCACCCGATAACCCCGGGTGAATGACCCACGGTTACCCACAAAGCTCAGCATGAACACGATCTTATTACAAACCTGCGCAGACAGCAAAAAATACAAACTGACACCCTGTAACTTTAACTGTGTGGGCTCATACATTTATGTGCATGAATGATCTTACATTGAAAGCTCCCAGAAGTGTGAGCATGTGCTGCAGCCCCACAGAGAAGCCCAGCTGCAGGACAGTGGAGATGACCAGCACTCGCACTGCATTTGGCCTCGGCGACATCAACACGAAGCCCAGTGAGCCCAACAAACAAACCCACAGCAACAGAGACAGAGAAGGTTCCAGCTGGCCTGAAACACACCATAGGTCAGGGATATTGTGGAAAGCTACACTGAATGGTGATGAATAAGAGAGGATGTCTCACTTTCGCTCACTCCATCCAGAGGGTAGAAAAATGCCACCAGCAAATTAATGAGCACTGCCAGATTAAAGGACACGTTACTCCAGAACGACATGTTCCTGCTGCACCAGTACAGCACTGGCTGAGCTGAAAACACAATGGGACAGGAACATTTCAGAAATGATTATACAGAAGGATAGATAAGATAAAACATTGTTCTCTGCAGGAGTTCTGCATGTTCCCTGATTCCAAGATTCTCTGCACAATTCCTGCATGATTTGATTTAGGATTCCTGCAGGTTTCCTGCATATTCCCTGTATAATTCCTATGTGAGTCCTGCATATTCATTGTAGGATTTATTTGTAGGACTCATGCAGAAGTCCTGCATATTCCCTGTAGGATTCCTGAAAGAGTCCTCATGTATGATTCTGTGTAGGATTCCTAAAAAAGTCCTTCATTTTTCTAGTAGAATACTCTGTAGGATTCCTGCATGTTCGCTGTAGGATTCTCTGTAAGATTCTTGTAGAAGTTCTGCATGTTCCCTGTAGAACTCCTACATGTTGCCTGTGAGACTCTTGCAGTATTAGGAATGTTCAAAGTATGTGGTGTGTGGAATTCCAGCAGGATTTGTTTTGTGAGGGTTAACAAAGTACTCAATAATGTGGTATGATGCAAGTACACCAGGCAGCAAAATATGTAACAATTCTAGTGTTTTTGAAATATATTCATATTTTTAAACAAAAATCAGACATATTTTGCTTTTAAGTTCTACTCCTGTAGTTATTTTAGTGAAGGTAAGGTAATACAGGAGTGATATAACACATTACAATTCTGAAACAGTAATATTGTAAAGTAAGGAATTACTGGTCACACTTTACAATAAGGTTCATTAGTTAATGCTAATTAATGCATTTACTAACATGAACAAACAATAAACATTACATTTACTACAGTATTTGTTCATGTTAGTTAACGTTAGTTAACTAAAATACAGTTGTTAATTGTTAGCTCGTTAACTCACGGCGCATTAAATAATGCTAACAAGCATGGACTTGGATGTTATTAATGCATTAGCAAATGTTCAATTATGATTAACAAATGCTGTACAAGTGTTGTTCATATTTTGTTCATATTAGTAAATGTATTAACTAATGAAACTTATTGTAAAGTGTTACCCAATTATTTTTAAATAACAGTAACAAGTCATGTAATTTATTACAGTTTGGAAGTCACTTGCACAATACTGACCAAGAACCACTGATTCAGATTTAAAAAAAATTAATTATCTTTCAAGTAAAAACAAACAAACAAACAAACACTGAAACAAAAGGAGAAAAACTCAAAATCAAACACCTGGAGATGAACATACAATCCAACAGACTTTTACCTCTTAGCTTTTTCTGCCACCTCATTTCATTGAAGAGGTCATCTGCATGCAGGAAGAAGTCATTTATTTTACTGCCTTGTTCGTCTCTCTCTGTACCGTAGTACACACGCAGCTTGGACTCATTTGTCAGAAAAGAGCAGATATTTGGTACAGGAAACACAATCTGTTCCATAGTGCGATCCTGTCGGACTATCTGTGTATACAAACAGACACATGTATAAGACCAAATGCAAAAAGTCGATATAAAATCTGTCAAAATGATCAGTTAAAAGTGTTTGTGCTACCTCTATCTGTGAGGTGTGTTTTGTGTAATATTCCAGGGCCTGGTCCTCTCCACCTGGTTTCAGTAGTATTTGCAATTCTTTATTGTGACGCGACAGCTGGAAAAAAGCAGGTTAAATCAGATTACTTCATGATTAAATGTAGCGCTCTTTGATAAAGAAATGTGACTGGAAGGATATCAGGGTTTACTTTAAAGTCTATTTATGTAAAGTAATGAAATTTGCCCTGCACACTCGCGGTTTTCAAAGAAACTTTTTGGTGCGTTAATCTGGTCAATACTATTTTTCAAAGAGGTAATGATTTGCACTCATCAAGTAATTGCTTCATGTTGTTTTTATTTTTACATTATTCGGGTGACTCAAAAACACTAACGTTTCGACTTACACAGTGTTACACACTGAGGAAGGCATTGAGCTGAAACTTTTGTGTTTTTGAGTCACCCGAAGAATGTAAAAATAAAAACAACACGAAGCAATTACTTGATGAGTGCAAATCATTATTTAAAATCTTACATAGAGAACCAACCAAACAAACAGACAAAAAAAAAAACGGATTAATGGTATGTTATTGAGTCTATCTTCATAAGAATCTAAGGTGTCCCCAGAATGTATGTGTGAAGTTTCAGCTAAAAATGACTCAGAGATCATGTATTATACTTTTTCATGCATGCTTCTTATATGCAAATTAGCTGCAACTCCTTCTCCAGAAGAGGGCAGTCCCTTTACAGCACATACTTCAGATACTAACAAACAAAACCTGAATGCATTTTTAAGCCTAGTTTACATTTTTTATTTACAAAAATTCTGAATGATAGAATACAAAATGTATTGAATAAAATCATTACAAATAATTACATTTCTGGATAAGGTGACAACACACTACTAACAAATAACTCAACCCAGGCAAGACCAATTGAGCATAACTCGGGTGGGAATTACATTCAGCAAAAGCAACAGCAACATTAGGCTTTCAGGGTAGTTCAAATAATAATATGACCCTTGTACATAAAATGCTTTAATATATTAAAAATATATTTATTGTGGATTAAACAGAATATGTGGAAAACCATATACCATAGAAAGTTCATATGTACAGGTATGATTGTGTACATGTGCGTACCTGATGTGCCAGAATATAGATGTTGTGTCCAACATTGCGAGGTGATGCTGCATGATCCTCTCCATTCTCCTGTTCCTCATCCTCAAACTCTGCCTCCCCCTGCTGGTAGGCCATTTTCATCACCTCCACCTTGCACACGAACACATAAACATTCAGGATTGTATAAATGCTGTTTGTGACTTACTGTCTGTTTACATGGTATGACTTTAGTTAACACAATGAGTGCAACACAATATACAGTGATAACTCAAACGCTCACTAGTTCTTTTGGTCTCATGTTGTACAGAATTCTTTCTGCGTTCTCACTGTCATGCCGGCTCTCCATGATGGCCAGCAGTAGCTTAGATGCATTATTCTGAAGAATAAAGACAAATGATGTTACTAGAGATTACAATTTTTAAAATGTCTAACTGAATATTTACTAGATATATTAAAATCAATCAAATCAAATATGATTAAAATACAATATTTTACAGAAATTATATTATTACAAAACATCTAGAATTACGAAATTTTAGTATTTATAATAATATTAGATGTTAATTTAAATAAAGAATCACTCCTAGTCAACTTTTTCATGCAATTACAACAAACTTTCCAATGATATCTTGGAAGCTTTTAATTATTTTCTTTAACAACGCAAGTCAAAACAGCTAAAAAAGTCACTGCTTTAAAACCACTTTGTATTGTCATCTACTACAACATGAAAGGGTTGTTACTCAGTCAATTAAGTTTAAAATTATATACCTTTAGTTCAAGAACCAGATCCATTCTCTTTCTGCCCAGTGGATTGATATCATTCAGAATCAGTGCAATAATGATGTCGATGCCATTAGACTCATGGGTGGCAATGCAATTCTGTTGAATATGGTAAGTATGAGTGACAAAAAGTAGGGCTGCACCATATAGGAAAACACTGACAGTGCGATATTTTCCTTTACTACAATATATATTAAGATATATATAATTCCACCAAATGAAATGAAAAGGTCTATTTGGAAAGAGTGAAAAAATTTTCGATACGTTGTGACAATTTTTTATCTACATAAAACATAATAAACCAATCACAAACATTGAGAAATACAGTAGAGCAATGATACGGTACAAATAAAATACACAGCGCTTTATGATTTTCTGCCAATATTTAGATGCAAATTTAATCATCAAATGTAAAATAACACCAAATAGTCTTCATCATATATATATATATATAAATAAATACATTTAATCTTCCTTAAAGATAGAAGTGTAATTTCTTATGCCTGAATATTTTTAAACTGACTTAAATGATAAAAACCCATATAAATGATAAATGTTTTGTTAACTTTATGGTTAAACATTGCAATGACTCCACAAACCATCTGTGTTTTCAAATGTGTTTTTCAAATTCTGGTCAATATTAATACAGATTCAACATTGCAGATCCTGTGATGTGACTATTGCGGATGTGCTGAAACGATATATTGTGCAGCCCTAACAGAAAGATGTGAAATATCTGAAAAATGCAAGTGTGTGTACATGCCTGATTGTCATGGCAGGGCCCTTGACAGTATTCAGTAAGGCTCTCTACAGTCTGATTAATGAGCGCTACGTTATGCTGGTTGATGTAGAGTCCTAACAGCCCCAGGCCTCCTGTCGTGCTGCCACAGATACAGTCCAGGAACTGCAGCGTCTCACAAACCAGGTTATAGTTGTTCTTATTGTTCTGACAGCGCAGAAAATTCTGTGAAGAAAAAAAAGAGAATTTATAGGCTGAATTTGACCATACTCCAGAACGGTAGACGACACATCCAATAATATACTCTGTCATGTTATCTAGTGATTGGATTCAGGTGCCTGATGTTTAGAAAGAACAACTGTGTAAGATGGTTCAAGGTTCTTGACTATCACTCAGGTGTTTGCAGAATTATTAAAACATAACAACACAGAGAAACAATGTTGTATATGAAAAATAACCACACAGAGATAAGTGTGTGCCGGTAAGATCAGTCCACTGGTTAGTCCATTTAGATATTCTGTTGATATTGCACATCGAGGAATTTATTTGGTAAATATGTTATGTTTTAACAAATAAAAATGTGTTTGACTAAAATCAGTTCAAAAATATTTAGGGCACTTTTTTGTGAATTGATTTGGATGTTAACATTTCCATGAAAAACTCTGAAGTGCAGTTATAAATAAGTTTTGGTTGAAAGTAGCTAATGAGACATTTAATTAAGCATTCATTGCACGTCATGATTTTGCCAAGTACGATGCAATCCTGGATTAACATCTGTTGATCCTGTAACATAATTTTTGTTCAAAAATGTAATCCATACCTAATCGCTATCCCTAAACCCAACCATAACTGTAAACTATTCACAAAATCAGTGGGGATAACAATAACGGTGAGCCTAAACTTAACATAAATGGTAAACATATCCCTTAATTCTGATTGGTTGATTGGAATGTTGTTCCAGGACCAACATAGATGTGGATCCAGGAACATGTCCTACTTGATGAAATTAGGTTAGGGGTCATATCAATGATTTAATAAATTAATTAGAAACAGACCTAACATTTTTTTAAAAAACAGATTCATTCAGGAATTCAAAAAAACACAGTGTTAGGGCTCATTCACACCGAATGTGTCTGCTTCTAAAAACACAAGAGGCTACGGTTTGCAATGTTTGGAATAAAAGCGGAGCATAAAGCAAGAGGATTTCAGGACAGTGCCTGTAAACAGCAACTGGCAAAGTTTGCCCCGCCTCCAAACACTTCTGATTGGTCCACTGCTGCAGAACTTACAGTGATAAGCAGCGCTACATAAGAAAGTTGGAGATCTCACATGCACAGCACTTCAAAAGATTTGAGCATAATGGTTGCAAGTTTACACTGAAAAATGAAGAGTTGCACATTTGAAGGAAAAAAAGCATTCTGTCTGAACAGCGCCTTATAGATTAATACATAATAGACAACGTCAGTTTGCACATCTTTAAAACAACAATTACAGTATTCGTGAAGATAAAAAATATCCATCACAACAGATATGAACGTAAAGATTAAACCTAAAAAGACCCCACCTGCAGGTCTCGATTGTGGTTTTCGCACAGCAGCTGCAGGAAGCGCAGGATTGGCTGCATTATGAGAATGACGGGGCTCATCTCGCCCTGCTCTGTGCCTTTATCCCCGCCTCCTTTATCTCCATCAGCAGTGCCAAACGTCTCCTCGGGATCAGCATCTCGACGATACGAACCAAAGGCCTTCTTAGTCGCGGCTGAAGCCTCCAGCAGCTGCTCACGAGCATCATCTGTCACCACCACACCGGAGTCTTTTCCTGGAAATTAGTTTCTTATTTATAATCTCATACTAATTTATTTTTTTCTTAATACAACATAGCAAACTGAACAACAACATGCAGGGCAGTCAACAAGTATTTTGATGCTCTGTAAATCACGAATATAAACTATGAAAATAATTGAGAGACCACTTAAAAATGATCAGTTTCTCTGGAAACTTATTAGGTATGGGTTTGAATAAAATGTTAATTTTTAAGTTGTCTTATATAAAGATCTAAATAATAACGGACAAATAAAAAAGTCATTTAGAGCTTTATCTTCTGGAAATGACATTTTTATTAGTTTCATCGGGTTTATTCCAGTAAATACTGAACTCTTAACTATTCTGAAGTTAAAACATTATTAATATGTTGCAAAAAAAAGAACATAAACATGCATAAAGCATGCAAAAAAGTTAATACATTTCATTAGTATAAAAACAAAACATCTTAAAATTTTACTCAAATGCAAGCTAAAATTGCAATTCTAAAAAAATAAAAAAAAGAATTTAAGTGGTCTCTTCTTTTTTTCTGTAGCTGTATATTAAGATTAAGCGCAATTAAAGACAACATCTGATCAGAGCTTATCAAATACTGCCAGTACAGACCTCTGCGCCGTTGTGGAGTATCTTTGTCTGGAGTGTTGTCGTCACGCCGCTTGTTGCCGAGGTCACTGGTGTTGACGGTAACCGTAGCTTTGATCTCCACCTGAGCCACTTTCATTCGGTCATAAAACACCCTGAAAAACTTCTCTGAATTTTTGTCTTCTGTTAAACGTTTGAAGAAGGAATGCTGCAACCAGATAAAAACACAAACACGACACCATCAATGTGTTCTTTAAAAAAAAACCACCATTAAATTTTATTACCACAAATTTACCATTAATTTCTCATAAAGAATACTGCCAAATAATAAGAACCAATATTAAAGGTCATGTGAAGTGCTTTCAAAATGCGCATCTTTTATTCAAAATTGGACATAATTTCAACTGAAACATGAAGACAGGGCGGGACATAAGGTAGCTCCTCCCTTATATAAAAAACAGGCAATAGCATTTTGTTTTATCACAGTTCTACCACTGAGAGAGGTTGAAATCAAGCGCATCAAATAAAAGGGAATGAGAGGCATCTTGAAGGGGGTGTGATGTCAGACACTAGAGAGCATTTGATTGGTCAAAATATTTGATGAGAAATTGAAGTAAAAAAAATCAATGATCCATTTAGATGGACAAATTGCAAGTTTTAGATGTTTATGTCAGGTTTAGATTTTCTTAATGTCATTTTTTTTGGAGCACACTAGCTTATAGATATTCAACATAATGATACTAAAATCTAAGAAATTTTAATTTAATTACACGGGACCTTTATTGGGTAAGTAATAATATAAAACTGATCAAAATAGAGAAGCAATTTAGCATATCAGAATGATTCCTGCAGTATCACGTCACAATGGATTCCTATCATTTCACTGGCAGGACTATCTGACCTGTATGATGGTGTTTCCGCCCTCTAGCAGTGCGATGGCCAATAGGATGCTTTCATGGAAGACGCGATCGCTGGTAGTGTTCATGATGAGATCGATGACAAGATCCGATGCCCCTTCACGGTCCAGATGACACTGCACCTCCATCAATGACATCTCAGCCCTGCTCAATCCCCCTGAAATCAAACAAACACACATAAAAAATGATTAAACTGCATGACAAATGCTTTCAGAGTTTACAACGTACAAAACACACCCACCTGGCTGGCTCTTGATTGGTCCGACGGGAGTCAGGGCGGAGTTACCAAATGAGGTCAGACTTTCTCTCCGCCCACCACTCCTGAAGCCATAGTACCGATTGACGAGCAGCTGCCGAAGGGCCTCGCCCTGTCATGAGAGTGTGCATGTTGTTTTTGACAGATTTGTGAATTATTTGTCATCCAGTAAGTATTTATCGTAAAATGTGGCATATCAAGAAATGGATAGTTAAAGGAATAGTTGTCGTTGAATCGAGGCAGCTGAGAGGTTTAGATGTGAGGTTAGAGAGCCGGGTTAGGTGAAGTTAGCGTGATGTTAGTGACCTACCCTCCTCCGATCCTCCTGCTGTTTGGGTGGCAGACTGACATCCACCACCTGAGTGAGTGAGCAGAGCGGACAACACAACACTGACACACAATTAGTATCATCATGCAGCAATCGCTATCCTAACAGCATGCATGGTGTTGAAATCAGTCGATAAAATGACTAAAATGATGGTACCAAGTAATTACGCTATTAGAGCTGCTCAATTTTGGATAAACTGAGACCAATTTTTTGGATTAAAAATCATGAGAAACACTACCAAAAGAACCAAGTAACATGTCGTTTACTAATGTTTAAAAACATGTTAATTATATCAGTCTATTTAAAATTAAATTTATTTAATTAATTAGAACTAGTTTGGAAAAATCAGTGTGAATGAATTATTCAATGATTTGCTCTTTAAAACTTCAATCAAAGGAATGAATCAGTGTTTGGAGCAAATCACTTGAACTCAGCACCCACGTTTCCAAGCAGTGCTGGGAATTGTACTTTACAATATCACATAAATCCTTTATGAATAAAGAATTGTTTGCATCCTATTGTTTCTAGTGTTCACGAGATCAAAATTGTACAAAACAAAACAAAACATATGCATTTATAATTATCAACTTCTGGTGCTGGTTTGAATGAAGAATGTGATCCACATTTTTTTCCAAAACAAATATACACAGAATTATAGGATCATAAAAATATCAATCTGAAAACAATTTTTACTACTTTAAATGAGGGAAATAAACATGTGTTATGGATGTGACCAAAAAAGTCTGCGAGTTTACAGTCTACAACATACTTTGTAGAAATTCTGTGGATTAAACTGCACAATCCAAAAGAAATAATGATAAACACAAGGATAAGTGTCGGCTCTCTATAGAACAAAAATGGTTGGTTTTATTTTAATTTACATTTTTGCATTTATGAAGAAAAAGCTTTGTTATGGATGTGACACTTTTCTGTTATGGATGTGACGGATGTGAAAGTTCCACTTGTGAGATTTTGGTAGATCAAATATAATTGTTTAAAACACTGACCGAGACAATATATATATATATATATTTTTTTTTTTTTGCTTATCTTATATTGAAACAAAAAGTTAGGGCTTGCTCTTTCTCTCACCCCACATCTTGACAAAAATCATGACTTCCTTATTTAAATGTTTTTTACGGGAAACACCAAACCCCAACACCCATACCACATCTAACATGTATTCAGGACAAATCTTTAATTGTCTATCGAAGACAGAAAGAGTGGGAAGATAACAAAAGTTAAGAAATAAAAAAAAGGGTAGATGGGATGAATGACAAAAAGAGGACAACCTCAGTGACATCCATCTCATCATCATATCCCAGAAGCTGAAAAAGAGGAGTGAAGAACGGGGTTAATGGAAGAGTGGACATTCTTTTAAATCAAGCCAGTAACTATTAGTGACACGAGTGTTAACAGAAACATATAACAGAGAAGATGTGACCATCAACTCAAACTCAAATAAACATGCTCTTAAGCGACTTGCATTTGTAATTAACATCACACATGCAGACATTGCAAATGAAGCCAGCATGTGTAGAAAGACGAAAGATCAACCTTACACAACAAATGAAATATCTATGACGTGTATTATAAAAAAAAATTTCTGCTGGTCCTCTTTTTAAATGTGGTAAATACCTTCTCTCCATATCCTCTGTCTTTGGTCATCATCTCTCTGAGCGTCTGCAGGACTTTGATACAGAGCCTCTCCTCGTTTTCTTCTAGAAGTTGCTTGGTGTGTTTTATCAACCTGCGTAAAAGAACAGATAAAAAAAAATACAATAATAACTATAAAATTGTTAATAATCATAATGTTTTGTAAAAATATAACAAACAATATTCATTTAAAATAATGAGCAATTACTTAAGGCACGAGATGTTTACTAATGTTTATTATGTGCTATAACCAGTACTAAAAAGAAAAGAATGGTCATATTCACTTGTGTTTTCAAGCTTTACAAGCTTTTTTATTGTTGGAATGTCCTAATAAAGTGGACAGAATATAAAAGATGATACTGTACTTCTTACTGAATGGTTCAAAACACAAAGGTTCTTGTTATATTATACAGGAAGTAGAATATGATGAATACTGAAGTATTATTCACACAACTAAAACATCACAGACTAACATTTTGACATTTAGACTCAATTTTGATTTGTTAAAAGGAAGACAGACAAAACTAGATGTTTCGAGGTTCTGCATGTGGTAAACAACATTGTATTTGTTTGGTTAACATGCATACCAAACCAAAAAGATGTGTACTTTTAACTTGATACAAGCATTTTCACCACTATACCTTTTAAGAGAACAGGAATAAAGCGACATTCTTCAAAATAGATTTTTTGTCGAGAGAAAATAAACCAGTAGATTAATTTGTTAGAGTTAGGTGAAGTATCCCTTAAAAACAAACCAGGCTCATTCTGAATATGTAACCCTATATACATTTCTGGAGAGTGCCTAATACATCCCAGGAGGTGTGTTTTTTGCAGTTTTTGTTTTTGAGATGCCATTTGTGCCTGCTGTTCTTGTGTAAATCCACCAGAGGTAGCTGTCAACTGACTGAGTGATTGACTGACCCACCCACCTCCTTCCCTAAACCCTACCAATAGTGTTTTCAAAAGCACCAATTGACCTGCTCACCTACTTCCCAAAACCCAACCGACAGTTTTTAAAAAAAATTAATACATTTTTAAAAATCCAGAAAAGGAAAAGCCCTCGCCTGATTTTTACCACATTTTCAGATTTTACCACATTCTCACCCTGTTATTTACTTGTTTATTTTGTTCTTCGGACTTTGCTTTTGTTTAACCTGCTTTTCAGAACCATTCTCGAACCCGTCATCACGGTCAACTCCTCTCTGCGTCTCAAGTCCACCGACAGCGAGCTAACAGTGGGAAAGCTGTCCATACGGAGGTAAGTGGTCAGATAGTAAACGCGAAAAATAAAGGCGTCATACCGCCCGTATTGTTCTTTTTAAAGACAAAATGCAGCCATCCGTACTTCTGGCTACATAATTCGATATATCCAGAAATGTATATACGGCTACGTTTTCAGAATGAGCCCATGTTGCTTAAAAAATGTATGCCTTATGAACGATAGTGCAGGGTTATTTCTGAGCTGTTAAGAGTTCGCCGTACTTGCAGATAAAGCCTCCACTCTCACACTTGCGGTGAGCTTCAGTGTGTTCTGGAAACAGCAGCTCTGGGCGATGAAGAACATCCACCAATACAGACAGCTCAGCTTGAACCAGAGGCCTCAACCGCTCCTCCAATGCAGACACTATATCCTACAGACACACAAGACACATTCACCACATACAAACCACACATTCACCTCACATTAAATCAGACACATGGTTCACGACTGATAAGCCATCAAAGATCTCTTCTAAAACCTAGTGAGCTGCCTCGCTGCCTGGTTTATACTAGATGCGTCAGCAAGCTCGTTTGGGTGCCCGCAGCGAATGTGAGGCCGTCGTGGTGTTGGTGGATGTTCGCTTTGGGTGCGTGCGACATGATTTTGGCCGATGGAGTGCACAACATTTTTTGTAACTTTGTGTGCAGCTCCGCATACGAAGATGCATGATTTGGAGCACAGTCTGGCTGAGCTGTGGGAATTTGTTTGAGCTTGGGCAAGTGCAACAGCTTTAGAAAACACTAAACAACTGCCAGATGTGTAGTTCTTTAGGTTTCATTTGAAGCTTTGAGGGAAAACAATGCATGTATTTTGTGCACAGGTTGTCCAATGCTTTTTAATCCAATCATTTTTTTTAATTGTATAAAAGGTTTTACATTAAACACTTTTATGAGTGTTGTCCAATATTATTTACAACCTATTAATTTTTATAAATAAATTAATTAATTAATTTAGCAGCTCCACTCGCAGACTTGTTCTTTACTAGTGTTTTGTCATGAGAGTTACTCTAAGTCGCCCCCTGTTGATACAATTAATAGTACAATGGACAGCGTGTCAAGTATAAAAGCCTTCACAACGTGCAGCTATGGAGGCTCGTGATGTGGAACCAGGTAAAAGTATAAATCAGCTTTTAGATAGCCTCCTTGCGAAGGAGCCTCCTATGATCATCACAAAACAACTACCTGATGTGAATTACACCTTGAAAAGTCATATCGCTACTGGTAGTTGTCACCAAATTCTTCCGCCTTAAAGTTCTGCCCAAGCTGGATGATTGGCACTCCTCGTTTGCATTTGATTTATCATTTGCAATGTCAGTTTAAGCGTTTGATTTATCATTTAATTATTTCAGGTTTATACTGAGTTGATCATAAAAATGAAATATCAAATATATTTGATTTCTCATTTGAGAATACATTTTTATTAATTATTTGATAGTTTGAGCATTTGATTTATCATTTGAGAATGCATTT
>CAIGQQ010034734.1:9292418-9314620 GCA_903798035.1 Danio albolineatus | reverse complement strand
ACAGAGAAGCTGTTAGCAGCATTAACTGCCTGCATCAGACAGAAAAGAAGAAGAGCTGAACCTCCCGTCTGCTCTCTAAAATAAAATCTGACAAGTGTCTTTCACAAATATTCGGATTATAAGCATGTGTAAGTAATATAAAACACTCTTATATCTTTCGTGAGTTTGTAATTTGGATTGTAGAAACAAATACAGAAACAGAAAAAGCTCTGTGGAAATAGCAGCATTTAGATGGCATTTTAGCTATCTCTACTATAACATTACAGCACCTCTGGCCACACCCCTTCGCATGTAACCGAAAGCCCTTGTGATCTCACCAAGCACGATGTATTTTCTTGTAGTCCCCAAACTTTGTTCGCCGTAGTCTTTGCTAAGCTAACTCTGTAAAAGCCAATGTCTCCCTTTGCATTGAACTTTGAGCCTCTTTGAGCATTCAGAGATGTTGTTTATGTTCACACAGCTACATTACACATCAACTAAAGTTTAAAATATGATACTGTAGTGGACCACTGATTTAAAACCAGATTGTTTAGATGTTTTATTTTTTGATTACCATTTCAGTGCGTTTTTATTACCTTTTTTATTTAATATTTTTTAACACTGATTATTTTTTTATATCGTCATCAATAAACAACACAAACCCTACAGTAAGGACATGATCATCTGTTTTTAAATTAAATGCGTGAACCAACAATTTAGTAACACATTTACAAAATGTTTGGGAATAAAATAAGCTGTTTTGATTAAATAACTTGAATGAGCGATTTACTGCTCCTTCATTATTATAGGGATTTTAAAGTTATATTTATTTATCCACGACAGGACTCATCATCATTAAAACTTTATCATTATTTTTAATGAATGAATGAACAAATGAACGAACCTGTTTAAAGGCCTGTAGGACCTCCTGGCGTTGGCTAAAGTGTCTGAAGAGCAGGTGAAGAGCTCGAGATACCAGCGGAGGATAGTCATGCATGGTCAGGTGAAGCAGGACCCTGAGAAATGTTCGGCCACCGTGATCATCGAGATCCAGCGGGGTGTTCTCTTCACTACTTACACAAACACACAAACATATAACAAACTATCATATAACTATCGTATACAGTTTCATATAACAATCAACCCGCTTACCTTCCTCCAAAAATACCCTCCGCCTGCTCTTCAATGTGCTCAAAGTCTAGCGCACCTAACAAAAACATAAGTTACTCAAACAATACTCCTGCTATACTAGCTGAAAGTGACACAAAAACACATTTGAACCAAAACACAAAACCCTCGAGGACCTCAAAAACAACACATACGAAAAGATGATACAACCATCGAGGAGTTCCAGGACACACACACTTATTACTTAACATACACTTCATTAAACATGTACACACAGACATCACACATATGCTATAAGACTGCAGGTTAATTATGTCAATTTAAAAATAACTTATATTTGATTTAACTTTAACTTTTTAATTTGTAATGCAATAATGTGCACCTTTTGAAAAAATAATTATTGTAAAAAATAATAATAATAAAAAATAAGCGATATACTAATCAACTTGAATTGAATAGAATTGACTTATTTCACCTTGAACGCTGGTAGGAGAGTCTGGGCTTAAAGATGGCTCGGTTTGTGAGTTACTCTCATCAAACTCTTTCTTAAAGATACAGAGGAGGCAGGAGATCCTGTAGTCCAACCGCACATTCAGAATGAACTGTAAGAAAATGAGAGCTTTTTTTAAATATCGAATTACATGAAACATTACAATCCAACTACTGGCCAGGATGTGTTTGAACACCTGCAGGATCTCGATGATCTTGAGTTTGGTGTCCATCACCAGGATGTCTTGTTTCTGAGGTTCACTTTGTGCTTTCACTTCATCTCTGTCAGGAGGATTGTGACTGGAGGCTGGCAGAAATCCTCCACCCCTCAACACCACCTGTGTCATCAGCTCTCCCACCCCATGGATGGAGCGCATCACGTTACTTCCTACAAACACAAACAGGACTCTTTCACACTAGAGAATCCCTTGCTGACACTGACAGTTTATACCAGTTCAATCTGTATTTCATTGCTTGGAATAAAAAAACAATTATATACATATACTGCATAAAAATCCATACTGTAAAAACAAGCTATAGCCAGGGCCAGATGGAATCAGTGGACATTTTTTGCTATTTCTGCAGAGAATTTTGTTAAAGATCTGCGGTTTTATGCAGAATGATTTTGGGAGTATCATAACTAAAAATTTTATATATGAAATAAAAACTAATACCTTTTTACTAATATTTAAAGTTTACAATGCAAATCCAGTTAGATCCCCTTTGTTTGGTAAACAAAGCAAACCTCTCGTATAAAATCTCTTCTAAAAGACAGACAATAGTACTCTACAAAGTGTATTGTAAATAAATTATATGAATATTTTCATATTAATCTATATTTTTACTGAAACTAATTTGAAAACTGAATAAATATAATATACACATTTACACCAGTTAATAAACAGAATCAATAATGGGCTAAAAATCTGCGGAAATCTGCGGAATTCTGCGCGCGCAGATTCCGTGTGGCCCTAGTATTAAGCTATTTGTACCTGATATAAGCCTTTACTGATTTCTTTTTGCTGGAGCAACTAATTTATATTAATTGGCATTGATCTTGTTTTTATATTTCAAATAATATTTTAAACTTTATTAAACATGTAACCACATGAAGAACATTTTATGGCAAAACATTTTCTATATAGTCCATAGCTATTGGTGTTTCTGACCTTTGCCGGGTTCTCTGTCCAGCTTAATGGGGAAGGGAGTGCTTATATGGACACAATCCAGGATTGCCAATAGGATTTTGGTTAACCTGAGCAGGTCACTGAAGTTATAGAAACCAAAGTAGATCAGGTTTCTTGCCAGGTTCACCACCTAGGGCAAAAAAGCATGGACAGTTCACACAAAGATCTAAATTTGCTGTTCTTTTATTCACCATCAGGCCATCCAATGTGTAAATGTGTTTTCTTTAGCCAAACATAAATAGCAATTATGGCTGAATATGTGCTCCTTAGCGATTCATGAAATGGAAATCAACGGCTCCTGGCATTTTACAGTCAAAAAAACACATACTAACATTTCAAATTTGATTGACTATATCACGCACATCAGTTTGGTTCAGAATATCTCAATCCATCATGGCTGTTTAGAGAACGTCTCAGTGAGGATACACACCTCAAAAGTGAGTTTGTTTTTCTCCTTATCTGAGAATGGGAAACTCTGGCACACAACATCTCGCAGATAATTCTCCACAAACTCCATCGTCTGAGAGAAGCGCTCCTTCACTTCATCACGTGATGTCCCATCATTATCATAACTGCTCAAAAAACATAGCAAAAAGACAGGCTACTGAACAGATCACTCATTAACATGGTGTTATTTCACAGCAAAAACTCACTTACTCGTCAATGGAAATTTGTGAAGGGATTTCAGACCACAGTCGAGCGTATTTGACCGGAGTGACCTGCTCCTGAGGGTCACGGTCTACATGCATGTGCAGCATCATGCGGCAGAACGATGCTCTGAGGTCAAAGGGCAAATCTTCATCTGACATGCAGCGCAGAATCAGATCCACATCCAGCTGTGCTGAAATCTTGTTAATTGCAAGATACTGCCGATCCAGACACATCCGAGCAAACAAATTCAGCTGATATCTGACAGAGAGAAGTTAAACAAATATGCTTTGTAATAATAATATTCTATTAAATAATATATAGTAATATTTTGCCAAAATGTAACTCAATCACTTAAATTATACATATATAAAATAAGCACAAGCCAATAAAATAACCATATTATATTGACAGTAAAATTTTATTGAAAGTAAATAAGTCGAGAGTTAATTTCGTTGCCATGACAGCAGAGTAGGAATATGCAAGCAGCAGGAACAAGCATACTACATAGAAATTTCCTATCGATGAGTTATTCGAGCAGACTTTGCTTTTCCAACACTGAAGGGCAGTACAGCACAGAATAGCATTTTTTGGGCCATTTTCCTTTTGGTAATTTTTTACCAGCCAAAAATTTGGTGCATCTCTAATTATCATTATTACATAATATTAAATAAAACACTCTGCATCACTCCATCCTATGTAAAAGTAGGTGTTTATAAATTTACCTGTAATAATTGATGACTTCCTGGTCCTCTGTATGTCCATCTTTGGCGTCCTGTGCTAGCTCTCTTATGCTTTTACTCTTCACCTCTCCTCTACTGTCCTTCCAGAACAGCCAGACCTCCTCTTCATCCTCCTCTTCCTCCTCCGCACTCTCACCTAACACCGTTCCTGCCACCTCAAACCGTGACAACACAAGCCTGACACACAAACACACACAATCACTCGGTAACACACAAACAGACCTTCAGATACTTCTTAATTCCTTATGCGTTTCATCACTTTTTGGCTGTTTGCAAACTGATGGCTGGTCTAATTGCAGGTCTTATATTCACATGCTTTAGGAAGTGCGCAATTTTGGCATCCACAAAGTTTTTGGTGATATTACTTGCCAAAAAAATCAGGACTAATAAATAAACCCACGGAAACACTGCAACTGCGATCCAGTTAGAAGGCCTTTTAATCTACAACTCAATGATTTTACCATAGAAATGAGAAAGAAATTAGTCATTTTCATGCCACAGGATTCATTCAATCTTTTTCTTTAAAAATGGCACTGCTTGTCTATTATGTTATGCTTTCTGATCATTTACTTAACATTATACTATCATCGTTACACTATACTATCATTGAAAAGTTTTTTGAAAGAAACCTTTTTTTAATTTATGTTGATCCAGGCTGCATTCGCTTGATCAAAATTCAGTAAATAAGCAATATTGTAAAATATTACTAAATAAAAACAGTTCTGCACTGTTCAAGTTTGCAACTTTTTTGTTATTTTCATTGCTGTTTTTGCCCCATTGACTTCCATTATAACTGCATTTTTTGATTACAAAGCCATGACAGCATACAATCATGCATTGTTGATTGTTGCAGGTTTACCCTGTTGGGAAGTAAAATGTAATTTTACTAAATGGTGAAAGGGTAGCAAATTTGCCCATTGTGCATTGTTGAATTTTGGAAAATTGTCAAAGCATTTTCTCAAAATGTGTGTCAAAATAGGATTTGTCACCAAAAACATTCCATTTGCTGAAACACAGAAAGTTGTGGTCAAATTGAGGCCCAATCCCAATTCTACCCCTAAGCCCTTCCCCTTATCCCTACCCCTCATTTTGCGCGATCACGTGAAGGGGTAGGGGTGTCCCAATTCTCTTTAGCTTGAAGGCGTAGGGCTAAGGGGAAGGGCTAGATACCCCTTCAAACTGGGATTTTTCAGGACCACACTCGAAACCAAGGGGTAGGAAAATTTCCCAGAATACACCAGCCACAACAGCAGCGTAGCTGTGCCCGGAAGTAAGGAGATCCACAAATTAGTATTTTTTGTCATTGTTACGAATTTTTAAAACAAACAAGCACGTTTTAATACATTTATAACTGCGCTCGTGTTTTACTGTCATGGTTTAATAAAAAACTGCTAAAGTAAAAAATGCTAAATTTCGCTATCTATAATGTCTAATAATAACTCCTGTATAGCAGTCCCACAACATTCTGACACTCTATGACACTCGAATACCCTGTCAGTAATGTCTAGTGGCTGAAAATCAGCTTTTTACACTGTCTGGTATAATGTTAATGTTGTTTTTGTGTGTTTACATTGATGAACATGGCCACTGTGTAAATGCACAGTATAGTTGTGATTTTATTGCCACATGATATCGTCATGATAACATAATATACACCTTTAGTGATTTCCTGAAGATAAATACCAAAAACAACACAACTGGAATAACTACAGCAGTCGCGATCGTCTGATCTCATATGTAGCAAGAGATTGCGATGACATATGATGACGTGTGCAGGTGCTGCAGTGGTGTCTCATTTCTTAGGGGTAAATTTTGAAGGGGTAGGGGTACACAAATAGAATTGGGATTGGGCCTAGGACTCAAAATCACCTCAGAGTGGATGAAAACATACCCAACACCAAGATCATTCATTGAAATGATTGAAAAACATGGAACATAAAAAGTTAATCAGAAAGAACATTGCTCATTTAAATCAGCTATTTTGTAAAAATGTCTTTGCTGTCACTTTTTGATCAGTTAATGCAACACTGCTGACTATAGGTTATTCATAAAAGAAAATCATTAAAAACTAAATATTAAAATATTAAACTGTTTAATTGACAGTGCATATATTTGCAAATATATTTAAAAGATGATTCAATAACATAATACTGTATATTCAGTAACATCCATAGGGTAATATTCATAATTTCGTACTTGGTTTCGATGAGAATGTCTGCATTGTCTGGGTCCAGCACAGCATTACAGATGAGCTCTTGAGTGACAGGGATGGATTTATTCATCGACACACAAAGATCTGACAAGTAATCCAGAAATCTAGACAAACACAATCAAAAGATAAATTTAAATCATTCCATCATCAACAGACATCTTCTAAACATTTTTTAACATCTATTTTTACAGTCAGTCTCCTCAATGTCATCTCAACTCGAGATTAATCACTTACATTATAACATTTCTCATTTGCTAGTCGCTTTAGATGAAAGGGTCTGCGAAATGAATACATGTAAATGACCAAGAACTATTATGCAGATATATTTTTCGCACACCTGGGCTCTCTGTTCTTGCGGACCAGACTGACGAAGGTATCTATTTCAGCTGCCGTGATGTGTTTCTCTAGAAGCTTCCTGTTGTTGTGCAGAAGGGCTGTAATTGTGTCTTCAGCAAGCACATCGTATCCTATCTGCTTCTGCATGAAGCGGAACTGCTTTGCTATGTACTCCTGATGACAAATCATCAAATTAATAATGAATACTACACATTGTTGTGTCTGCATTTTGTAGTTGTACATTTGTTGTAGAAGTTCACCTGATTTTTGCGATAGTCCTGTTGTGAGTAACGCAGGACTCTGTAACAGAGCCGACAAATGTGTCGAAAGGGTGCATGGCGCTGGTCTGCGAGCTCTTCTAATCGCAGCATAGGGCCGTCCCCGCTGTCTGTAAATGGGGCCTGCAGCAGCTTAAAAATCTGACAAAAAAGAATGGATTAAAAGGTTTAAATGTTAGTGACTTTAATGTTAAGGTAATGTTAAACCATAGAAATAAGATAATAAGTGCCTGTTTAAGAATGTTCTGCTCTCTCATGAGTTTCTGTCGCTCTCTGTTAGGTTTGTTGACTGTGATCTCCAGCACATCTTGAGCACTGCTTGGAATGTCCACCACAAAATACACCAGATCCTCCAACAGCTTCGTCACTGACCTGTGTGTGAGGATGGATGAAAACAAAACAAAGAATGGATGAATGAACAGATGGATGAATAAAAAAACTGTTGAATGTGTTGAATGGTTGATAAATATGAATGAATGGATGGATGAAACGACAAATAGATGGTAAATTTATGAATGAATGGATGGATGAATGAAAAAAACGACTGATGGATGGATAAATAGTGAAATAATGAATAAATGGAAGGATAAAAAGAATCTTGGATGGTGATTTAATGAGTGAATGGATGAATAAAAAGACTAATAGACGGTGAATGAATGAATGAATGAATGGATGAATAAAAACACTGATGGATGGATGGATGAAAAGACTGATAAATGTTAAACTAATTAATGAATCGATGGATGAAAAGAATGATGTATGTTGAATTTATAAATGAATGGATGAATAGATGTAAAAAACTGATGGATGGATGAAAAGAATGTTGGATTTTGTATTAACAGATGAATAGATGGATAGGTGAAAAGACTGAGTGAATGAATGGATGGGTGGACAGTTGGATGGATAAATGAATGAATAAATGAATGGATTTATGAATAGATGAAAGAATGAATGGATAAAGTTATTGATGACAAGACAGATGGATAGCGAAAAAATGAATGGATGGGTGGACGGATGGATGGATAGATGAATGGATAAATGAATGGATTCATGAATAGATGAAAGAATGAATGGATAAACATATAGATGACAAGACAGATGGATGGCGAAAGAATGAATGAATGGGTGGACGGATGGATGGATGGATAAATTAATGGATTCATGAATAGATGAAAGAATGAAAGGATAAACATATAGATGACAAGACAGATGGATGGCGAAAGAATGAATGAATGGGTGGACGGATGGATGGATGGATAAATTAATGGATTCATGAATAGATGAAAGAATGAATGGATAAACTATAGATGACAAGACAGATAGATGGCGAAAGAATGAATGGATGGGTGGACGGATGGATGGATGGATGGTAGGATGAATGGATAAATGAATGGATTCATAAATAGATAAAAGAATGAATGGATAAACGTATTGATGACAAGACAGATGGATGGCTAAAGAATGAACAAATGGACGGATAAAAGACTGATGGATGGTGATTTAAAGAATGAATGGTTGCATGAATATAAAGACTGGTGACTGATGGATGGATGAATGGATTCATGAATGGATGGATGAAAGAATGAATGAATCTATGTATGTACAGACGTATGAAAAGATTGATGGGTGGTGAATGAATAAATGAATGAATGGATGAGTGGGTTAATGAATGAATAGATGCATGATGGAGAGACACATAAAGAGATGGATGGGTCATTTAATGAATATCTGAATTAATGGATAGACAGTCAAAAAAGTTCAAATGGACAGATCGATAAGACAACTGCTGAACGAATGGATGAAGAAAGGATGTATTCACAAACAAATAGATGGAGGAATAGATAGATGGACAGCCAAATGGATGAATAAATGAAAATGATGTATAAAGGCAGATATCCTCTACCTTCTCTCATTCTGGGTAATGGTGCCCTTCTCCAGTTTGGCTGCAATGGAAGCTAACACTTTACTAGCATCATTAGCGAAATCCAGATCTCGAACCTCAGCCGGGGAGACTGGCACTATAGCAAACGCCTCTTTATCTTCCTTCAGAGGAGACGTTCCTATCTGAGACACGAACAGAAAGTTGAGGAGACACACTTCACAGAACTCAGAAATACAGTCATACACAGACAGACACACACTCACTCTGAGCATGACCGGTTTCTCTTCCTCTTTATCTATTGGCTGGTTGGTGCTGTGGACCCACGTGTTGGTGCAGAGATGCCTGAGCCTCACATACGAGTTTCTGACAAGCACAATCCAAAATACAGAACATTTAATATAAGCTGATTTAATCATCAGAAGTCACAATAAGTCAATCATGCTCCACCTTGGCACAAGTGAGTCTCCGCCCCTCAGAGTGGTGGGGTCGAGCTCAAAGATGGAGGATATGTCATTTCCATCAGGAACAGACACCAGTGTGTAAATCACCTTATCCTGAGGGTTACGTGCACGTGCCCGAATCACTTCATGCTCCGAATCCATCTGAGAAACAGTGGAAGAACCGTGAACACACATTCAAGCTCCCTTTCTGCTTTGGTCAAGCTAATGTGTGTATAAAAATGCTAAAGAAACCCTCAAATTGCTCAAGCTATGAATTCAGGACAAGCTCAGATGAAAGGGAAAAAGCACAGGCACACACACACACACGGACACACACTCAAGCACACACTCACAGAGGAACGGGACTCCAGGCATTCTTCTTCATAGTCTGGGTTTACCTGATCACAATAAGGTGAGAACAATTAGATGAAGGTCTCAAATTCTCTGCTCTTGCTGATATTAAGCTCTCTAAACAGACACTTTTTGATTTATATATGCTTGCGTGTGTACAACTGAAGTCAGAATTATTAGCCATCCTGATTTATTACCCCCTTTGTATATTTTTGTTTAAAGGTGCTTTATGCAAGCAAAGTTTTTGACTCTTCTAAAGCATAAAAAATACCAGAATATGTTTGCAGATATTTAAGAAAAATGCTGAGTGAAAATTCTTGTTTATATGAAAAGCAATGCTGAAGTCAGATATTCTGCTTTGAAAATGTGCATTCTGTGCTGGAACAACTGTCTTTGTTTTGGTCCCTTTAACCTATGCCTATGCCATAACCTTTAACCACCCTATGCCAGTTTAGCCAATTATATTTCAGCACACCGGGTTGCCTTGGTGGAAAAAAGTGTATTTCATTCATTCAGTCAGGAAGGCTCTCAAAGTGTGCATTTGCGACCGAAATGCGACCTCCGGTGGACAGTAACAACCCCCGAAATGAGACGCAGATTCAGAGTTCCACATGAGGTGGTTATTAGTAAGCAAATGAAAATAAATATTAAGAACGTTAACATTAGGTGACCTAACAACACGCTACGTGAACAGATTTGCAGTGATAAGCAGTTTGGCTGTTTGCACCAGACGCAACACGACAGAAATTTAAATACAGCCATTCAGATGCACAGAATAGTGCACTTACTGCACTCCAAAAAAACGGTAAGGTTTATAATCTAATTAATACATAGTAAACCTTTTTCAACATTATTATATGTATAAGTCACAGTTTTAAAGTTAAATTTTAAACAGTTTATTTTATTTTCAAGATCTGAGGTGAACTATCTGCTGCTGCTTTCAGTTCTATGGCAATAAATGTTATGAAATGCCATTCAATCTCACTTTATTAGCATTTAACTGAATAAAGCACATTAGGTGTACCTGAAGTGAACATTTCAGGTGTTGGTCAGGACAAATCTTCGTTTAATATGGAAAATATTCCTTCTATGGTGTGCCATTGCTTATATTTAGAACACGACTTCAATCAGCCTTTAGGCTCGACAGTCAGGCACACTACAAATTACATTTGTGTTTGATTTGAACCAATTGTGCAATACCTAGTTCAACCACTGAGTGTCAAATTTACATATTGCACCATAACGGAAAGAAGATTTTAAGATACTAGTATTCAGCTTAAAATGCAATTTAAAGGCTTTACTAGGTTATTTAAATTGGGCAAGTCATTGTATAATGATGGTTTGTTCTGTAACAAACTGAAAAAACATTGCTTAAGGGGGTTAATAATATTGACGTTTAAAAACAAAATGAAATAAAACAAATAAGGCTTTCTCCAGAAAGCAAAATAATTTCAGAAATACTGTGAAAAATTCCTTGCTCTGTTAAGCTTAATTTGGGAAATATTTGAAAAAGAAACAAAAATTCACAGGAGGGCGAATAATTTTGACTTCAACTGTGTGTGATTTTTTTAAAACTCTGGGTAACCTATGGGTCTAACTAACCTCTGCAGCAAGATAATGGCCCGTGGCTAAGTGTTTGAACCTAAAGAGGCTGTTCCAGTAGCCGGCTCCGCCTCGGCACGGATCATGCTGAACCACCTGAAAAGCATGCAAACATCTGTTCAGATTCCCAAACCAACAAAAACATCTGGTCATTTCACAAAGCTAGGTCCTACACTTACCTCTACCTCCCAGAGTGCTTTGCTACTAGTGGCGGAGGTTGCAGACTGGCGTCCGGTGGTACGCAGAAACACATACTGCTTTTTTCGGTGCTCATCACATGTCAGAAACTTCTCCTGCTCTGCATGAAACAGCCTCACCACGTCACCCTGATAACACATGCATTTCATTGAAAATCTGAACTGTTGCTGGGTAAGTCAAACACGGTACATCAGTCAAACATACTCCTTTCAAGACAATCTCCTGGTTGTCGCTCCATTTCATGAACAGAACGATTTTCCAACTGGTGGTGCAGTTCACTGAATTCACCTGAGAAAGAAAAAATACTGAAACACAGCAGTGGTTCTCATATATACAGTTCTTGTCTCACGTCACTTTCTGAACAACTGAATTTTTTCATAAACCAGGCTTCTCAATGTTTTAAATATGTCTTAATTTTGAAAGTGTTATTTCTAGACTTTTAAACCTGGAAATGTCCTTTAAATTATTAAAATGTTATGACTATATTAGCATTTTTATACATTTTATGAATACACATTTCTATATTTAGACCAAGCTCAGAATTGCAGGTAAATCAGGCAAAAAAGTATTGAAAAAAGAAATGTTCCTGAATACATTTTCACATCGCTCTATGAAGATTTTTTTTCATGCAAATGTCACTTTTTTCATTTTTAAATCCATTTTTTTCCATTTAAATATTTTGAGATTTTTCTTTTTTAATTGTTAAAATGATTGAAAATTTTTTTTTTTAATAATTATTTTTTCGGGGTTTTCATTTTTTTTATTAGGTAGGACAGTACAGAGAATTGACAGGAAAGCAGAGAGAGGGGAAAGATCATCATAGGACCAGAAGGTGGAATTAAACTCGGGTCGCTGTGAGCACCAGAATGCATGTGTCGACGCACTAACCACTACACCACTGGCACCAACTTTAAATTTGTTTTCTAATTTATTTTAATCATTTTTACTGAAAATGTTGTTATAAAAAAACTTCTATTTTTACAATTATTACTAAAAAAAATTGAGTAAAATTTAATTTAAATTAAAATGATAAATTTATTATATTAATTAATACAATGATTTGATAATAAAATAATAATAATAATATTTTTTTTATATTTCTCGATTTTAAACGGTACATTCATTTTTTGAAATATAAAAACTTTATGAAAAATGGTTCTTTTTTTAAATTCTGTTTAAAATCATTATTTTAAAAAAAGTTATAATAATTTAAAACTAGATATAAAGATGAATCCAAAAAAGTAGTTTGATTGTTTGATAACTGGATGTCACTGACTACATTAAACACACAACACATTGATATCACGTTCTGCTGTCAATTACTATTTGAAATGTCCTTCAGCACATTTTTTATCAATTGCATGCCACTAAAAATAGCCAGAATGCAGTAAATACTGTATATTATGCTGCACACTACCGCACTGTTAATACAGCTGCGTTTATATTTATGTCTTTTACTTCATTGCATCCTGGATTATCCACAAGCTGATGGCTGCTGGCGTGCAGCGGCTGTCCGGCATTGACAGGGTTTAACACGACCTTATCTCCAATGACCACCTGAAGACACACAAACACAACAAGTGGAGCTCTAATGTGTGTTTATGTAAGCGCGATAACTCGGGCGGCATAATAAATCAGATTAATAATCAAGATAACACCGGCTGTTTTGCAGTGGCTAATGACATACTCACATTATCCCCTATAGAGCGCAGCTTATAGAAGGGCTGGATGTAAAACCACGAGCCTTCGTTCCCTGCAGCGTCCAGAGTCACACGCATGGCATTCTTCTCAAGAAGAGCTGGCAAACGCTTATTCACCGTCAGATACTTATTACTCTTCAGATGGAGAAGCTGCAAATGAGTGGAAACAATTACACGGTTAATTTGTCTGCAAAATATTTTTCAGTCTAATGGAAAGACGACATCCGAACAACATCTTTATGCATTTCTTTTACAGCACATTTTCCAATTTGTGTCTGTAGATTTCAATTGCAATTGATGATTTTAAAGGTTGTTTTCTTAAAAAGAATTTTCCCTCCAGCACTATGCCATAAATGTCCTCTGCACTGGTCTGTATGGTTCACCATGGCTTACTTCAGTTCAGATTTGCTTGGCTCAGCTTGCATTTCCACTGCAGAACCAATTTACAGTTTTTATACCAGGAATATATATATATTTATATCCGTGGGCCATTTTCACATTTCCAGGTTTCTCAGAAGCAAAAGCTGTCATAGTTGGGTAAACTTGAGGCTTTATACTTCTGTGTTGAGTAATCGTTGTGTCTCACGGTGCACACTTTGCGCATCGCTGTGCATTTATTCTTCTGCATGCGGTTTGTGTTGCTCTGCAATAACACTTATGAAATGCTAGCTGGCAGTAGATTTTTATGTTCCTCTGTGTTGAGTTTCTTCGCAGGTGTTTTGTCTTTTCTGAACGATACCTTAATGTGCAAGTAGCCAAAACTCGCTCATTCAGAGGCGGGAACAGGCAAATGTGCAACAATATTACGTTAAGGTAAAAACAAAACAAAAGCTTCCATCTAGAGCTCCTTCACAGGACTCAACACTTGTAAAGACTCGCTCCAATCGGCTCGCAGCTCTCAGCACCACCCACACTCGTCACAATTACCACGCTGATCAAACACAGAGCTTGCGCTACTTCCATTTATCTCATAACAAAAAGGCTCTAAAAACCTTCTGTTTGCACCTCTTTTCCTGTGTTTAATTATTTATTTTTGCTGTTTCAACTTGTATTTTTTATACCCCCAGTGTTTAGCAGTTTCTTTCTTTTTTTCTGTTATTAGTTGTATTTTTCTTTCATTATTAAAGATAATTATTTTGCTTTGTTGTTGTATGTATATGCTTATATAGCATACACTGTTTATGGGCTTAATACAAAATAAATAATAGAAATAATAATAATAATAATAATAAAATATATCTTTTTTAAAAGTTTGCACTACACAATGTTGTGACGTGTAGTTACATCAATTGAGAGGTGCGTGTCAGTGTCGGTGTCAGCCACAGCAAGGGCCATGTGACCACGCTAAGGCTGCGTAGGACTATACATATGTGCTTGACGCAGAAGTGTAAATCCGCCATTAGAGCACAGTGAATGGGAGAATACAACAAATACATTTTTTGTACTTTAAATACATTTTCCTATTTGCTCAAATAATAAAAGAGAAGCTGCACGATGGTGTTATCAAAATTTTCAAAAAAAGGAAAAAAATAGTGAGACTGATAGCAGCCAAAAGACAGAACAATGTCAAATTCACTGTCCTGCCCCATAGATGCTGCATTAGAAAGCCTTGCACAAGTGGTAATTTGTCGTTAACACTTTATTTCGATGGCCCATTTGAGTATTTGTAGACTGTCTACTTAATATCTGTTGATACTGACATTCAACAGACATTTAACTGACTATAAGAAACTTTGCAAGTACATGTCAACTTACACTAACCCTACCCCTAACCCCAACCTAACAGTCTACTTATAATCTAATGAGAATTAGTTGCAATGTAACTTAAATTCACCAAACCGACCATCAGAATAAAGTGTGACCAAAAATAAAAATCTAAATATTAAAAACTTTTAAGGATTTAAGACACCACAGTGGAGTGTTTCTTTTATTATTTCAGCAAATAGGATTATAAATAAATTACTTGTTGTACTTTCCCATTCACTGCACTCTAAGTTTACCCAACTATGACGACTTCAGCTACTGAGAAACCCGCAAATGTGAAAAGGGTCCATTAATCATTGATGGATTATAACTGAATACTGATAATTAAACAGATGGATATAGTATATTGATTAACTGATACCAAATAACTGAATATTAAAACGATACATATTAACTCAACAGCATCATTGTAAAAAAATAAATGTAGCATAAGCAAATGAATGACAAACAAACACACAACACAAACCATGTGATCTGTCTTATGCTGGTAGTGACTCAGATCAAATGGTGAGCAGCAGTGTGAATACATCATGTTTTGGTAATGGTACGGCTCATTCTACTAAAAAAAGTGCCAGGTACTAGGTACAGGATGCATTGGAAAACCCCCCAAATGCAAAACAAACCAAACCAAACCACACTATACCATGTAATGGAAAAGCACCTTTACATAGAGCAAAAAGTCAGTTTTATAATCTATATATACTGTACATCTACAGTATAACCTGAAGACAGAGGGACATATTCATGATCAAACACAAACAAATAAAAAATGAGTGAAAATGTATTTGTTTCCTGGCTTCAGCGAATGTTTATGTTTTTGTGCTTGAAATGCATGCAAATTAGCACATATTTTAATAAATACCATATCAATTGCATATTTAAAGATAACACTTCAGAAAACGTGTAGAATGTTTTATCATAGCTTGGGGAGTCTGATGATTAATATTAGTTAGGTTAACCCCTATTCACCAGCAGTGTCTTGTTTTTAACAACTGCATCATTTTAATGTCACTTGCTCTTGTGTTTGTGAAAGAATTACCTGGATGACATTGCCATACTGGATGACGGTTCCAAGCAGCTTTTTATTCTCTGATTCATTTTGTTTCTTCTCTAAATCAGCAGCATGCTAAAGAAAGCAGAGCGAGAATGAAAAGAAAGCAAGGAAATTAATAAATTGGGGTCTGGACACTCTGTGAGTCTGGATCAAAGCTGCGCTTCCCACATAAACACCAGAACACCACCTGACAGAAACACAGACTACTGCTCTTGAGAACATTTGAGAGAGAGAGGTTGATAAATACACTCAATTTGCTGAACTGTCCTCCTCAAAAAGAAGCAAACAAACTGTGCTGGTTTTAATGACATGTCCTGTGAGATTGCTCAGATGGCCCACAGAGCATTCTTCACAATCTGTTTCATTTACAAGCTCATCTTTTTTAATTGTCAGCAACTTTTCTTCATTCTGTGTGTATATATAAGGTCATAAGCAGAATGCAGGAGGTTGATGTTTGTGTTTCTTTTTCCATTTCAATGAAAATCACATTTATAACATATTATATGTGTAAAAAGCACATAAATAACAATACTTACAAGATATATTGATCCTTTCACAACTCAAGAACGTGTAAGTGCAAGCATTAGGGTAACTAATTTGACCTAAATTAGCATTGCACCTTGGATTGCATTAGTTTGTAGATTTCAGTGAACTTTTTTCTTTTTCGATTATCTATTTTGCCTCACTACACTACCTTACAAAACGATTGTTGTCAATCCCAGTTGTAAGAGCAACAAATAATAACTTGACTTCTAGTTGATCATTTGGAAAAGTGGCAGAAGGTAGATTTTTCTGATGAATTATCTGTTGAACTGCATCCCAATCATCACAAATACTGCAGTAGGCCTAATGAAACCCAAATGGACCCAAGATTCTCACAGAACAAAGTCAAGTTTAGTAAAGGAAAAATCATGGTTTGTGGTTACAATCAGTATGGCGGTGTGCGAGAGATCTGCAGAGTGGATGGCGACATCAACAACCTGAGGTATCAGGACATTTATGCTGTCTATTACATTACAAACCACAGGAGAGGGCAAATTCTTCAGCAGGATAGCGCTCCTTCTCATACTTCAGCCTCCACATTAAAATTCCTGAAAGCAAGGAAGGTCAAAGTGCTCCAGGACTGGCCAGCCCAGTCACCAGACTTGAACATTATTGAGCATGTCTGGGGTAAGATGAAGGTGGAGGGATTAAAGATGAATCCAAATAATCTTGATAAACTCTGGGAGTCCTGCAAGAGCGCTTTCTTTGGCATTTGGGTAGTTAAGTTATTTGAGTCATTGCAGAGATGGATGCAGTCAGGGGTGCCACTGGCCGCCACAGGCCCCCTGACAACCTGAAGTGGGAAGTGGGAATGGAGTGGGGGGCCCCTAATAATAACTCTGGAGGCCCCAAAACTGCATGGGCCCTTTGAATCGCCATAACTTTTTCCCCCTTAGCAGCGCACCTGGATGCAGTCCTCCAAACTCATGGGAGTCATACACAATATTAATTCTTTTTCCACTGCACCATTACTTTATATTCTATACTGTACATTATTTCTGTTAGGTGACAAGACTTTTGTCTCAGCAAAGTCAGATCTTACTGTCCTAATTAAAAATCAAGGCATGATCATCTTTTATTTTGGTAAAACAAGTGTAATCTAGAGGCCTTTGCCTTTCATATAAGCCACTTCTGATACCAAATGATCAACTAGAAGTCAAGTTATTATTTGTTGTTCCTAAAACTTGGATATGCAAAAAGACTTTTGTCAGGCAGTGTATGTACTGATACTTTTGTTTCTCTGTCACTTTACAATGCCACCTAATAAGACGACAGTCAAAGACACTCAAATTGATCTTAAACAAGTGGATGAAATAATGATATTAGAATTATCAACAACAGAATTTTCAGAATTTCCATTTTGTGGGTGAACTATAATTTTAATATTCTTCCAGCACCATCAGGCAATAATCTGAGGTGTGAACACTAATTCTAGACCAGCAATTATCAGCTCAACTGGAAATCCCTGTTAAAATAAGCAAACAGATCATCTCTACAGCCAAGAGAAGACTTCACTTCACACTCACATGGAGTTTGTTAAGCAGGACAGTATCTGTGGTGCTAGTTCCTCCAGGTTTGGCGGCTTTCCAGAACTGTTTCTGTGCCGAATATCTGTTCATGGGACACAGTCTGAACAGACAGTCTACAGAAAGAGAAAGAGGGAACAATGCATTTCATCTAAGAAAAACAGAACACAAGCATCGCTCATCATTACTCCTGTAATCAGATATACACACTGCACTTTCGACACACACACAGCTTTTAAAGTCTGCTGATGGCGATGACAAGATCATAAATGCCAAGCAAATATGAAAATCAGTATGTAAACTGTGTGTCCGTGTGGTTTGAGAGCACATGTGCGTAACTGTTCAGAAAGTTTCAGTTGTACTAATATTACAGAAAAACATTGTTTTAAATGTGATAAGAATAGAGCTGCTGACATTAAGTACATAGAGGAATCAGAGAGTGAAATTCAGTACCTTTTAAGACCTTTTAAAGACTCTTCCTTACATTTTAAGACCTTAAAATCACTTTAGGTTTCAACCGGAAACACTAGCGAGATTTTAACAGTATATTTACTAAATATTAATGTAAGAAACTAATCCAAAACTAAAACATTATTCAAATACTGAATAAAAATCTAGTTAATTCAGCAGGTTGGCGCCAACAGAACTGCAGAAATAGGGGTGTTGCCTTGGTTAATGCATGTTAAATCTAGTAGAATTTCATTGATTTGATAAACTACACAGCATCCTGATATTGGCAGATTTAATTCAGGCAAACTTTAGCATACAATCATACATTGCATAATCAAAGACTATGTAGAATTTAATGTTTATTTAATGATTTCTTGCAAAACAGCATTTAAGACTTTTTAATACTTTTTAAGGGCCTTCAATTTCTCTACATTGATTTATCAACTTTTAATACTTTTTAAGACCCCGCGGACACCCTGCATGAAAGTGAAAATGCACTTCTTCTTTCTAACTGAACTACAGTCTTACCAAATAAGGAGAGAGGGGGAGTCAGAGATAGACACGAGTGACACACACACAGAAAGGGCGAGAGAGAGAGACAAAGAAAAAGAATCTGGTCTCTGTTCCTAGTTTCTGAAGATTGGGCAGATAAAACACCAAAAAGCTCTTGGGTCAATGAAAGAATGTAGAACATACACTCACATTAAACCTTAGCCAAATAAATAAATAAATAAATAAATAAAAAACAACAACAATTTAATCTGAGAAAAGTGGTTGCCAGGATGTTGCTTTATACTCTTATGCTAAAATCCACACAGAGTCTACAGCTCAGGTCTCTCCTTCAGTCTATTATACTGCTTTGCTTAATTATCACCTGCTAGATGAAAATCTAATAAGTAAACGTAATCATTTAGGAAACGTACATAAACAAAAGAATGAAATAACTGCATTAGAAAATAACCCATCACATGCTTTGCTTTGGTGTGTGTTTATATTCGAAGGAAATAGTACACATTCCTCTCTCCTGAGGCCCACTGACCATCAGACGGTTATCTCTGCCTCTTTCCCTCCCCTCATCACAGATTCAACACACGCTGCGCAGAGCTTATTTACCCACAGCACTGAGCTATTGAGATAAATGCATTTGATAGAGCAGCAGATAAAAGTTAAATGGATAGTTCTTTGTGCCGTTTGAAACATAAAAACAGAAATTGTTATGAATTAATATATTAAACGCAGAGTTCATCCAAAAATGAACATCCTGTCATCATTTACTCTCCCACCACTTCTTTCAAATCTATTTAAAGTTTATTTTTACAGTTGAACACAATAGGAGATATTCTGAAGAATGTTGGGGCAGCGAGTAATAGTAAATTACAGTAAGCAATGGGTGAGTGCATTTTTGTCTTAGGTGAACTATGCCTTTAATTTGAGTGATATCGGTTCAGTAAGATTGTTTGAACTAAATTCATATTTAATACTTTAATAATCCTCCTAAAATAGTACTTGCATGTGTAATTACATTTTCTAATTATGTCTGACATGAGATACACAGTTGAAGCCAGAATTATTAGCCTTCCTGGACTATTAGCCCCCCTGTATATTTTTTCCCCAATTTCTGTTTAACGGAAAGAAGATTTTTTTTCAACACATATCTAAACATAATAGTTTTAATAACTAATGTCTAATAACTGATTTCGTTTATCTTTGCCGTGATGATAGGACATAATATTTTCCTAGATATTTTTCAAGAAACTAGTATTTTATCTTAAAGTGTCATTCAAAGGCTTAACTAGGTCAATTAGGCAGATTAGTGTAATTAGGCAAGTCACTGTATAAGGATGGTTTGTTCTGTAGACGATAAAAAAAATATTGCTAAAGGTCGCTAATAACATTGACCTTAAAATGATATTTAAAAAATTCAAAACTGCTTATATTCCAGCCGAAATATAGCAAATAAGATTTTCTTCAGAAGAAAAAATATTATTAGACATTCTGTGAAAAATTCCTTGCTCTGTTAAACATCATTTATATATATATATATATATATATATATATATATATATATATATACACTGAATTATTTTTTGTGGATGTTTTTCGTAAATCTTGCTAAAAATGTAATGTTCCCAAAAATAAAACATAAACAAGACACTATAATAATATTATTTTAGAAGGTATTATACTTTTATGGCTTAGAGGCCTGTCTTACTGTTTTACATGTAAACTTTCAATCAAATAAATGCAACTATGGAGGGCATAACATTTTTTTTTTTAAATATAATAATTTTTTCTGCGTTTTCACCTTTATTGGATAGGACAGTAGAGATAATTGGCAGGAAAGCATAGGGAGCAGAGAGAGGGGAAGGATCAGCATAGGACAGCGAGGCGGAATCAAACTCGGGTCGCCGCAAGCACCGGAGTGCATGTGTCGACGCACTCACCACTACACCACTGGTGCCGACTCAATTTTTTAAACCTTTTTTTCAAAAAAACATTTTAAAATCCTATCAAACTAAAACTGTTTTGAATGAAAGTATCGCAGTTGCATTTCTTGAATATTGAAATTTGATTCACAGTTTGTTTGCAAAAAACTAATATAAAACTGAATTGTTTCTTTTAAGACTTTGTGATGTGCAGAGTCTTGATATGCACGAATGAGAGTAACATTCAAGAGTTATTATTACGAAGGAGAATAACAGCACCGAATAACCACTTTGATCATATGGCTTCAGAAGACTTGAAATATAGCAGTAAATACATTCCCCCTTACATTATAATGTCATGGCATGGTTTTTCTATGTAGACGGGTTCCAAATAAAAAAGGGTTATATAGTCCATGACTGGATTTTTATTTTTTAACTGACTACTCCACTAAAACTCACTCAATGGCCAACTAGTTATACATAATGTACTCATGTACTCACACACACACACACACACACTACTCTTGACGCAGCTTCTCTGTGTCACCAGCAGATGCATTAGAGTGATGTGAGGAGTTTGGAGTCAGACTCAAGCACACACAACCTTACGAAATAAAATCATTCCTCAAATCTCTGTGTTGGTAACAATTTCCACAACAAAGCTAATGTCCGCAGAAATAAGATCAGACTGTTCTACATTGATTTACGGTTAACAATAACAAGTTTCAGAATACAATGGTGATTACTAAGAACAAAGACAACTTGATAGATTTTGTGTCTTTTGTGGAAACGACAAACATTTCTCCAGAGTGTATGTGCCCTTTGACTTCAAAGTCCAATATAACTGAACTTCCTGTCTTCACTGAAAATAAACCAGCAAAACATACACACCCACACACACACAAAAAACTACTCACCCCGGAACTTTTTGGGTGGGTTATTCAGGTCTCCGGCATCTGGTTGGACAACACATCGGTCATCAACCAACCTGATTGAAACAAACAAACGCTATTTTGTAAACATTTTACTTTTTGGCTTGTCTGAGCATCTGTGTATGTGTGTGTGTGTGTGTGTGTGTGTGTGTGTGTGTGTGTGAGTGTGTGTTTGAGTGAGTAAATAGAGATGTTCAATTGTAAGTGTGTGCTCGTATTTAGCCTTTTTTGGCCCAAAGGAGCAGCTTACTGGACATAATCCAAATTCCTCAACCAGTCAGCCAAAAACACACACACACACACACACACACACACACACACACACACACACACA
>CAIGQQ010034734.1:9269150-9292408 GCA_903798035.1 Danio albolineatus | reverse complement strand
ACACACACACACACACACACACACACACACACACACACACACACACAGGGTTAAACTGCTGACAGCTGGATATTCTTATCTAGACATCAAAGATTACTATTATTTAGCCATAACAAAATCCATGCTCTCTTTATCTTTAAAAGGCTTAACTACCCAAAAATGAAAAATCTATGCACATTTATTCATCTTCGTCCTGTATTACATTTGTTTCTTCATGAATAGGAAAAAGAGTCTTTTCTGATGTACGGAAAGGGTTTTTTCTCTCTCTGTGTCGCTACTATATTTAAAAAAAGGGTGAAAATGAAAAAGTATTTTAAAAAAGGTGGTTCACATGACTGACACACTCTATTAAAAGTCTTGTGACAGGTTTGTTTAATGAAGAATGTTAGGCCCTTGTGATTTCCAAAATGTGGAAAACACCGATGGAATCACAGAATCCATTCATTTAAACAAAATGTGCTGTATAAAGTCACAGAATTGAGCAAATTTTGGATGATTAAGTCAAAGTTATTGCTGTATACCTGATACACTACTATGTAGAACAGCAAATTACAAAACAACTGTCATGTCATGTGCACACAGAAACTATTAAAGACAGTAAAAAAAACAGGATTTATTACTATTGTACAGTAGAATGCACTTCTTGAAGTAGTAATAATAATAATAAAAATCACAATAACATTAATAATAATTGCACCTAAAATAATTAAAACAATTTTAATTTGTTTTTATGATGAATAATTTAACAATAACACACACATTCCCTGCTTTAAACTTAACAGGAATATAATCAATTTTGAAAAGCGTAAAACTTATTTTATAGGGTTTCTGAAAAGCTAATAGATAAATCTGCATTTTTCATTTCATGTTATTACTTATTACTAGGCCCACACGGAATCCGCATTTTTTGCAGATTTTTAGCCCATCATTGATTCTGTTTATTTACTGGTGCAAATGTGTGTAAATTTATATTTATTACGTTTTAAAATTAATTTCAGTAATAATATTGACTAATATGAAAATATTCATATGATTTATTTACAATACAGTGTGTAAAGTAATATTTTCTGTCTTTTAGTAGAGATTTTATATAGAAGACTTGCTTTGTTTACCAAATAAAGTGGATCTAATTGGATTTGCATTGTAAACATTTAATAAAAGTTAAAAAGGTGTTACTTTTTACTTTTTGTTAGGTTTTAATTATAAGACTCCCAAAATCATTCCGCATGAATCCGCTGATTTTTAACAAAATACACCGCAGAAATAAAAAATGTCCGCAGATTCCATCTGGCCCTACTTATTACATGCATTGATTACTCAGATTTATTTGAACCATTAAAATGGTGTCCAGAAAATGAAACAGAATTGAAATTGTTTTTTGAAAAAAACATTTGGAGGAAAATAATAATTATTAATAATTCATTCATTAATTTTCCTTCAGCTCAGTCCCTTTATTCATCAGGGGTTGCCACAGCAGAATGAACCGCCAACTTATTCAGCATATGTTTTACACAGAGGATGCCGCATACACTCATACACTATGGCCAATTTAGTTATTCAATTCACCTATAGCTCATGTCTTTGGACTGTAGGGGAAACCGGAGCACCCGGAGGAAACCCACACGAACACAGTGAGAACATGCAAACTCATGCCAACTGACCCAGCCAGGACTTGAACCAGTGACTTTATTGCTGTGAGGTGACAGTGCTAACCACTGAGCCATCTTGGCACATAATCATAATAATAATAAATAATTTAATTATTATTAAACAATATTAATAATTCCATTGGACCCTATGCAGAACATAATATTTGATTTAATTTTTTTTTTAAAAATTAAAAAAACGTTTAAAATGTTAAACCCCAGCCTTTCTCTTTTGTGTTGCATAAAAGAACTTCAGAACAGAAGAGTGAATAAATGACGACAAACTTTTCTGCATAAACAATTCCTTCAAGATTGTTGCCAGCTGAAAACATAAGGACGTTATGGTTGAAGAACTAGTGGGGGGAAAGTGACTTCTCACACATGAGCTGCTTCTCCTTGTTAATCATTTATTTGCTGTAACAATCACTCTTGGAGAATTAAAAAAAAAAATCTGTTTTCTATTACATTTTAAGCCTATGTGATTTCAAAATATTCCAAAATATCAATACAGGCAGTCATTCAACTCACCCCAGAGTGCTTATGAAGCCGCTGGTAGAGCCTTCAGCATAAAGGGAACAAACGTCCCCAATGTGCAGGAAACTAGACAATTTGTCCACCATGGCAAAAACTCCAGCACCTGCAGAGGTCAGAGGTCAAAGAGTCAAGGCAAGGTCTGCATGTGCAAGTTTATCATTAAACAAACAAGCCCAGCAGGAGCTCGAACCATAAAAAACACCTATAGGTTTATTTATGTGTAATGTGTTTGTAGGAGTGGAAGGAAGTCATTTTTACCAACAGTGATCAGATTGTATGACCAAAGTCATACTAGATAATTTAAGCAGAATTGTAATAGCATTAATACTGTAGATAATGACTGGTGGTTTGAAACTAAGGTGTGCAGTATGAATGTAATTTAATTAATATTATTGTCTTTTTATATACGTAGTTTAATTTACCTATTTTATAGTATGGAGAGCTCTGCTGTGACATCTGAATTTCCCTTTGGATTAATAATTCTAAACCAGCAACAAATACAGGACATAATGCAAAAACAAAACAGTTTTAAATATTTATATACAAAAAAGCATTTAAAAATAATAGCTCTTCAAAATGTCTTAATACAAAGCCTTCATAAAAACAGAATGTCCTTGTCTGATGTCTTCAAAGACAGTAAAATCAGGCTTAAAACCACAAGTGGGCCACTGCATGAACTAAATAATGGCATGTGATAACCAATTATGTGAAGCAAGACAAGTTAGCTGAGGTCTCGACCTTAAATCTTTATTCAATTATAGTGCAAGATGATTGCATCCCAACTATACATAACATTACATAATTCTTATATTTCATGGCCATTTCATGTTTGCAGTTCAAAATATTTCCAAAATCAAATTCCTTTACTGAGTTTTGATAACTTAAAACTTGCAAACAACAAGTTACCAAGTTATCGATTAACTGACTGGACAGCCAAGTTCAGTGCACTGGAAAGGCATGCTAAAAATACACATTCAGTGTCTGTTTACAACAGTGTCAAAGCATGCTAATTTTAAGGCATCTAAAAATACTACATATAACAGGAGAACAAAATGAATTCTAATTTTAAATTCACACTTGTATCATTCATGCTGGGCGCCACGGTGGCCGAGTGGTTAGCACGTTCGCCTCACAGCAAGAAGGTCGCTGGTTCGATCCCCGGCTGGGCCAGTTGGCATTTCTGTGTGGAGTTTGCATGTTCTCCCCGTGGTTGCGTGGGTTTCCTCCGGGTGCTCCGGTTTCCCCCACAGTCCAAAGACATGCGGTACAGGTGAATTGGGTAAGCTAAATTGTCCGTAGTGTATGTGTGTGAATGAGAATGTATGGATGTGTTTCCCAGAGATGGGTTGTGGCTGGAAGGGCATCCGCTGCGTAAAGCAAATGCTGGATAAGTTGGCGGTTCATTCCGCTGTGGTGACCCCGGATTAATAAAGGGACTAAGCCGAAAAGAAAATGAATGAATGAATGAATCATTCATGCTTTTCCGGGTCCAGAATTTATTTTAATTTAATACAGAAGCTAATAATACAGTACAAAATGGAATTATATTGACTATATTAGGGCTGCACGATATTGGAAAAAATCTGACATTGCGATACACACTATTGCGATTCACACACATACACTACGGACAATTTAGCTTACCCAATTAACCTAAAGCACATGTCTTTGGACTTGTGGGGGAAACCGGAGCACCTGGAGGAAACCCACACCAACATGGGGAGAACATGCAAACTCCACACAGAAATGCCAACTGACCCAGCCGAGGCTCGAACCAGCGACCAGGCAACAGCGCTAACAACTGAGCCACTGTGTCACTCCCACACCTGTATTGATTATTTTGTAATTACAAAAGACATTTTCTTACGGGGAAAAACAAGTATGCTTGATGTTTTTTCACCTTGTAAAAAGACACCATCTCTGAAGCGAAGCGTTAAATAGTACAATGAATGTGTTTATTCTGTTTGCAGAAAAATACAGAAACTGATTTCTGATCATTCTTTTAATCACTTCAAGCTCTTTTGAAGTATTCAGCTCGATCTACTTACATAGTCAAAAATATAGAGCTCAGGAACATATTGTAAGCAACGCAATGCATTCTAGGTTTAGGACAAGGAAGCCAGATTCCCATTGAGGGCTCTCAAAATCCGGCAGCCAGACGTCCCGGGGCTAATGATCTTTTAGTCGGACCACTAAAATCTATCTGCATGCTGCCCAGTGGGCCAGTGAGAGGAAAATATATTTCAATGCTTTTAGTAAGCAAGTAATGTGTGTTTGGCCATACACCCAAAGCGCTTTACAATCATGAACATCCACTTGGATGATGAGACGGCAGCCACTGGACAACAGCACCAGTGCGCTCACTACACACCAGCTATAGGTGGAGTGGGGAGACAGTGATAGAGCCAATTTGGTGGATGGGAATGATTGGAAGGCCATGATGGGTAAGGGCCGATGGAGGAAAGTTGGCCACGACACCAGGGTTACACCCCTGCTCTTTTTACGAGAAGTGCCATGGGATTTTAAATGACCACAGAGAGGTCAGAGACTGATACGGCAGCAAGAATTGCACTTGTTGATAATAAAAGAGAAAAGCTACACTATTAGGGTGAGATTACAATGACACAATTTTCCAGTTCGGGTGAAATGTGTATTTGTGTCTTCTCTACCTCAAGGCAAGGCAAGGCAAGGCAAGTTTATTTATATAGCACATTTCATACACAGTGGCAATTCAAAGTGCTTTACATAAACAGAAATAAAATTGAAGTATAAGAAAAATAAAAACAAATAATAAAAAACAGATAAAAACAGATTTAAAATGAGTTAAAACAAGTTATAAAAGAATTAAAAGAAAACAAAGACACAATAGTGCGATCTGTCGGACGTAACACAGTGCTCATTCAGTAAAGGCACAGCTAAACAGATGTGTTTTCAGTCTTGATTTGAATGTGCCTAATGTTGGAGCACATCTGATCATTTCTGGAAGCTGATTCCAGCAGCGAGGGGCGTAATAGCTGAAAGCAGATTCACCCTGCTTTGACTGAACTCTTGGAAATTCTAGTTTATGTGATCCTAAAGATCTGAGTGATCTGTTAGGCTTGTATTCAGTGAGCATATCTGTAATGTATTGGGGTCCTAGGCCATTTAGTGATTTATAGACAAGTAATAATACTTTAAACTCTATTCTGAATGTAACTGGGAGCCAGTGTAAAGACCTGAGGACAGGTGTGATGTGCTCTGATTTTCTGCTTCTGGTCAGAATCCTGGCCGCAGCGTTCTGGATGAGCTGCAACTGTCTGACTGTCTTTTTGGGAAGTCCAGTGAGGAGCCCATTACAGTAGACCACCCTGCTGCTGATGAAAGCATGAACAAGTTTCTCTAAGTCTTCACAGGACACAAAGCATCTAATTCTTGCAATGTTTTTGAGATGATAGTATGCTGATTTAGTTACTGCTTTGACATGACTGTTGAAACTCAGATCTGACTCCAGAGTCACACCAAGATTCTTGACCTTATTTTTTGTTGTATGACCCTTAGAGCCGAGGTATGCATTCACCTTGAGAACCTCTTGAGAATCTCTGTTCCCAAATGCAATGACTTCAGTTTTCTCTTTATTTAACTGAAGGAAGTTTTGGCAGATCCAATTGTTAATTTCATCAATGCATTGGCAGAGGGTGTCAATGGGGCTGTAGTCATTAGGCAGTAAGGCTATGTAGATCTGAGTGTCATCAGCATAGCTGTGGTAGGAGATTTGGTTCTTTTTCATTATTTGGCTCAGAGGGAGCATATAAAGGTTGAACAGGAGAGGTGCCAGAATTGAGCCTTGTGGGACTCCACATGTCATAGGTGTCCATCTCGACCTATGGTCACCTATACTCACATAGTAACCTCTCCCTTAGTTTAGTTCTGATTTTACCTCAGAACTAAAATCATTCAGATTTAACAAACTACAAAACTACTTTGTAACATGTTGGAATATGTTTATAGCTACAAAAATTAACCTGAAACAATGTTCATTTGACGTCATTATTTTAGTTATTTAAAAAAAAAAATCAACTAAAACTTTACAAGGTAAAAAATAAAATTTGGGTTATTTAAAATATAAATATATAGCCTTTAACAAATGTCATTATATCTTTTTATTTAGTAAACGTATGTTTTTGTTTTTATTGAATAAATAAAATAAATTCGGGCTAACAAAAACTGAAGAGTGCCTGCCCGAGGGCTACCAGAAATGTAGAAATTTTGCAAGTCCTGCCTTTGATCTCTATTGATTTTTTGTATCATATATACACTCATCAGCAATAAACTATAAGCACCCATCTTACAGGTGATGAAGAAAATAATGTATGGAGATTTGCTCTTATAGCAGCTTGTTGATGCCCTGTCAGTTCATTCATTTGATCCGCTTCGCATCCGCCCCTCTGCATCTGTACTTGGCTTCTCCAGTTATACTTCACTGCTGCATACAGAATGTTATGGAATGCACATTATCAGCGTCTCAGATACACAAAGAGTGTTTATGAAGGTATATACATGTTAGTCCATTTATTTCTGTGTTTGTGAGGTGTTTTTCAAAAAATATTACTATAAAATGGTTGTTTTCTGTTGTGATTTCAGCCTGTTTACATTGAGCACTCCAGCATTTGTCCACAAACATGGCTGAATGCAATTTGCCATGACTTAGATGTTCCTGAGACTTTTTGACTTAAAGGATTTGTTCACCCAAAAATGAAAATACTGTTATTATTATACCTCCTCAGGACATACCAATCCGGTGAGACCCTTATTTGTCTTCGTTAAAAAACTAATTAAGATATTTTAGATTAAATCTAAGAGCTCTCTCGTACTCTATAGACAGCAAGAGTCGAGAGACATTCAAAGCCAGAAAGATAGCAAAAAACATCCTCACAACAGACCATATGCCTTCAGTGGTTTAGAATAATTTTTGTATGCACATAAAACAAACATAATGTATTTGTTAGTTTTGTTTTAGGTGCGCATAAAACTATTCTCGTAGCTTAATAATATTCAGTTTGACCCACTGAACATGGACTGTTTTAAGGAAGTTTTTTGGTATTTTTATGGACTTTAAACAAGTCAGGAACCGTGCAGTATATGGAGGATAAGGGAGCTCTCAGGCCCCGTTTACATGGATGCGTTTTAGTTTTAAAATGACGTTTTAGAATGAAAACGATTCACGTCCACACTGGCGTTTCATCTAGGATTACTGAAAAGATCTCCGTCCACACTATACAGATGAAAACACACATCACGTGACCACACACACACTCTGGCATGCGCTGCATTGAGTGCACACGTATGAGCTCCAGGCAGTCAGCGGTTGCTTTGATCCCACCAACCCAGGTGAGAGCAGTGCACGTCGGTCAGTTTATCAAGGATCTGGATCTCATCTCAGTTGTTAAACGTGATATGTAATTCATCTCGATAGTAAAAAACAGAGTATGTTTGCCATATCATACTTGCAAAGTCTGAACTCACAAGGAAAGGATTTAAGACTAAACTTTGTGTACTTAATATTGAGGAAAATGCCCAATCTGCAGCCATGCCTCCATTTCAGAAGTTTCCGTTTTCCCCATCCGAACTGACACACAGCAGCAGTGTTTTAAAACCAAAACAGCATCTTCAGCATTTCTAAAACGCTCTGTTTTCAGGGCTTGAACTCTGGGGTAGTGTAGACGGAAGGCATAACCATAGCAAAAGTTATGCGTTTTAAAACTGAAACTTATTCGTTTAATCGAGGCCTCAGATTTAATCTAAAATATCTTAATTTATGTTACAAAGTTAAACAAGTAAGTTAGTAGTTAATAACAGAATTTTCTTTTTTGGTTGAACTCGTCCATTAATTTTCCTTCAGCTTAGTCCCTTTATTCATCAGCGGTGGCCACAGCGGAATAAAACGCCATCTTATCCAGCATATGTTTTACACAGCAGATGCCCTTCCAGCTGCAACACAGTACTGGGAAACACCCATACACACTCACATGCACACACATACACTACGAACAATTTAGTTTATTCAATTCATTTATGGCACATGTCTTTGGATTGTAGGGAAACCGGAGCACCCGGAGGAAACCCAAACGAACACGGGAAGAATATGCAAACTCCACACAGAAATGCCAACTGAAGTGCTAACCACTGAGCCTTTTGGGTGAACTAACCCTTTAAATTGTACACTATATCTATCACTGTAAAAAATGTGGGTGATCCAACTTATAAGAGATTTTGGCATGGCAATGTACTGCAAAAAAAAAACGGACATGACAAGAAAAAGGTCTAAAGGTTTTTGAGCCTGACTGTAACAGTTCCATATAACTCATGTGACGCCTGTATCCTCACCACAGATTCTTCCTGTAACTTGATTTGATTAACAAATGATTAGCCAACCAAACCGTTAATATGCAGAGACAGAGAGAGAGAGAGAGATAGAGAGAGAGATAGAGAGAGAGAGAGAGAGAGAGAGAGAGAGAGAGAGAGAGAGAGAGCGAGAGCGGAGGAGGGATTTGCATCTGCATACAAAAAAAACATTGCATGTATAACATAAAAACTGTATACATTTGTTACTTCTGTTTTGCATGTAGCTTCTTATGATGCTACTGTATTTGTAACTGTTTCTTATTGAGCTAAATCGTCCTTCTGCAAACAAACTAATTATTTCAACGTGTCAACAATGTCGAAACGAAAAAAGACAGTAATGAGAGCAAGTAAGCTGCGATACATTAACTACCCAGGAAACAGTCATTTATGAACTAACGGCACCAGACCTTTCCTTGACTTCTACATAACTATGTTTTGGAGTAATGCCGTAAAACTACAAGAAACCCATCACCAGTGGACAGTTGGCACACTTGTGTCGTCCTCGCTGACTTTGTATCTTTTTCTTCATCTTTCTGTAGGCGAGTTTCTCACGGCAGTTTTTGTAACCTAGGGGCGGGTTCAGATCAGCAGGGCGCGCGCGATGCTCTCCCGCAGATAACATAAATATTTAATAAAGCATGTTTCCTCAACACAACTTCTAGAAGTCCGGCTATTCTTGCGTAGCTAAGATCTCACCTCTCTCGGACGAAGCTTGGGCAGCGTTGTCGGTATTTTCCCAAACGTCGCGTCCTCTGTTTGAGAAAGTTATTATCCCGACTCCTCATCAAGTCCAGCAGCGGTCCATCGCCCCGATGATGTTCGTCTCTTTTCGGCTTGCCGAGTGACTCTGTGCAGAGGAGTTCAAAGGGTTTCTGGGAAATAGTGTTTCAGCAGTGCCGCGCCTCACGGCTACTTTAATCATCTGCGATATTACAGAACTACAAGACCCAGAAATTCCCCATTGAATAAAATAATTGAGTTTTTCGTGTGAACAGTCTGGAGAGACCACAAGAGAAACTGCTTTCACTTATAGCAAAAAGAAAATGCAAAAATATGCTGATGTGACTGGGGAGTCATACAACTAGTTTTGTATGATAAATGCTGCTACAGCTTCTCTTGCTTACGTTTTAAATGTTGTGTATTTATTTATATGATATTGCTATAAATTTGTTAATAATAATTTATTAAATTACTGAAGTGTACTCTATCAAATTATTTATTAAAGTGTGAGTTCTTAATATAAAGTGGTACACAAAATTGTTTATAAAACTGAACAGAAACATTCATTCATTCATTTTCCTTCGGCTTAGTCTGTTTATTCAACAGTGGAATGAACCGCCAACTATTCCGGCATATGTTTTACACAGCAGATACCCTTCTAGCTGCAACCCAGTACAAGGAAATACCCATACACTCATTCACACACATACACTACGGCCAATTTAGTTTATTTAATTTACTTATACTGCATGTCTTTGGACTGTGGGGGAAACCGGAGCACCCGGAGGAACCCACACAAACATGGGGAGAAAGTGCACACTGAACTCCACACAAAAAATGACAAACGGGCCAGCCGGGACTCGAACCAGTGACCTTCTTGCTTCTTGCTCCACACTGATCTGTGTGGAGTTTGCATGTTCTCCCCGTGTTCGCGTGGGCTTCCTCTGGGTGCTCCGGTTTCCTCCACAGTCCAAAGATATGCGGTATAGCTGAATGGGGTAAGCTAAATTGTCCCTAGTGTATGTGTGTGAATGAGAATGCATGGATGTTTCCCAGAGATGGGTTACAGCTGGAAGGGCATCCTCTGTGTAAAACAAATGCTGAATAAGTTGGCGGTTCATTCCGCTGTGGCGACCCCAGATTAATAAAGGGACTAAGCAGAAAATAAAATTAATTAATGAAATCATTATTACTCTACAGGTTTCAAGTGAACTGGGACAGTGCAACTGGTAAACACTAATTTGCAAGGAAAATATTTTGATAACCTGTTAACTTGTCAACTTCTGTGACCATTATAAATGGCTGAAAAATCCAGACATTCACAAAGCTCACAGAATTGTTTTCTAAAACATAGAACAGAGAAGTTTAGACATTGTGTAAAATAGAGATGAAGTAGTCCAACAGATTTCATTAAGCTCTGATAATCACTGTCTGATTCTGTGCCCCTGTTACATTGTGTTTTACAGTACATCAAACCAAAATCATTTCTAAAACATATAAGAAAGACATTTAAAAATCACCTGAGTTAAAGAGATAGTTCATCCAAAATAAAAATACAAAACTCTGTCATCATTTCATATCCACCTTACACTAGTTTCAAAATTGTAGCAGTCTATCTTCTTCTAATAAACACAAAAAAGATATTCTTAATATTTTTGAATATTGAAAACCAATGGATGGCCCATAATTACTTGCATAGAATTTATATTTTTGCCCTATATGAAGTCAGTGGGGTCCATCAACTTTTTGGTTAGGCTACATTCTTCAGTTCTTCTTGTTTAGCAAAAAACAAGGAAAAGAAAGAAAAAAATAAAACAAGTTTAAATCAACTTGGGGATGAGTAAATAATGAGCACATTTCCGTTCATGAGTGAACTATCCATTTAATATAAAATACAATCGGTCCTAAATCAAACTTTAAAATGTATAAATGAAACAATCAGAAAAAATAAAAATAAATAAAAATGTTATAATAATGTGTGTCTAAATAGACTATTTCTTGAAGAAATGGACCCGTTTCTCCACAGCACATCCACAGACTCCTCCTGGCGCGCTCACGACAATGTGGACGAGCACAAACAGCGACCTCTAGTCATAGATTACTGCAGTTCGCTGATTTCAAAACTGAACAAATAATTAATTGTGTGACTAAAGCAAATGCTACACGCCAGTCGAGTCGCTGAGATTGATGCAAACGCATATCTTAAAACAGTTAAATGGAGTAGCGTAAACTCCTTCTGAGTATCTGCTCCTACATGCGTGTCAGCTGACTGATCACATGACCGTTTTCGGACGTGCGGATCAACATGACGAGCTGAGACTCATGACTATGGCACCGGTGTTGAATAATTGTGTGGTTTTACTTTTCAGTATTTTAGCAGTTAGTTCCGATGTAGGCGATATTGTGCTGGAGCAGAGGCCGGAGTCCTCGGAGTCGCAGGGCGCAGACTGTGGTTGTCAGGGACTGAAAAGAGAAGTTTCTGTTGGTGTAAGGGATGTAAACACACTGGAGCATCACGATGACGCAAATATATACTCCAAAACAGCAAACGAGGGTCCAGACAAGACTGAGTCTGATGTACGCAGTAAGGTAAGCTTGTTGTCTCTTATGACGAGCTGTGTTGTTTAGTTTGGCACATTTTAGTTGAATTCATTCATAATTGTTTCTCCAAAATGTAAAATCATTATTGCTATTTAGAGATTTTTTTTTCTGTGTATCTTCAAGAATGATAGAAAAGCTATTTTAAATGATTAGATTTAAAACTTGAACTTTAGCTTGACGTCTGTGATCATGTACATTATGTGGACAAGAACAAAATGTTGATTTTAACATTGAAAATTTACCAGGCAGGAAAGAAAAAAAGTTATATGGAAAAAGAATGTGATGATGAAAAGACATTTTCGATTTTATGCATAGGATAAAAGCTGAATGTTGTGTGTATTTGTGTGTAGCTGGTGCTGCTGCAGGGAGGTTGGTTTTTGATGGGAACAGATGATCCAGGAATACCACAGGATGGAGAAGGGCCTCAGAGGAGAGTGAAGCTGGATGCTTTTTACATTGAAGAGCATGAAGTCACAAACCAGCAGTTCCAGCACTTCAGCAACCAGACCGGTTACGTAACTGAGGTAAATAACCATTTCCATGGCGGTAACAGTGTACAAACTCTCTCAATATGCTTTTTTTACTCTTTATCTCTTTTTTTTTAATCTAGGCTGAGCGTTTTGGAGATTCCTTTGTTTTTGAGGGGCTGTTGAGTGAAGAAGTGAAGAGCACTCTGTCTCTTGCAGTGAGAAATCTCACATTCATCAGAATCACACATTCATTCTTGCAATGAGCCACTGCTTGCTGGATACATCTATATAGATCAAAGACAAAATGTGCTTCAAGCATCAAAATGTTTAAAATGTAAAACCACTTTACATCGAGTCTTTTCCCTCTGTGCATTAAGATATGTCCTGTTTAATTTAACTTTAAAAAATATGGACAATCTATAATTTTTGCATAGGTTCACAGGATAGATCCTTCAAATCACATTCACTGTCATATTTTATATAACAAATAATCTTGTCACGCAAATTATTCTTGTTTTAAATTTAATGACATTAAAAACTATTTAATTTAGAAAGAAAAACAGCATGTTAAATGAATGAATATCAAAGAAAAAATAATGATGACTTATAAAATCATATAAAACATACACTTTTGCTACATGTATATATTTTACACCTCAAAACTTCTTTTCGGTTTGTCAATAGTACTCAATTTATATTTCAATTTATAATCAAGGGGTGTCACGGTGGCGCAGTGGGTAGCACAATCGCCTCACAGCAAGAAGGTTGCTGGTTCTAGCCTCTAGCTTGGTTCTAGTTTGCATGTTCTCCCTGCGTTTGCGTGGGTTTCTTCCTCAAGTTCAAAAACATGCAGTACATGTGAATTGAGTAAGCTAAATTGTCTGTAGTGTATGAGTGTGTGTGTGAATGAGTGTGTATGGATGTTTCCCAGTGATGGGTCGCAGCTAGAAGGGCATCCGCTGCGTAAAACATATGCTGTAATAGTTGGAGGTTCATTACGATGGGGCAACCTCAGATTTATAAAGAGAGTAAGCTAAAAAGAAAATAAATACAAATAAATATAAAGGCCATGACAAAAGGTCCCAGAATGATGAAGAGAAAATATATAATGTCTAATTAAAGCATGTAAAAACATAATCTTTCCGTGTAAAATGAATACAAGTGGGACCAGTTAAGAGACCGTCTTGGAAAGTCAAATATAGAGTCAGCCGTGTTGCATAAAAAGAAATATATTAAAATTTAAATTAAACAAATTAATTTAAAAATATGTAAAAATAAAATAACAAATATTTTCACGTTACTTTCCTTAAAAAGTAGCAAATTTAGTTACTTATTTTTAAAAAAAGATTGTAATATATAACTTTTGCCCAACACTGAAAGTCAGATATAGTCAAATAGAGTGTCTCTGTGGCTGCGTGAGCTCTTCTTTTAGAAAGAGTTTCATTTCCAAATATAGCCAAGAATAGATCAGAAGTGTATTTCTAGAAAACAGAGCTGCGCTACAGTGTGTCTGTGTGTGTCAGTAGGTGGCTGCTGCTCCTTGGTGGTCACCAGTGAAAGGTGCAGACTGGAGACATCCAGAAGGACCAGATTCAACCATAGACAACAAGTAAAAAAATTGACATGAGCAAGCAGTTTGTTACATATAGATTATATTATACTGTATAATCAGATGATTTTATGAAATCTAATCTGCTTTTATAACTAGGATGAATCACCCTGCTCTGCATATTTCATGGGCTGATGCACAGGCGTACTGTCAATGGGCCAAACGCAGACTTCCTACTGAAGCTGAATGGGAGTTGGCCTGTAGAGGAGGACTACAGGACAGGTGCATTAGTGTCCGTGTTTTATTACTTCTTGTCTACTTTAATGTCTTTTTCTTACCATATTCTCTTTATAGGATGTACCCATGGGGAAATAAATTAATGCCAAGAGGGCAGCACTATGCTAACCTGTGGCAGGGAGATTTCCCTAATCACAACACTGCAGAGGACGGCTATGCTAACACATCCCCGGTAATACAACAGAGAGAAATGGAGATAACATTTTTAGCCATTGCGCTGGGTAGTAATTGATTATATTGTATGTACAGGAATATAGACTATGTAATCAGATTCCAAAAATATTCAGTGATTGTAATTAGATTGTGTTAATTTTTAAAATAGAAGTAAACAGAATCAGCACAGTGCCACTTCAGCTCTCAAAAGACAATTTATTTAGACAATCAGTATGTTTACATGGACACCAATTATCTGATTTAAATTAAGAGTATTTATTTATTAATTTTTTTTTGGTCAAATAAATTTTATTTAATCATTGAATAGACTTACAATAAATTCCTGGATTAATTTTAATAAACACCCCAATCCCAGCCTGTAAGTACACAATACAGTGATGATCAAAACAACTTTTTAGTTACAATACATTGCTTTGGGGAAAAGAGTTTCCCATGAAGCGACAGAAGGCAGGCCCCCATATCTTCTGAAATTGTCCAATGTTGCCTTTTAAAAGATATCTGGTTCGTTCCAAGTGCAGAGTAGATATCAGTTCTTCAAGCTATAGTTTAGCAGTTGGAGGATTAACAGTTTTCCAGTACAATAATAACAGTTTTTTGTCTGTTATCAAACAATATGTAAGGGATTTCTGTTGTGCACTTTTCAGTGAAATTTTATAATAAGAATGTCTTAATAGAATAGGCACTGGGTCAGGATCTACGTGTAGATCAAGGACATCTGAAAGCACTTTAATAACCTCATTCCAGAATCCCTGTATTTTATGACAGAATACCAAACTATGATCGAACTAAATCGGCTTCTTCTGATTTGCACTTATCACAAATAGGAGATATATTGGGGAAAATCCTATGTAGTTTCTTTTTGGAGATGTAAGTCTATGTAGGACGTTGAACTGGATGAGGCATAATCTAGAGTTGATTGATTGTTTATCAATATTTTATTATTATTATTTTTTTGATTAATTTAATTTGATAAATGTCATAATCGAACTAAACAGAAATCGGAGTAAGACATGTGGAGTATGCCGACTTTAGTTGCATTATTGAAGTGCAGTACAGACATGTAAACGCTGCTATCAAACTATAACCGTCATGTAGGATTTTTTTCTGCATTTTGCGACAGGATAGTCTATACACACACGGCTGTTTGACACTATTCAGTGAAGTGAAGGACCACAGACACCTGCACCGTGAAATGCCAAGTTTTTTCCCCCCATATGGCGTGCAGTATCGAACCCCATTTAAACAACACTCTTCCAGCAGTTCATACTCTCATCCAATATCTCGTTTGTCACGGGGGACATGCATGAAATGTTCCTGGATGAAAGTGAAAGTTCCAAACTGCAGTTAAAGTTGACAAATAGAAAAATGAAACATCCGAAATTACATGAAACTCTGGAGGAAATGTGGTGGTGACGCCATGGTGTTAATCAAATTATTTGCTGTAATGTAAAAAACTGAATCATGAAAGGAACATTGAAAAAGCAACCTATGTAAACACTGCAATCATATTACTGTCTTATTATGCTCAAGGCAAATAATTCGATTACTGATGTCCATGTAAACATAGTCAGTGTTTCAACTCTTTTGAGAACTAATGTGGCAGTGTGCCAATTCTGTTTACTTCTGTCTTTATTTTGTTTGGCTTGATGGAGCACCTGTTTTCAAGATTTCCTTTAGATGTGCGCACACTGATTTCTTTCTTTTCTTACTTTTTAAAATAGTCAGATCAGTTACTTTTTCTATAGATTATGATTATAAAATTAAGTAATCTAAAAACAATCCAAAAGTAGTTAGAATACATGACCTTAAATAAGACATTTAGAATACAACACGAATTTACAATTTTCATAATGTAATCGTATAAAGACTACAGATATCTACCCAGCATTGATTTTCACCTATTATGTTGTTTGAATATTGTTGTAATAGTTTTATTAAAGGGTAGCCCCTTTTTTATTTACCGATCAAACTTTCCTTATTTTCCTTTATAATTGTAAGAGGAGAAATAAAAGTTTTACCTTTACTGCAGATGTTTAGCATGTAAATATGTGTCGGACAGGTGATGTCTTTTCCTCCCAATGGCTTTGGTCTGTATGACATGGTGGGAAATGCGTGGGAGTGGACGGCCGACTGGTGGAGTGTGCATCACACTGCAGAAGACAAGTTCAACCCTGTAAGGCTCCACTCAAATAATTAGCAAGCATGCACACCATAAAGGTTTGAACTTATACTAATGCTGTTTGGGGTTTTTTTTAAACAGAAGGGACCAGAATCGGGGACAGACAGGGTCAAGAAAGGAGGATCCTACATGTGCCACAAGGTAAAACATTCACAAAGCCATTTAACATATGTACCCTGAGGCAGACCGTCATGAATGGTTAACATTTGAAAGGTTTTGACTACAAACAGTGCATCATCCATGTCAAAAAAATAATGTGACAATTTGGTAATAAATCTAATTATTATTTGTCTCAATAGCAGTTATGGCCCTGTTTTCGAGAAAATATAATACTGACCCCAACATTCTAAACTGTAAATTGCTGATTTGCTTAAATTTGGTCTGTTTATGCACCAAAGTAAATTATACATGTTTTTCTTTTCTTTTTTTAATCTGTAAACCTATTTATTGCCTCTCTGTAGTCTTACTGCTACAGATACAGGTGTGCAGCCCGCAGTCAGAACACACCGGACAGTTCAGCCTCTAACCTGGGCTTCCGTTGCGCCTCTGATGTTGATTCGTAACCTCAAACATCACTAATCTCATTGTTGTACACTTTTGCTTGTATGTAAATAAAACCATTTGTAGAAGGTTGGTGTTGCTTATTTCTGTTCTTTTATCTCTACTGCTACTTTGTTAGGTAAACCTTGCTATTACTTGGTTTGATGGTGGGCTGTGCAATATATCGTTTCAATATCGATATCGCAATGTGCGCATTCACAATAGTCATACTGCAGGATGTGAAACGCTGAGTTGAGATTGTAGTTGACAAGGCACAACAATTCAGAATGCATGAGAATTGTGGACTCACCAAGGAGTTTAACCATCACCAAGTGAAAGTTTAGCATTTTAGGTTTGTGACTATGTGAGCATTTGAAGAGAGTTTAAAGCATTCAGGAACAAGATTGTACTGTAGATTTACCTAAACAAGTCTGATCGTTCTTCTCTGGCATCAACAAGATATTTTCTCCCACAGAATATTCGCCCACAGGATATTCTCTTTTTTTTCTGGCAAATTGTACATGAACATATCAGCATTAGCTCATTTGACATGAACAAAGATCAAACTATGTAACTTAATGGAGACCTATTATGCAAAATTCACTTTTATAAGGGGTGTCAAGAGTTCACACTTAGCTGATGATTGATTATAAAGTGTGTTTGGCATGCTGTCCTGGGAGAGAGCCTCGAGAGAGTAAGGTCGGTCTCGAGAACTCCTCCCATATTGAGCTGATGACAGATTATAATTTGCTATATAGAGATATACTGCTGGTTAAGAGTTCGACCATAGTGCTGATTTAGATTGATCAATTTACTTATGACACATTTTTGGACAGTGGGAGGAATCCAGAGAACCCAGGGGAAACCCATGCAAGCACAGGGAGAACATGTAGACTCTGCACAGAAACTACGGTACAACAGGCCTGTTGGGGATTTGAACCAGTGACGTTCCTTCTATGAGGCAACAGTGCTATCCACTGGGCCACCATATAAAGGAAAAGGTGGAGTAGTAGGGGGATGATTCTTCTAGGCAAAGATAACTGAAGTAAGAAACTGGTTATTTATAGTGCGTTAGGAATCATCTGATTGGTGAATCATGCGTTAGTTAATGCGTGACCAGCCGTGATCAATCATAAGCACGTGCTCCTGTCTAAATTTTTTTAAACTTGACTCAAGCCGCAGTCACACTCGAGTTTGAGCTTGCGAAATTGTCGTACGGCGCTGTGAAAAGGGGCGGGATTAAACAAGATAATTAGACATTTAAAAAGCGAGCCATTGCTCCATGGTCAAAATTTCTGTCCCGAGAGGTCATGTTTTGGTCCTCGATTGGTCTCACGCAGTCATATGATGTAATTTCGCAGGTCAGAGTTCACCAAGCATGAACTTTTCAACAGCGAACTGCAAAACTAGGGCCAAACGGAATCTGCGCGCGCAGAATTCCGCAGATTTCCGCAGATTTTTAGCCCATCATTGATTCTGTTTATTTATGGGTGTAAAAGTGTGTAAATTTATATTTAATCAGTTTTCAAAATAATTTCAGTAAGAATATTGATTAATATGAAAATATTCATATGATTGATTTACAATACAGTTTGTAAAGTACTATTTTCTGTCTTTTAGTAGAGATTTTATATGAGATTCTTGCTTTGTTTACCAAATAAAGTGGATCTAATTGGATTCGCATTGTAGAAATTAAATAAAAGTTAAAAAGGTGTTACTTTTTATTTTATATATATTTTTTTTGTTATGATGTTCCTAAAATGATTCCGCATAAATCCGCAGATTTTTAACAAAATACTCTGCAAAAATAGCAAAAAATGTCCGCAGATTACGTCAGCCCCTACGCATGACCCTGTGTTTCCGGTCTGACGCATTCGCGTGCGTATGAATGGAAGTCTATGGGGAGAACAGTCCAGTGTGACTATGGCTTTAAACAGTTGTGTGGCAACAGTGTGTGAATATAGCCAGCCTCTAATGCTAAACATTAATTCTGTTTTTTTATCATCATACTTTTTCCCAGAGATGGGTTGCGGCTGGAAGGGCATCCGCTACGTAAAAAAAATATGCTGGATAAGTTGGCGGTTGATTCCGCTGTGGTGACCCCGGATTAATAAAGGGACTAAGCCGACAAGAAAATGAATGAATGAATGAATAATCATACTTGATAAAAAACAGTATGCAAAAACACTTTGAGTGACATTCTCCCTTTGTACATGTCATCGGAGCGGGAAAGCCCTGTCCATTAGTGATGATCTGTACCTCATTAGCATAAATAGCCCTAAATGAGAAGCAGCCGTCCACCATTGGAGTTGAAAAGTGTGTACAGTTTTGACATTTAGAGCTAGTGAGTGCAAAACTGTAAATATACCCTGACAAGTAAATAACAGAGAAAGGTGCTTTTTATTTCCTCCAGCAACCAAGAAAATGCTCAATTTTTCAGATTTGAGAGTTGTGTTAGTTGAATCTGTTGATGCTGGTGTATTGAGCTGATCCAATGAATCAGGGTGTTGAGGGGTAAGCAGAGCCGATGAACTTCTTTCCATCTCCATAGCTGCTCTTGTCCCATGTGTAGGTCTGAATGCCCAGACTGTGTCCTCCCAAACTCACATTACACCTGAGAAAGCAGTCAAGATGCATAATTCAATCATAATCTGACTAGGGTTTGTGTAATATTTACAAATAAATCTTTACATTTTTAGTCAATATTGATACTAACTATTTTGCTGTGTTTTTATGCACAGTGTATGGCTTGGGAGGCCAGTTATGGATAAATAAATATGCAACTAAAAGGTCTGCCTTTAATGAGTGATTTCTTTTGGATCGTTATTCAAATAATTTGTACAAAATGGTTGAGTCATTAAGAAATTAAGCAAGTGACTAGCTTTGAACGGATCATGGATTTTAATAGGAACATATATGTGCACTTTTTTTGCATTCATAAATTTAGTTGAGGGCATCACAGCAAGAAGGTCACTGGTTCAAGTCTAAGCTAGGACAGTTGGCATTCCTGTGTGGAGTTTGCATGTTCTGCCTATGTTAGCGTGGGTTTTCTCTGTGTGCTCAGGTTTCCCCCACAAGGGGAATATATGTATATATATGGTACAGGTGAATTGGGTAAGCTAAAATTGTCCGTAGTGTATGTGTGTGAATGAATGTGTATGGATGATTCCCAGTGATGGGTTGCAGCTGGAAGGGTATCTGCGGCATAAAACATATGCTGGATATATGTTGGTGGTTCATTCCACTGTGGCGACCCCAGATTAATAAAGGGAGTAAGCTGAAAAGAAAAGGAATTAATGAATTACTCACTGCCCTTCGGCTAAGTCCCTGATTTGTCAGGGGTCACCACAGCGGAATGAACCACCAATTACTCTGGCATATTTTGTTCTGCAACAGATGCCTTTCCAGCTGCATCATTTGAACTGCATTCTCATAGGTTCCAATGTATGCTTTTAGACTCTCAAGAGAGTTGGACTCTCAAGGGTTTTTTCTTGTTTTTTGCCAAGTCAGTGACATGCTGAATTCATGGATAAATGGAAAGACAGAAATAAAAATCAGACAACTCACTTCTTGCCAGGACGGGTGATGTAGCAGAGGCTGTAGATGGCCAGATCAAACTCAGGACTACAGCCAATAAAGGCAGAACCAACCTCTTTGAAATATCCATCCCAGTTAAACTGCATTCCCAACACATCAGGATATGTGGTCCACTGAGAGAGAGGACAAGCTGCACTTTTAGCAAACATCCACACTTAGCTTTTTTTTCATGTACATTTTGGGTTTCAAATATGGTTTAGTGCAGAAGAAAGAATTCTGAGAAAACAGCCTATAAAATATGTTCTGTAATCTACAAGCACAAGTTATCGAAAGTTCAACAGAAGACATCATTTTGCCTGTACTGTCATCTTGTAATATCTGGTTTGTTTGATTGACTCTCTCAAAGGAAAACACTTACAGGACCGTCAAAACTGTGGCTGTAGTAGTTCAGGATTCCCTGTTTCTCACACTGATAAAACTGCACCCAGTTGTGGAAACCGGACACTTTACCACCCTTGATTTCACCTGTAGACACGTCGCATGTCAGACGCAGCGATGAGAAATGCGGTTAGACATTGTAATGAGCCTACACAGACTGACCTACAAAGATGTGCTCGAAGCCGCTGGAGTCCAGTTTGACTCCATCTGATCGAGAGTAAAGGCCGAACCACATCATCTTCAGGTCCTGGATGAACTCACTCTGTGATCCATATACACCTGAATGTGTGTGCAGTTAACAGAAAAATCTGAATTTATTAAAGTATTTTGAATCATATATCAGGCCATTTCTTTTAAAAGGAAGTTATTAGTCAGGAATATTAGTCAAATATTTATCTGTATCTCTACAATCTAATAGGCAGCTATCTCTCTGCCACTCTCACATGGTTGCCCATTGAATACCTGGATGGGAGACCACGTGGCAAAGCTACAGTAGGCTGCTGCCAGAAGTGGTGTTACTGAGTACAGCAGGGGGTGCTCAACCTGTGGTCTGTGTGGGTCCTAACGCCCCAGCATATTGATGGGGAATCTATACTTCTCAGTGAGGGCTGTCTTTCAGATAAGACGTTAAACAAAAGTCATAAAAATGTGGTCATTAAAATGTGCTGCCATTGTTTCATCCAGGTGAATGTGGCACACTGGTGATGGATGAGGAGAATCCTCCCAAAAATGTGTAAAGCGATGTTAGTTAGAAAAAAGTGCTATATGAATGTGAGGAATTATTATAATTATTATTATAATTATCATTATCATTATTATTATTATTATTACTATTATTACAATAGTGTGTTTTATATAATAGATAATTAGATAATAGATAATTATACATTAATAATATATTATTATATAGTTTGAGTAAAATAATTATAATATTTTCTTTTTTTTTAAAGCTTACATTTAAATTTTGTTTAATATTTGTTTAATATTTTGTTAATCATTGTTAATTTAAAGATTGTTTAAAAATTCATTCATTCATTCATTTTCTTTTCGGCTTAGTCCCTTTATTAATCCGGGGTCGCCACAGCGGAATGAACCGCCAACTTATCCGGCATTTGTTTTACGCAGCGGATGCCCTTCCAGCCACAACCCATCTCTGGGAAACACATCCATACATTCTCATTCGCACACATACACTATGGACAATTTAGCTTACCCAATTCACCTGTACTGCATGTCTTTGGACTGTGGGGGAAACCGGAGCACCCGGAGGAAACCCACGCAACCACGGGGAGAACATGCAAAATCCACACAGAAATGCCAACTGGCCCAACCGGGACCTGCCCCAACCGGGGATCGAACCAGCGACCTTCTTGCTGTGAGGCGAACGTGCTACTCACGCGCCACCGTGGCGCCCTTGTTTAAAAATATATAATTTAATTAAAGTTAACATTTTAGTTATCTGGTGTTTTTTTTTTCAGTTTGAAAAAAAGACTATATTGTTATTAGTACATCATGATGAACTAAATGAAAACATATCTTGTCTGTTTTCCTCTATTTCCAACTTAAATTATTGTAGTTAACTGTATTGACTATAATATATAAAACTAAACTATGTACACCACTGTTCAAACATTTGTACAATTCTTAAAAATATATATTTTGTAATATTTAGTAAAATATTTTTCAAATTTAAATAGCTGGTATATATTAAAAATAGTAAAAAATGAATAAATTACGTTTTTTTGCTGATTTGGTTATCAAAAAGCTTTTCCTATACACTGTAAAAAATGCTGGGTTCCACATAATTGACTTGTGTTGGTGCAACATAAAATAATTAAGTTGACTTATGAGTTTTTACAAATTTAAGTGGATTGAACATAAAACAGTTAAGTTGTTACAAAAACCCTCAAGAATTGTGCTGTTTCAGCTCAATTAAAATAAGTAGTTTGAACAAACATCAAACGTCATTATCTGAGTGTATTACAATCAATTATAAATATTTCTGTAAAAGCATAAATAATAAATTATATTTTTTCAGAATAAAACATTTGTTAAAAAAACTATAACTATAGTTTATTAAATATTTATTGATAAATATTATAGCAATATGAATAGGTAAACATTATTTAATAATTACTAAAGTACACACACACACACACACACACACACACACACACACACACACACACACA
>CAIGQQ010034734.1:9236001-9269140 GCA_903798035.1 Danio albolineatus | reverse complement strand
ACACACACACACACACACACACACACACACACACACACACACACACATCACACTGCAATTGACTGTTGCTCAAATATACCTTTAGAGTGTAGGAAATTGTAAAGCTCTTTCCCCAGGTTGGTGTTCATGGTCTGCTGGAGGAACGAGTCCTGCTCCTGCTCTTCATGTGAAGGCATGTCCTCCACTTCTCCTGTCATCTTTTTATAGTTGTCCAGCAGATTCAGGAAAGCTTTATATGTGGGCTTGGAGAGCAACGTACTGCTCACTTCCTTGAATAAACTAAACAGAAACAGAGCATTAGAATCTGCAATAACATTCATGCATATCATATATATTAATGGCACCCTTGATAATATGAGCAAAGAAATATGCGTTTGTATGCCCTTTTTTATTTCACAAAATTAATTAATGATATAAAACAGTTAGGGAAAATCTTATGTATTTGTATTTTTCGGAATGACAGATTAAAAGGATGCACAACATAAATGTATATTTGCTTACATTTTCCAAGGGTGTCATTAATTTTGAGCAGGACTGTAGTAATTTGGTGTGTGTGTCTTACGGCCGTGGTGAGAGGTCGTTTCCGGAGCCAGTCTGAGAAGAAGGGATCAGTGTCTGAGGATCAATCAGCAGTTCAGAGGCCGTGGCTCTGTTTGAGTCTAACTTATACAGGGCCTCTGACAGAGACTTGATCTCTGCATCAGACACATTGGCCAAAGCTTGAGAAACGTGCACATAAAGAATGTATTAATACCTGAAGAGCAAAGAAGCGCTTGGAAGGATAAAAATAGTAATCACTGCAGTTAAATAAAGGTAGCTGCAATTAAAGGTTTTGCTGTGAGAATTATAAAAAGTAAAATTATAAGATATTTTTGTCATTTAGGTTTGTTCAGTGTTTCCTTTGACAATATATAGCTTCAAAATACCACACAATACATCTCCATCTGTCTCTTTTGTTGAGTTTAATTATAATTTAGCCTAATTCTTATTCACAATATAACATAATACAAGAGAGAACAGGTAGCGAAAATCAAAGCAGAGCTCATTAATATTCATGACCATTCCAAATATGGTCAATATGGACCTTATGATTCCATATGGATATTTTATGGGAAATAAATGAGCATATACTGTAAATCCTTTCTGGAGATTTTTTTGAACAAGCCTAAAGCACATACCAACAATGTAGATATCAATTTAACTCATTGAGTCGATGCAGTATATGGTTTGGAGTTTTGCGTCATAGTGTGTGAAACTTAAAGTAGACACAGCTGAGTTCCACGTCAAGTTTGAGATTCAAAATAAACAGCACTCAGGGTCACACTGAGTAACTTATCACATTTAAACCTTTTAATATCAAGAACTAAATCTTTCAGATCTCATATTTATATGCCTGTTATAAAAGCAGTTTTCCCCCCACATGACCAAACACACCTTAGGGTGCTATTAATAAACTTGGTAAACTAAAGTCCGGTTTGGTGATCACACAACTGTAGATTAAAGGGTTGGTTCACTCAAAAATAAATATTTATTACCATTTATTTAAGTGGTTTCAAAACTATTTGAGCTTTTTGTTTTCTGTTGAACACAAAATAAGTCATTTTGAAGAATCTTAGAAAAAAAATATTATGAAGGTCAATGGCTACCAGATTCTTCAAAATATTTCCTTTGTGTTCAACACAAGAACAAAACACATTAAGGTTTGGGACAATTGGAGATTGAGTAATTACGTCATAGTTTAATTTTTTGGTGAAATATACATTTAAGGAATGTTTAGCTTTACTAACTCATTCATTCATTCATTTTCTTTTCAGCTTAGTCCCTTTATTAATCTGGGGTCGCCACAGCGGAATGAACCGCCAACTTATCCAGCATTTGTTTCACGCAGCGGATGCCCTTCCAGCTGCAACCCATGTCTGGGAAACATCCATACACACTCATTCACACTCATACACTACGGACAATTTAGCCTACCCAATTCACCCATACCACGTCTTTGGACTTGTGGGGGAAACCGAAGCACCCAGAGGAAACCCACGCAACCACGGGGAGAACATGCAAACTCCACACAGAAATGCCAACTGACCCAGCCGAGGCTCGAACCAGCGACCTTCTTGCTGTGAGGCGAACGTGCAACTCACTATGCCCCTGTGGCGCCCTTTACTAACTCTGTGCTGCCAAATACCTCTTTTACCATGGCACACGTACAATCTCAGAAATAAAGGTACACAAGCTTTCGCTGAGGTGGTACCTTTAAAAAATATATATATAAATAAATAAAATAAAAAATAATATATATTTTTTTACCCACAGAACCCATATTGGTAGCATAAAGACACATATTAGTACCTAAAGTTTCACTATAATAACACTATTATACTTTACACTTACAAATTTGTACCTTCAAGTTACAAATATGGACCCTTCAGGAACAAAAATGTATCTATTGTACTTTTATTTTCTAAGAATGAAGTGTCAAATATAAGTAATGTCCTGCATAAAATTTTACATTCAAGCTTATATCAGCAATCATGTGTTTTATAGTCATGGTGACACTTGAGTAGGTGAAGGTGATATGTATTTCACATGATAAAGTGTTATTAAAAGTATTACATTTGGCAATTTTGTGTTATATTTTATATAAAGGGGAAAAATCCACCACAGCTTTTTTTACTGGGACAGAGCCTGATACCACAAGCCTCCTAAACCATTAAACAGTTAGATATGAGGCACTTCAATTACATTAGAAGATTTCATGTGTAAAAAAATATTATAAAATTATTAAAAAGTCTAAAAATCAAAAAGTATCATGCTTTAACACTTACAGAAGTCCAGAGATTCTGAGAGAGAAAAGGAGAGAGAAGAAAACCGCTTGTTATTGTGTAATTGCTATGCCACATACGAACAGAATATACAGATTAGTTGACTGTTTTTACAATGACTAAGACACATTTCTCAATTCTTTGGTAATTTTGCAAAATATTTCAAACAGTAAGCATGACTTCAGTCAGTGTAATCTAAACAGTGGACCATTTTTCATTGCTTCTGTACATGCATTCATTGACCAATTCTTGGACGCTAATTTTCACTCATTGGAAACTCTTTTCTGTCAAAACCCCAACCCCCCCGAGAGACTATAGCTTAACAAAGCCTTTTCAAAACTGTTAAATTTGAGTTCAAATCTATACAAAAAATAATGCAGAATAACTGAATAAAAAAAAATGTTTTCTACGTTGATATTTTATTACAATTATATTTAGAAAAACAATATGCTATCAAAATTACCATTACCAGATCTATAAAAAGGGGACAATGTAGATATAATTTGTGGTGTAAACATGAACTAACCCACAGACAGACGTGGCTGTAAGAGCAAGAGGAGAAAAGGAAGAGGATTCTTACTTGTTTATATACAAAAACCTGTTTTATTTTTTATTTTTTGGAAAGACCACCAAAAGACAAAAAATAGCATCTAATTGCCATCTAAAATGTTCTTCTAAATAAGCATTTTTCTCAGGCATGTTAACTTTTATGGCGACAAATAAATTCTTGCCATAAAAGTGAAATAGTGAACATAATCATAGGAAAGAAATGCTCATTTTAGACGGCACTTAGAAGCTTTAGCATTTGAACTCTTCAAATATGTATTGAAACCTACACCATCATTTCTAATTCCTTACTGTGAAAACAACATTTTGAATGCAAACAGAATTGTAAAAAAACATTTCCGCCTGCTTATTAGTATTGTTACGTCTTTTTCTAATAGATGACCAAGTGTGTTTGTTGAATTACAAGCTTTGAATAGGAAAGAATGTATGGATCTGAGATATGCATAACACATTTTGATAACTTTTTTGATCATTTTGAACCGCAGTGCCCAGATGAAAGATGGTAAGAACTGTAAAGAGTTTTGCAAGTCACCAATATATTGAGAAATGTACCCTGGTGATTGTGAAATGACAATAATAACTGATGCATTTACTGTTAGCAATTGCATGAACTTACCAAAGTTGCCCTGAGAGATCAGGGTGATGCTGAGGCAAAGTGTGAGGATGATCTTCATTGTTTGACGAACCGGTAAACACACTGCAGAGTAAGACCCACTTTGGTTTTTATACCTTCTTAAATCAAGAAATCATTAGGAACTCCTCCCATGCCCCGAAAAAACTCTGTTGTGATAATAAGTATTAGACAACAAAGACCAAATGACTCAGTTATGAGCAAAAAGATAAGACTGGGAGAGGTGAGGTGATAAAAAGAGGAAGTATAATGATTAATAAATAAACTAATAAATAAATAAATGATAATAAAAAAGTAAGTTCCTCTCTTTTTGGTCTGTACGTCCCAGATGAAAGTGAAATATCAGCTTTCAGGTTCCAGGACCGGTAGATGAATTTAGCATTTATATAGAATAAATAGCAGTTAACGCAGTTTTGCTAGTCTCTTGCACTGATGGTCGGTCTGTGTTTGGCATGAATGTCTACTTGGCAATAACACGTTCCCTCGTGTGTTTCCATGAGCTGTTGTGTGGGCAAACAGTCAGCAAGAGCAGGTGGACCATTCACACCCATATCAAGATGCACACAAGGTTTTCATGTTATTTAACATATAACTATATTATTTGATTTAACTATTGTCATTTGAATATAACTGACAAAATGTTTCAGTGACAATTGATAATACTTTTAATGGATAATTTACATGATGAAGTAATAAAACAACTAATAATAATTAGATAGTAAAATTAGTAGACATATTTCAGTGTTGATGCTCATGTAAACCTAAAAAACAACCACTACAATAAAACTGTGTAATAAATCATATTTTATTGATAATAGTGACATGGTAGCACAATCGCCTCACAACAAGAAGGTCACTGGTTTGAGCCCCGGCTGAATCAGTTGGGTGTAATTAATAAAGGCACTAAGCCGAAAAGAAAAGAATAAATTAATGTTACGAATAATAAGTATATTGACAAAACAAACATTAGTTCACAATTAAATAATAATTCTATATTTAAAAATTATTTCATTTGAATAACATGTGTTTATTGAGTTTTAGAAGGTTTTACATTTAATCAAGCCTGATTACCCAAAATGAATCCCAGACAGGGTTAGGAGAAAATAATAATTCAGAGAGTTTCTTTCTTATTACATATGTTCGCTTTACAAGAGCCAAACATGTTAAGTAAATAATACTATACTATACTACACGATGTATAACTACTGACCAGAGCCGGATTAACCAATGAGCATTATGGACACAGGCCCAGGGGCCCGTGCGCACTTAGGGCCCCTGTGAGGGGGGAAAATACCGATTTTGGAGTGTCTATTTAGGCTAAGTGCAAATGGAGCACCTCGCTGGAATAAGATTTTCGAGCGATTTCTGCCCATCACTGTTTGATTGACAGAAATAAAACTAAAAAGCGCAACCAAGACTGGTAAAGTGCATGGCATCACCTTTTGACGTGATCGATCATCAACCCGGTTCGAACCCGGCGTCTGATGAACAAATTTTTATATAATATATATATAAATTTATTTTTAAAAATGCGGGCATTACAATAAAGATTCATTTTATTAAAAAATATTATATTATTCTTATTTTTTAATCCAACTACTGCGGTGCGTGTCTGGGTAGGGGGCCCTACAAGACAATGTGCCCAGGGGCCTTTGAGTTCTTAATCCGGGCCTGCTACTGACTATTATAACAAACTAGCTTATATAATAAAACATTTGCATTCCAGCTATTGTCAGTCTGCTGCGAGTACAATATAAACTCCAGTGCTGCAGATGGCGCTAATGCTATCTGGAGAATTCTCTAAGTTTGACCTTTCTCCCTCACTGTAGAAAACGTGCTTCAATGACATTCCTGATACTGATGTAAGGGAACCGGTGTCAGTTCCAAGGAAGATACAGTACAGAAATGGCTTTATATTCTTTATTTCGGTCTGTCAGGACTGAAGTAGTCAAGGTGGGCTTTGGCTCGTTTTTCACACGTTGCAATGTAACTTCATTGTCTTTCACTATACGCTTTAGAAGTTAGGATGTTTTTTGCATGCCTACTGTGGTATCAAATAGTTGGCTTGTTATCCGAATGCGTGTTTGAATTAAGTTAATAGTTTACTAGGTGTGCCAGTATCATTAATTATGTGTCATAGTAATAGTAAGGATATTTTGTTGTTTACAGGGCTGTTTGACGCAGCACGTTCAGTCTCTGTTCACCAGCTGCCCGACTTTAGCAGCAGATAAAGCTCTTCTCCTGCAGCTACGCAAATCCACGGGTTACACATTTATCAACTGCAAAAAGGCACTGGAGAACTGCAACAATGACGTAACACAGGTAGGCCTACGACCCAGTCCGTGTACTTTCACTTTTATAGGGGACCTATTATGCAAAAATCACTTTTATGAGGGGTTTAAATGTAGGTATGTGGCAACAGTGTGTAGATATAGCCAGTGTAGAAATGTGGAGTTTTAGGAAGCTTCTTTTGAGCCAGTTCTTTTGACTTCACAGTGACAATTAAGTCCTGTTTTAAATCTGCCACTACACTGATGCATAGGCATTTGTAGCTATTTGAAGCTACAGTTACCAAAACAGCACAATTTAGATCAAAGCCTAATAGTGGCAGTTTTTAAAATTCTTTATTTTGCAAAAATTGCACAAAAGGTAATTATGAAAACAAAATGCTGTCTGTCTGAACTACAGCTTTATATTTTTCACCAGTACATTAAATTATGCTATGTTTGTTTTAAATCTCATTTTGTTTAATTTTCATTATTTTAGCATCTGGGTAAATAAATATCACAATTTTACCTTGACTTACAAATTTACATTTTATAATGCCTTCTACTTGTATAAAATCACAAATTAATATGGTTCCTACACATCTTAAAAGTATTTTAATTTCAGACAAATGGATTCAAGGCCTGGAAAGTACCTAAAAACAAACATAAGTCTTTGAAAATGCTTGAAATAAATTTGAAATTAAATGTTTATGGTGTTATTTCAACAATCGTACTGTGTTTCTGTCAAAAGCAGAACAAAAAATATATAATTTCTTAATTTGAAAATCTTTAGAAAAAATATTTCAGAAACCGCATTTTATACTTACAGAGCTCAACAAATTTTATGAAAGTTCTTTGAACATGACTGTTTAAAATGGTCTAGATTTAAAAAAATGATACCTTCAAAACACTGCTTCAGAATTAATGTTGTTTTTAAAAGTCCTTGAATCTGGCGTTTATAAAATAGTGGGAACTCTGAATTACATTTTAGACACCAAAATATAACATTCTCTGAAGTTAATATCAGTGTAAATTATTTATATAATCTTTTCAGTATTGTGATATCTGAGACAGGAAATTTAAAGGCTTTGAATATTTCAGTGACATTTCTAACATCTTCCTCAAAGGAAAAGAAAGGTAAGTGATATGTGATAATTATGATGTGTAAAATTTGCAGGCAGAAAGCTGGCTTCATGAACAGGCAAAAAAAGAGGGCTGGAGTAAAGCGACCAAACTGGAGGGTCGGAAAGCCAAAGAGGGGCTGATTGGTCTTATAATGCATGACAATGCTGCCGTCATGGTTGAGGTATACATCAATATACTGTACAGGTTGTAATTGTTCTTAAAAAGGATGTGCGCTGAATGACTGAAATGTTTCATTTTCAGGTTAACTGCGAGACAGATTTTGTGGCGAGGAACGAGAAATTTCAGCAGCTGGTGAAGGATGTTGCATTGTCAGTAATGGCTCATCAATCTACCAGCAAAAAAACAGGGTTTGTAAAGGTAAATGTCCTTTAATGCTCTTTTTTAGAAATGTGCACTACTTCCACACATTATCTCTGATCTGTTGTGTGATTTAGAGTGTGCTGTCATCTGAGGACATGTCTAAACTCAACGCTCCCGATGGACCCTCACTGGCAGATCAGTTAGCCTTGACTATAGGTGAGAATAAACCTTCATACACTCACATTCACTAATATTTTGTTTAATTTTATCATATTTTGGACTAATTTTTTTTTAAATCTCACTTTATTCAGCAAGAATGCATAAGATTAATCAAATTACTATTTTCTTTTTTCTGTCTCTCTCTCTCTCTCCCCATCAGGGCGCTTGGGTGAGAACATCGGCATGAGGCGAGCCGTTTCACTTACTGTTCCCTCTGATTGGCACATCGGCTCATACGTTCATGGCACAGTTGCTGGGCAGGTTGGCATTGAGATGGGGCGTTATGGATCCCTAGTTGTGTTTCAAGGTGAACCTAAGGAAGGCACATACACTCTCGGAAGGAAGCTGGCACAACATGTAATGGGTGAAGCACCTGTTTCTCTTGGCAACATGGACGATTTACCCTGTGGTGAATCTGAGACGAGACTTTTGCCCCAGACGTTTCTCCCAGATCCCAAATATACAGTGGCACAGTACCTGACTCTTCAAGATGCCCGTGTGCTTGACTTCATACGCTTCCAGTGTGGAGAGAGCAGCAGCAGTCAGGAGGAGTGAAGAAAGCCATTTGAGGATCTAAACGATCCTGAATGAGATATTAAAAGTATGAATTAATTACATTTCCTTTAAACAGTGTATGTGTATATATACCTATAGAAAATCATCATACCCTGTGGAAATCTACAGGTATACCTGTACTCATATTTCATCCTGCTTTTAAAAGACCTTCAGGATAAAGTTGTAAACAGCAACAGGTTAGGAGAAGGCTTCGAAAACATTGCAAAGGCTGGAAAAGTTGTTTGGAATGTGATTTTGATTTCAGGATGTGTGACAAGTAAAGTAATTATTTCAAAGGCTATGATGATTTTCTATAGGTGCTTTGTATATATATTTATATATACTTTTTTTTTCAAGCCATATCCATGATATCACTGCTGTTTTATATCTCCAAACAAAAAAAATCTAGATTATTCGTTATGTGAATGAAATAAATAAAATGTGGTCTAATAGACATTGTTGACATGTTACTGGTAAAAAACAATTCTCAGCCTAGATGGGTCAATCTAAACTCCTGCGCTGTTTCTGTGCCACAAGAAATTATAATAAATTTTTTATCTAAATTACTAATACTAACTCTTGGGTTTTGTTTTTACCAATCAAAATTATTTATAGTCCCATCGGCTAATTAAGTATTTACATGAACATTTGTGTGTAGTTTAGCTAAACAAATCAAGTGCTTTACTGCCACAGTGCTAGCTGATTCAACTTTGCCAGGATAAGTTGTTCTCCTAACATCAAATTCATTTATTCATCTTAACTGAGTCTTTAGTGCCATCTAATGGAGGAGAGGAAGAATGTGCATATTTCAGAATTTTCCAATAAGAGCGTTTGAGAATCTGATGAAAGTCAGAAGATGTTTGAAAGACATGCACTGGAATCAGTACAAATTACAATACAGAGAACAGGCACCCTTATAATTTCAACCAACTTGCTAATGATCATGCAGCTTACATTTAAAAAGTGTACACTGGAACTGTATCCTTGCCACAGAACAGAACTGGTATCAATTTTGCTACACCCTATAGTATAAGTATTCTTTTTTCAAGCATATGTGTTTGGATGTTGCCTTTCTAATAAAAACAATTTATTAGCACAGCTACTAACATACCGAGATTTTAAGGTAACATTTCTATATTTTAGTGATACATTTGCACATGTATGGTTAGAAAACCGGCCAAACTGTATATGATAATAAATCATTAAATCATTTGTTTTAATTATAGAAAAAACACTGCTGCAAGTCAAATTATTGATAGTTATAAATGGATTATACTTTCATTATAAAAGAAAAGTTACAATACAAACATTTGTCTAAAAGTCACAACTTTACAATATTACAAGCAAAAATACAAATAAACATCTGTCCACAAATTTCTTTCTAGTTTTCTCGCGGTTTTACGGTATTAGAGGTATGGCAATCCGTTTTAACATTTAATCTGTAAAATGTGCTAGAATCTCTTTTCATACTACTACTTTTAATTCTTTTTATTAAATTTCAGCTACTAGTGTGTATATAATGAATAAATAATATCTAACATATATAGATTTTAATTAAGTAGCCTACAAGCGTACTATAATAATAGGCCCTATATCTAAAAGTACACACTACCTAATGAATAACTAGCCTACTAGTAATGTTTCAGTGACTGAACCCCAATGAAGTCAATGGCAAAAGATGTGCTATTTGTTAGTAGTCATTATTGAAATAACTTTATATTTAATAAATACTAGTATCTTCTTCTAAGGACTAGTTTCTACTGAATAAATACTACATTCTAAAAAAGGTGCTGCTTCTATATTCCATACAGTAAGGTCATTTTAAACAGCTGTGGAGAACATGTTTTGGGGATATTCATGGTCACTGAAAACATGTAGCTAATTCTTTTATTTTTAAAAATATTTCTTAATAACAGTCTTTGAGTTCTCAAGATCAAGAACACGTCCAGTTTCTTCCATGCGTCCTCTGTTTTTGCAGTATTGAAATTGAAATCAAGATCACTTTAAGTCCGCATGAACCAGAAGATGTGACTGTTTTTTCTCTCTCCGTATTGTGATACAGTACCTAGAGCAGGCATGTCCAAACTCGGTCCTGGAGGGATGGTGTACTGCTGATTTTAGCTCCAACTTGCCTCAACACACCTGCAAGAATGATTCTAGAAAGCCTAGTAAGAGCTTGATTAGCTAGCCCATGTGTGTCTTATCGCGGTTGGAACTAAACTTTGCAGGACACCGGTCCTCCAGGACCGAGTTTTGACACCCCTGACCTAGAGAAACTGAGTAATAAATGAGCAAACAGTGGGTGTGGCTTGTTTTTTGTTTTTTGTTTTTCTACTGCGACCTGCTTGGATGTAGTTAAATAGCAATTTCACTCACAAATTTCGGGAAAAGGGTTTCGGGAGAGTTATTACAATCTAACAGACACCTCCTCACCATTTCTGTTTTTTTTTAAAGTATTATGCTAACCAGTCATTCATTCATTTTCTTGTCGGCTTAGTCCCTTTGTTAATCTGGGGTCGACACAGCGGAATGAACCGCCAAACTATCCAGCATATGTTTTACGTAGCGGATGCCCTTCCAGCTGCATACACACTCATACACTACAGACAATTTAGCTTGCGCAATTCACCTATACCACATGCCTTTGGGGAAACCAGAGCACCCGGAGGAAACCCACACAACATGCACACTCCACACAGAAATGCCAACTGACCCAGCTGGGGCTCGAACCAGAGACCTTCTTGCTGTGAGGCGAACGTGGTACTCACTACGCCACCGTGGCGCCTGAATGTTAACCACACACAATGCAAATAAGTGCATTTTCAGATGTAAATTTTAGATTTGAAGGGCAAACACTTTTTTTTTTCTAAATGACATTCACAGATGAATTGTTCATCTCAAAACTAGCAACAAAATCAACATGGTTTTGACTTCATGTGTACTTTAGGAGGTGATATTGAGAAACAGCTATTGTTAACAACTCAACGAGTCATAGGTAGGTCCACACGCAGACAGGTCCATTCTGCGCACGCTTTTTAGCCCACCATTGATTGTTTATTTACTTTTGTACATTTATAATTATTCAGTTTTTAAATTAATTTCACTAATACTACTGACTAATATTAAAAAATATGATTTGTTTACAATACAGTTTGTAAAGTAATATTTACTGTCTTTTAGTAGATATTTTATATGAGAGGCTTTGTTTAACAAATAAAGTGGATGTAATTGGATTCACATTGTGGTAAAAAGTTAATTTAACAAAGTTCTGCGCAGAAATAGCAAAAAATGCAGAATCCGTCTGGCCCTAGTCATAGGACATAGGATTTTTTTTAGAAAACGGCTTGCCATATTGCCAATGTTTTCAACTGCCTGTATATTACTGACAAAGCGGTAGTGCCAGTAGAGGAAAACCAGCGCCCGCACTATTTGATTGGCCGATTCCTCTTGAATCAGGCTGGCATGACGTCATCGCGAATATAGCGGCGTAGCGGAGTGCGCGCAACCATACTGTAATTCACCAGCGCTCGGTCTGACGCGTTTCTGCTCCATCCTCAAACACTGCAGTCATGGTAAGTCCATCTCATCTCCGCCACACACAGCTCTCGTTTTCACTATTGTGCTGGCAGCGTCCATTAGTCATAAAGCAGAATTATTAGACTTGACGTTAATACCTCAATCATCTGAGGAAAAAGGCGTTCAAGCTCCGTTCAGCAATTATATGTCATACATTTATGTCTGAAGTGTATTATTATTATTATTATTAGAGAGATTCCCAGTATAATTCTTAAAAGATCAAACATATCTTTTTCTATACCATTTTGTTTCTATGCCCTCCTCATCCTGGCATGGACAGTCTGACTTCACGGAGGACCAGATCTGTGGTGAGTATCAAATGTTGGCTTTAATATTATAGTGATATATATTCGCCAAGGCTTTATATATATTTGCGATTTTGTTGCAGATGAATGCAAATAAACGCAGGCCTGCACATCAGTTTACACTGGCTGACAGATGTGCTGTCAGATTAGCATTCACATGATGTGGTGTGCAAACCAGGGTGCTGTGGGTAATGTAAAGTAGTCAGACCATATTGACATTAGTATTTTTATGTAATATTTCTGGTGTTGATGTTAGAGTCAAACAGCTTTACCGATGCGTCGCGTTTGAAGGACCGGAAGCTGCTCTGAAATGTGTAGCTGGAAACGCTAAAAACATACATGGGGGACAGGAAAATGGTCGGGATTCAAGCAGATATTAATGAACTGTTCTGTTTTAATTACTTTTAAAGTTAATTTAAGGTAGTTGAAGACGATGTGCTTTTTTTGTGGTCGTATTAGCAGCACAGAGAGCCAGGTTAGTGTTCACAGGGCAGTTCTAGGGCAGTGCGGATTTGATTAATCTCAGTGACTCAAATCTTTTGAATCATTCATTGAATAGATTTGCTCACTGACCCGTTTGCTGGTTGCATTTGTCACACCCATAGATGTGTTAAAAGGGAAAGGGGATAGTTCATTGACTTGACTCTTCAATAGAACAATATTGAAAATGTTCTTCAATGTTGTGCTTAAGAAAAATTGCTTTATAGGTCTGAGGGTCAGAAAATTAACCACATATTCCCACAGTCCCTTTCATTTTTTTAATCAGCCATGGGTTTTTATAGTTGATGGTTGCAAGTAATTTAATTAGTCATTCAAATGATTTTCTGAGTCGCAATGAAGTCGAAACATATTTTCTTCTGTTTTGCGACATACATTCAAATGTAAAAGATCAATAATCATTCTGAGGACCTGATACCATGCTTAATTCTTTGATTAAATATTAGGATATGGGTCTTACACATAAAAGTTGGTGGAGGATGAAAAGGAACCTGCAGAGACTGAATAGATTACCATTTAATTTCATGGCGACTTTAAAATTGTTCCGTTTTAGTCTTTTAGTGCTATATAAGAGTACAAAACATCTGCAGAAAGACAGTTTAAGGATCATAACGTTTCCTTATATATAGCTGTAAATTAGCTCTATCAGTTGGTCCATTATAAACTGCTGTAAAGCATCACTTTGTGTGCATTATTCAGGAATTTCTGATTAGTTTTCATTAGACTGTGATGTACTATTCTCTGTTGTTTGTAATTGTTTATTGTGTGACAGTTTATTTTCACGATGTGTTTGTTTTTGGTAAGTTGTGAACAGTTTTAGGATTTATATTTAGAAGACAAGATGATATAGTCTACAAAGTCAAACTTTAACATGGTTCTATATAAGCAAATCAGCACTTGGAATGCATACAAGGGTAGTTGTAGATTCAGGTCAAGATAAGTGATTTTAGGTCCATGTTTAAATTTTTGCCTGATACCATGCATAATTCTGTGATTAAATATCAGGATATGGGTCTTACACACAAATGTTGATGGAGGATGAAAAGGAACCTGCAGAGACTAAATAGATTAACATTTAATTTCATGGCGACTTTAAAATTGTCCCGTTTTAGTCTTATTGTGCTGTATAAGAGTACACAACATCTGCAGAAAGACAGTTTAAGGATCATAATGTTTCCTTATAAATAGCTGTAAATTAGGTCTATCGGTTTGTCCATTATAAACTGCTGTAAAGCATCACTTTGTGTGCATTATTCAGGTAGTTCTAATTAGTTTTCATTAGACCGTGATGTACTATTCTCTGTTGTTTATTTAATAGAAATCACACACTCTACAGTACAGTACGCAGTGTGTCATTTGGGACACGAATTGCTGTTGATGTAGGGCTGCGTTCTCTCCTCTGCCCATATATGGTTAATCACAGTGTATGTGTGTGAAGTTTGACTCAGGGCAGCCCTGCAAGAGCTGCATTCCTCTAAGCTGCTCTGCCAAATGCTGTGATAGTGATCTCAAAGCCTCTAGCAAGAACTACAAGCCTAATGATTTTACATCAAACTGTGCTTGTTACTTCAGAATCAATATTGCTTTTTTATTTTTTTCAGTCCACATAACTACACATCGTTTTCTGCATCACTTGTCTTTCACTCTCTTTCTCTCACTATCAGAATTTAAGGAGGCCTTCCTCCTGTTTGACCGAACAGGAGATGGGAAGATCATGTACAATCAGTGTGGGGATGTGATGCGAGCTCTCGGCCAGAACCCTGTCAATGCTGAGGTCCTTAAAGTGCTGGGCAACCCCAGTAATGAAGGTCAGGCTCTTTTTGTGCCTCCCAGATCTTTGTTATATATGTTAAAATCGTGCATTTCTTAACCAATGCACAATGAATTGTGATTTATTATCGTGGACTGTGTTTTAACCATTTCATTAAATTTGTTAACTTATGCAACTACATGTCATCTATCAGTCATTACACTCCTAAAAATAAAAGTGTGAGGGGAAAAACAAAAGTGGGATTTCACAGGGGAAACTTTTTTGGTTAGTGAAAAGAACCATTTTTTTTCATAGTGTGAAGAATATTTTATAATCTCTGTATATTTATGTCTCATATATTAACGTTTCTTTTTGGAACCATCGTTGCCAATAAATAATCTTTATTTTTTAGACTGTAGAGTATTACTAGACTGTCTGCTTAATATTTGCCAACACTTTATTTTGATTCTGTGCCAACAAACTTTTCAAGTATGCCTCCATACACTGACCCTGCAATCTACCAATAATCTAATATTTTTTATCAGAGGTAGCTGACATTTAGATGCAGTGTTACTTGCAGTCAGCAGAATGTCTACAGGAGACCATCAGAATAAATTTTTGTCATCTAAAATCATAAAACATTTCATATTAACATTTTTACAAATTTATATCTTAAATTTAGAAACATAAAAAATGTAGAAAATTGAATTTTTCACTTAGTTCCATTTTATTTCAATTAAAAATAAAACATGAAAGAAAATTTGTTATTATTCCTTTTTTACTAATTTGCTCTGTTAATATTATGATTATTATGAGAAGTCATTTATTTTAAACCAAACTTTATACTTTGAGTTGTGAAGACAGATAATGATATTTTTCCCTCAGATAAAATGTTTGCAAAATGTTTTTTCAACTGAAAACAATGTTTAAAAGCCCTTCCTTGCTCATTTAATGGGATATTTTCCTCAAAATCGAAAAGTCTGCCTTCATTCACTCACCCTCATGTTGCTCCAAACCCGTATGACTCTTCCACTTCCCCCTGATCAATAAGCTGCTCTCCTTTCCCTCATACTGACTGATAAAAGCAATGCTTCTCCTTTAATCAGTCAAAATGTACTCGGGTCCACTTCAGATATTCCCACTGATTTAATCTACCTGTGTCTTTATCTTTCACAATTATAATTAAATTATAAAGAGATCTAGATTAAAACTCAGCGGATTAAGTTGTGAATAAAATTTGTGATTTCTATGTGTTTTACCCCCTAGATATGAACATGAAGATGCTGGACTTTGAGCAGTTTTTGCCAATGCTTCAGGCCATCGCTAAGAACAAGGATCAGGGTTCCTTTGAGGACTTTGTGGAGGGGCTGCGGGTCTTTGACAAAGAGGGAAATGGGACGGTGATGGGCGCTGAGCTGCGACATGTCCTCACTACACTAGGTAAAGTGTCATGGCTTGTTTTAAAATACAGTACAATCCAGTATTTCTTAGATTATCCCCAAGGTTTCTTCCTCTTCAGAAGATGTTTTTACTTGTTCCCCGTGAGCTATATTCTATTTAAAGGTTCTGTTGATATTTGTTTTGAAAATAGAATGACGTACACGTGAAGGTTTGAGAAGAACTGTGTGCATGGTTTAAAGAGAGGACAAGTGGGGATGCAATCAATAAGGCAGATGTAGGAGTAAACGTTCTGTTTTTTGCTGACTGTTTTTTACTTGCCTGTATTTTTTCAGCTGAAGGAGTAAAACTTATAATGCCATTATTGTTGGATTCTACTGTGTTGGAATTATATTACCTACCCATTTAATAGAAATAATATTTAAAAATCAGTTTGCACTTAAAATCCAAGTAAAGGTTTATAATATGCTTTACATTTATATTTATTGCAGTTGTATTTATAGTAACTTGAGTTTGTATATTGGCATTGAAATATAAAGGTAAACTAAATTATACTTAAAAGATGGCACGTAATGAAAATTTGGATGTACACAGGCATAGTTGAATAATTGGAGTTTGATACATGGAAATGACATGCCATCTGGCTCAAACACCTTAACAATGATAAACCTCCCTTTTTATGTTTATCTTAGCTTTTATTAAACTTTTTAAATAAATTCTATATGTGGGACTCTTATTTTGAAAATGGGAGACTTTAGACAAAGCCTTTCTGTGAGTGTGAAACAAGCAGCCAGGCATGACCACAGAGCTCATCACATCGTGTCTGAAAGCAAAACGTGAGATATAAAGATTACAAATGTATACAGTGCCCCCTGAAGAGTTGTTAGTTGAATGTCTAAATTGTGAAATTTGCTGCAAATGTTTGTAATGAGGCAACAGATATATGTGTATGTTTGCAATGAGGCAACAAACACATGTAAACTGCTGAGTATGTGTTTAAGGCACGTTTTTGCATGTTCTCGTAACCTTTTATCAATGTTTACATTTTAAACAAGTGGCAAGAAGAGTGGAATACATTTGAAAATAATAAATTATATGAAATCCAACCTGAAATCTCATACAGAATTTTAAGACATTTTAAGAATAGATTTGATCAAGTGGTTTTTACTAGATGTCGTATTGGACATACAAGATTAACACATGGTTTTTTGCTCCAAGGTGAAAACCCTACGCAGTGTTTGTACTGCAAAATACCTCTATCTATAAAACACATTTTACTGGACTGTCCTGCTTTTAATGACTCCAGAAGACTTTTTTATGAAATGAACTCTCTTAAGGACATTTTTAACAAAGTGACACCAGAAAAGATTTTAGAATTTTTATCATGTATTAACACAAAAAATCTTATTTAATTTATGTATTCATTTGGTTGTTGATTTTTAATTGTATATCTGTTATTGAAATGTTTATGCCATGAAAATAGCCTTGGTTGCTGACATGGCATTAAATTAAATAAAATGAAATGAAATGAAATGCATGTTCTCGTATCACTCAGCTCGTATTGTGAATTTTCTGAAGTGAAAGGAAAGCGATAAGCTTCAAAAACTCATCTGTTTATGCAGAGGTTGATATTAATACCTGCCTGTGACTTCATATGCGTTAAAGCGTCAAAATATAACACAATAAATTCCTGACAGCGCTATGTATTTATTACAACTACAAATTAGCCTATTCAAATTAACTAGTTTAACTCTGTTGGCTTAAAGATGGTTCACTCACTCTCTACCATTTCTGATGAAAAGAATAACAAGACATCTCATTTTGTTAAAATATTTTTTTGACAACTGACATATGACTATTTTGCACGTTTATTTCAAAGTACATGATGCTGTGTGTGTTTGTGTTAGTGTTGTCATGAAACTGAAATTTGGTACCAGTCAATTTCTCGCTAACATTTGAGTGCTGTTGAGCTCAACAGAAATGACTGTGATTGGCCATGAAGGTCATCAGTTTACTGAGCCTCACCACTGCTGACTGAGTGTAAACACGGCTACACGAACACTGAAGTGCTTTAAACCAGCGAAGATCAGCTGGTCTGTCTATGAGCTAACATTCGACCGATCCATGGATGAATCGACTGCTCTTCATGGATTTAAAACACTTCACATACCACATACCTAATATATAGATACCAGACAACAACTAAATATATTGTATCAACACAGTCTGTTTCACCTGTAAATGTCATTTCTATTGAAACTTATATATCAAGTGTTGGAATACATGTTTTAATGCAGGTGAGAAGATGACAGAAGAAGAGGTGGAGACGCTCTTGGCAGGACATGAGGACGCAAACGGTTGCATCAATTATGAAGGTACAGTCACACAAAGGATCTTTTTCTTTACTGAAGATCAAGACTACAGCAGTGTAAATGTTTAATCCATTTGCCTTTCCTTCCGACAGCATTTGTGCGCCACATTATGGCTGGTTGAGGAGAGGGTACGGATAGTCCTCAGTTTGTTTATACGCATTCTTCTCACTTGCAGCTACCTCTCTACCGCGACCCCTGGCTGTAGCCTAGCATGTAGCATTTCTGCATGTGCCTAGGTGTCTCCTGACTACTATTGCCTTTATTGAGGCTGCGCCGGCACTAACACTAGTGTAAACCTCAGTTGTGCCCAAACCTGTAACTCCCCTTGAGATTTAGTCGGTGAAGCTAATTATTGCTAGCATAATATTTAAAGGCTCAAGGTGCGCTAGGGAAGTGGATTTGGATGGTCCATTCTAGAAGCTCTCACAATATGGTACAAACATCTTCTGCTACTTAAGGAGGCTTTGTAAGGACGTGTATTGTTGATTTTAGTTTGCAGTCCTGTCACACTGCTGTTCCTGCTTTGTCTCTGTCCTCTTTACTTGTGTATTTATCTGTTCTCTCTACATGCCTTTATAAGGTATGCTAACTCATTTCTTTTAGGCCTGGACAATGTCTCTTCCTCCCCTTTCAAATCATCCAGGGGCTTTTGCATTTCACCCCCTTTTGTTGCAGGGAAATGTAGTTTGTCTGAACTACACCTACGGTCTTTTTTTTTGTGGGATCTGATCTGTGACTGTTTATAAGTTTAAGTGTGTTGCTATTCATGGCAACATTTAGTCACCTTGGGATTATGAAGTTCTTTCTGATTTTTGTCAAATATTATTTATTTACTCATTATTACTGTGTGACCATTTATTTTCATGATGTGTTTGTTTTTGTAAGTTGTGAACAGTTTTGGGATTTATATTTAGAAGACAAGATGATATAGTCTACAAAGTCAAACTCTAACTTGTTACTATATAAGCCAATCAGCACTTAGAAATGCACACTAGGGTAATTTCAGATTCAGGTCAAGATGAGTGATGTTAGGTCCATGTTTAAATTTTTGCCACTAGCAGGTATAATGTGTAAAGTTATAAAAAAAGAAGGTTCATGTATGAAAGTGCTACCAGTGCTTCCTCTAGGATTTTTTCCAGCTGTGACGGCAGGCCTTTTACACAGATCTTCTAACTACCTATGGTGTTATTTCAATGACAAATGTAATGAGTGGAGTATTACAAGTTGTAATCGCATTAGTGTAATACGTGCATGCAAATCTCTTTGCTTGCGCGCCAATTTTCTCTGTTTGCGTACAAAACTTCTAGCACGCCCTCAAATATACGCTGCTCAAGCGCAGATTTTCTTGTGCACTCTCTAATAACCACTGCTGAAGTGCATTTTAGTGCATTTATGTAACGAGTAGAACTCCAACATTTATTTGATTTGCTAGGAACATTTATGAATGTCTTCCATAGACCTACAGATCAGCAGTCCTGAAGTAAAGTAAAACAGCCAAGTCCAGCAAGATAAAATCAATGTATGCAGAACCATAGACCTTTAAATAAAAACCTATAAATTACCTATAAATAAAGTATGATTATGGAAACTGTGTACATCATAACTGAAAGCTACCTTGTGTTTGCTGGCCTCAGGCATCGCGTTGCCCTGTTACTCAGTCAATCAGCATGTAACCTTAAAGAGTTAAACAAATAATGCACAGCTGTTCTACGATTACAGAAAAGTTTGCTCTATTATAATTCACTTACCTTTTAATACGTTTTGGTGCGATTATAACCCCCTATAAATATATTTTGAATAAGAAGCTGTAATGTAGCCTTGGCCGGAATTAATTTTGGTGTGACGCCCCGCCATGAAGGACTAAATGTAGCAGAAACCATGTGTACGGTAAATATGCACATATCTCTTAAAACCCGTAGGACATTCTAAGACACAAGTTATTAAACATTTATCTAGATTGCAGGAACTTTTCAATTATGTAAATTTCCTTTAGTGTTGCACAATTTAGCATTGCCTTGTTACTTGAACAGAACAAATTGTATTGAAACATAAAATGTCAGCAATAAATATAAATAACACACTGTATGTTTTATAAAAAATATAAAAACCGGCATTATATTTAAACTGTTTGTTTGCGTCATATCTTGCAAAACGTTAATTGAAGCAATAGATATTATCATACATTTAATAGTATCAACGTTTGCAAGAATTTCATAATTCTGAGTAGAACATGATTTTATTGTTATTTGAGAAGTTCCAATAATCCCTATTCACTAATATGAGAGGTTTTTGATATTGTTCATGTCTTATGTTGCACTGGTATCTTTGTAGGAATAGCTAAAAATATGCTGTACTCAAAATAATTCTGAAAATGTTTGTGCTATTATGCTTAAAATTATCAAATTATTAGTAAATGTTTTGTAACTGTATTATATATTTCAAAACTTAAGATGATTTTATCAACTTTTCTTTTTTTTCTCCTCCACCCTCAGATTCCAAATGGTTGTGTTTCAGCCAAATAGTGTCCTGTCCTTTCAAACATGGTATCGGTAGAAAGAGAGATTTGTTCCTAATATCATTTCTATCCAAATTCTCAATATCTAAAACTGCTTAGAATGCAATAAGAACATTATAATTTCCAAGGTGCCAATTTGTTGATAAAACAGGTTGAATTATCTTGGATCACTGCCTCACTACCTCTTTATTTATCTCTCCTCTACAGAACTCGTAAGGATGGTCATGAGCGGTTGAAGAATTCAGACACATTTATTTTCGTCCGTTATTTGCCCCACATTTATGTGATTCTTCATTTCCATATATGTTTTTTTTTATTATTATTTGTTCTTTATTTTTTCCTTAAGTGCCTTTTATCATGTTTCTGGAGAATTATGGCTCATTTCATTCCAAAAATGCCAATTGATTGCTTGAATACCTTCCATTCAGCTATTGGATTCATTCCACCAGTCACTGTATTCGTCAACCATCTTTTGTCTTATACTGTGAGGGACATTTTGATCGACTCTTAATGTAATCTTCCTTTTAAATTAACATATTGTCTAATTGTTTGTAAGCCATTTGACATCCCTCTTTATTGTCTGCTGTTCATCATAATAAATATTCAAATTGATGTTTGAGTTGGTTGATTTCTCAGAGTTGTGAGTGTGGGAGTACTGTGTGGTGTGTGTGTGTGTGGGCTGCCTTGTAGGGCATTGTTGCAACACTTCCATTTTAGTATTTGGCTTAAGTAACACCGTCTTCTTTCTCTCAGTAAACATGATACAAGACAATACCAAATTAGGAGTATGTTTAGGGTTTGAATCTGGATGAAATATCACGGCCTACATGTTTTAATAGGCTTTTGTTTACCTGAAGAGATAACTTGGACTACTATACTAAACCTAAAGGAAAGTTTAAACTTTGATTGTATGTATTATATAAATCAAAAACCATGTATGCCTTCAGCTGTAATATACAAAGGCTGAGTATTGAAATGAGCAAACTTACAATGCTTCACACTTGTTAAAACGCTTCATGTCCTCGAAGAACTTGTAAACAGATTTATTTTTTTTAAACTTTGCGTCAAATGACCGCGGTACCCACCGACGGTCCCAGATTAATTTTTTACGTTTATACTTTCACGAACACACACAATTTCGAGGCTGAAGGTGTAAATGGCTACTTAGACAGTCACATGTCATCTTGATTTTTTTTCTTTTCTTTTTTTTTGCAATATTGCAGTGTTTGCATATAATTTAACTGGGCATATTGTGATTATTATTTTATTTATTTATTCATTTTTTTTACAAATTCATGTGCCCAATCACAGCAAGCATGATAATGGCTCAACTAATTAACTTTCATAACACAATAATACTATTGTAAGTGCAGTTCTTTTGCCTTATTATTAGAAATTACTTTTTAAAAATAATATCTGTCGATGTTCATTCATTCCTTCATTTTCTTTTCGGCTTAGTCCCTTTATTAATCCGGGGTTGCCACAGCGGTATGAACCGCCAACTTATCCAGCATTTGTTTTAGGCAGCGGATGCCCTTCCAGCCGCAACTCATCCCTGGGAAACATCCATGCATTCTCATTCACACTCATACACTATGGACTAGCTTACCCAATTCACCTGTAACGCATATCTTTGGACTGTGGGGGAAACCGAAGCACCCAGAGAAAAACACGGGGAGAACATGCAAACTCCACACAGAAATGCCAACTAACCCAGCCGAGGCTCGAACCAGCGACCTTCTTGCTGTGAGGCGACAGCACTACCTACTGCACCACCGTGTAGCCTCTGTCAATGGTTTTTTTATTAAAACGATAAAATCTCTGTTCAGTGGTGTGTCGTAATATTCAGCTTATTAGAAGTGTTTGCTGTATTTTTTGACATCCATGTGGGATACCAACAATCATGATTATTTTTTTATATAGCTGTGACAAACGTTGCTTAAAATGTTGTTGTTTTTTTGTATTTAAAGATGTATAAAATGTATATTCTTCACACAACTCATCACTGGTGATGCTGTGCAGAACCGTTCAGTATTTTTGAAACCAAAAATGAATCCACTAGTCAAAACAGGTGATGGACAGCTCCTGCTACACCTCCTTAAAGGATGGACCAAACGCCGCCAAACATTTATGATAACGACCAAAGAGCTGAGCAGTTTGAATCTACATGTTTTAACTTTTCTGTTTACCCGAAGAAACAGCTTTGGCTACGAAACTAAACCTATTGGACAGTTTAAACTTTGTTGGTATATAAATTTAAACACGCTTCTTCAGCTGCAGTATACAAGTTGAGACTGAGAGTATTTGTGTTCTCACGGTAAAAGATGCGTTCACGCCATATTGAAATTAGCAGACTTACCGTGATTCAAGCTGGTAAGAACTCTTCACGTCCTCGAAGAACTTGTAAACTGATTTTTTTGAAAAAAATGCGTCAAATGACCACTGTATCCACCGCCTCAGATTCATTTTACGTTGATATTATCGTACTCACGAACACAATTTCGTGGCAGAAGTCAATTAGACCGTCACGTGTCATCTCGATTTGCTTTTTATTTTTATTTATTTATTGCAATATTGCAGTGTTTATAATAATTTAACTTAGCATATTGTGATAATTTTTTATAAAGTCATGTGCCCACAGCAAGCATGGTATACCTTCATTAGAGTTGACTTTAATATCACAATAATACTGTAATTATTGTAAGTGCAGTTCATGCCTTATTAGAAATCCTTACTTTATGAAAAAATGTCTGTCAGAGTTTGAAAATTGTGATATTTGATTTGATATGTTTTATTTAGCTTATTACACGGCAAGTGTTTTACCATCCATCATCTGGAGTAAAAATGTTATGAAAGTTATTCTAACTATATCCTTTCTTAGCATCATGATTATTTTTTTAATATCTGTGACAATAGTTGCTTAAAACGTTGGCTTCCTCCATAATTTTAGAACTTTGTATTTAAGACGTATATATTCACACAACTCATATCACTGATGATGCCTTTTTATTGTGCAGAACCGTTCAGTATTTTTGAAACCAAAAATGAATCCATTCTTAGTCAAAACAGGTGCTGGACAGCTCCTGCTACACCTCCGCAAACGATAAACCAAACGCCGCCAAACATTCACACACATCTCAATGCAATGGTTACCAGCTTTCACCATAAAAAAAGTAAAAGTATAAACAAAATAAAAATAAAATAAAATCAAAAACAACAACTATACCACTACAATGATAACGACCAAAGAGCTGAGCAGTTTGATCAAATGACATATTCAACACTGGTTATGAGGCGTGCAAAACGTTTGAGGTCGATACGAATCTGTTCTGTCAGTAATGCTGCATGTTGGACTACTGCATACCTGTGCATTCACATACATGTAAACAATGGGAGTGTATGTATGTATGTGTGTTTGCTGATTCTCATATTGGCAGATTTTTACATCCATCACTACGAGCATTTGTAGTCTGGAAACAAATCAATGTAGATATAACGACAACAAAAAAACATACGTAAAAAATGATCCAAAAAATCATAGAGTTCATGCACACCACACACGCACAGAGTCCAGCTTCATCGTATAAAGAGAATGACACTTTCACATGAACATGTCAATAATACGACAACATCCACAATCAGAAAGAGAAGGAAACATTACAGACATGTATAATATGATAACAGCATTACGTCGTTTCGTAATAGTGTAAAGAAACATATAAAAATACAAAAATAGGACGATTACAATATGAAGATATGAGATACACAGACCACAGCTGCAAACGTAACTTTAAAATTCTTGTGTTTCTCTACTCATCAGGTAGTTGCCACTAATTTGTAACAAAACAGCCGGTTTTCCTTCATCTCGTAAATACTTTCGGTGGGTTTGGCCTGTTACTAAAACACTCACACACACACACGCACACACACACAACACATTCTTTAACAATCTGAACTGAAACATCAGTTCTGGCATGAATACTGTATACTATGATGTATGATATGAACTTGGTAATAAAACGATTAATGTAACTGCGTTGTGGTCGGAGAAAGGAACCAATATGATTCCCTATCTCCCATTATTTATTTTTTCCATTGTCACTACCATTATTAAATATCTTCATAAGCACGTCAACGAAATGAGAATGAATCTACTTCCACCTGTTTGAAATGCAGAGTAACTCACGATATTTTGCGTCAGATGACGTGCACACGTACCCAAAAAATAACATGCAGACATCAATTATTGATGACATGATTTCCAGGTTTTACAGTACATGTGGTCAGAGACGCTTCGAACAACGTAAACAGACTTAATACTAATTTGTCTTTTTGTTTTCTCATGCTAAAATCTAATTGTATGTTTAAAAAAAACAGGCCAAACCACTGAAGCTTTCACATTGTCCCGAAAAGCAAAACCGACATTCACACGCACACATACAAAGTAACCATTATAAAGTCAAGTTTTTTTCCCCTCCGGACTTACTCCAAATCGAGTGCTTCTATGAAACAAATACAAAGATTGAGTGATAAAAAGAACACTGATAAAAGCAAACATTAAGTCAGAGCTATGTCGATTTTTCCAAAAAGTAAGATTCGGGAAAAGTGCAATTTGATGTTGGTTTGCTCTTGCGAGTACCTAAAATACATTGAGATGTTTCTGGAGTGCAGATCTCGGGTACTTTGGATCCTGTAGTTAAGCGCTGTTACTGAAAACAGGACGGACAAGGATATATTGAGTCTTGTACTTGGATGCTGTTGGGGTCTGGAGTGCTTTTTGTTGGGTGTTTGAGTTTAAGAGCTTTCCAAAAGTCCAAACCAAAGGTCATTTTTTCAGTTTCAAGGTTATCTGTTTAGCTTTAGCTATTTATTTTTGATGTTCAAGATGCTGGCAAGTATTCATTTATATCATTTTCTCCCAAAAATGATGAAAGTGACAAAAAAAAAAGAAGATATCGCTCCCTTTCTCTTTCTGTTTCGCTTTCTAACTCGTCTCCTTCATTCTCTTCTCTGGAATCTTTGATTCACTTTTTCATCTCACCCTCTGTTTTACTGTGATGGAGGCACAGGGGCTGTTGGATACAGAGAATCCCCTGCTAGTGGAGTGGAGCTGGAATCTGAAGAGGGAAAATAAAATCTATTAGAAAATAATATATTGATAAAATTAGCACAGATGTACAGAACTGCAATGCCTTCAAAGCGCATGGGCTTACTTGTCAACAACCCATGAAGATGAAAGTTTGCTGATTTTAGTTTTAAATTATAATGAGTCATTAAAAAATAAAGAAGAATAAACATATTTTTTCTTATTCATTTCTAAATTCATATTTTTCTAATTCATATTCATATCCTGGGGTATGAATAATTTCGAGCTTGACTCAAAATTACATAATATAAGAGTCTTGGAAAGTACAGTTGAAACTAATATTAGCGAGCACAACACACTCAAAAAATATTTTTGCTGCTTATTCAAACTTTTTTATTTAAAATGAGTTGAAACAACACAATTCTTGCAGTTTTTGGGGGGAACAACTTAATTGTTTTACGTTTCCAACAACTTAAAATTGAAAAAACTAGTAAGTTAACTTAATCGATTTGTTTAGGGACGACTTGAAGGGATTGTGTGGAACCCAGCATTTTTTACAGTGCTGCTTATTAAAATGATGATAATAAGAAATATTTTAAGCAGTATATCATCATATTAGAATTATTTTTAATAAGGGTCACGTGACTCTGAAGACTGGAAGTAATGATGCTATTCAATTGCAGCATTACATAAAATTTTTAAGCTTATTAAAATAAATATTAAACTTATAAAACGGAACGTTATTTTGTATAATAATGTTTTGCTATTGTACTGTTTTAATAAATAAATATGTAGCCATTACAAATAGTGTAGACCCAAGATATATATACCACCTACTGCGCAAGTAAAAGTACAGTATTCATAGGCAGTAGTGTCTGTGTGTTTTTGTATGTTCTCACCGTGTGCTGCTCCAGCCTGTGTGTTGGTAGGAGGTGAACTGTGGGCAGCAGGTGGAGGAGGAGCTTCACTGTGGGTATTGGTGGCAGTCAGGGGGGCGGGGCTTGGTGTTGGGGGTGGAGCTGAGGCGGTGGCGACGGGCTGGTGGGGCACAGGTGGAGCATTGGCAGACTGACTGCCAGGCTGATTGCTGTGATGCTGGTGCTGGATCTGCTGGAAGTGCTGCTGTCGGGCTCTCATCTCAGCATACTTCAACTGCTCCATGTGAAACGACTGACGGTCCGCAAGAAGCTGCTGCCTCTGGTACTCCAGCTAGACACACACAGCATAAATACATGCAGAGTAATTCTCATAACAGTTATTTATAAAGAATATGAATAATTTATGTAAATGATGACTTGATTTATGTCTGTGCCTACCAAAAAACATATTATATTAGCAAATATCATATTAGCATATTAGCATTTTGAATTACTTTTAGTCAATAGTTATTAGTATTTCTGTAAGCACAGTTCAAGGTTATTTATTAATGGAAACAAAGACTAAAACTACTGGTCAAAAATATTTTTGTTAACTGAACTAAAATACAAATTTAACAATAAATGAAAAACTAAAATAAACAGAAACTAAAACAGTCCCTGAAAAACTGAAATAAAATATTCATTAGAAAAATAATAATCACATTTAAAGCCAAACACATCCGTCAACCGCAAGATTAAACATCTTTTTTTATACTGTATAAACACAACACACTGTATAAACACATAACTTATAGACTAAACAACACTTGACATGTTTATTAAGATGAAAGTTTGTCTTAATTCTTCATATTTTACTTTTATTTGTTGCATTTTTGTGGTATTGGGTTTCGTGTCAACCAATCATGACATTTTTTATTACTAAGAATACCTAAAATTGCAGTAATGATAACATAGCTGCAAGCAGCATCTGTGGGGCCAATCATAACAAAGGCAGAATGAAGAAGCCTACTATAGCCAAAACAAAAACTATTAGTATTTTTTGAACATTTTATTACCATTTTAAGGATTATTGAGTAGCTTCAATGCATGATCAAAATCCATATAGAATCATTTTTTTCTGCATGTCTTTGGACTTGTGGGGGAAACCGGAGCACCCGAAGGAAACCCATGCGAACACAGGGAGAACATGCTACCTCCACACAGAAATGGCAACTGACCCAGTCAAGGCTCGAACCAGCGACCTTCCTGCTGTGAGGCGATCATGCCACTCACTGTGTCACCGTGACACCCCAAATTAGCAGTAAGTGAAGTTTATTTATAAACTAATTTCGAGAGGATCACATGCTTATGATAGGCCACATCTGCTCCTGCATTAGCTTATTACCGAATCACCAATTAGATGCTTCCTAACTCACTATAAATAACCAGAGTTTCTGATCTCAGTATGTTCGTCTTGAAACCAATCATCAGCTAAGTGTGAACTCTTGAATAAGGTAATAATACGACTTTTAAAAGGAAGTAGCAAGTAAATAATTTAAAAAACAGGCCCAACACTAGTTAAACCACAGTACGAACATCTTAGCATTTTCTGCTCTACAATGCAAACAAATTAATTTCCTTATTAGATTATTATTATTTCTTATTACATTTTTAGGGATACAACGGAAAGTGTGGGAATAGAGAAATATGTTAAAAGGGTGGTCCAGAGAGTATTTTTGAAGCATGATTGTGTTTATGAGGCACAAAGCAATGTGTGCTCATGCTTCATTTGTAAAATATCACATTATTTTTTCATATATCTTCCTTTCATTATATAGAGCAACTCGGCTAACATGAAAACGACTGTCATATTTCCTAGTTCCTCCAAAATCCCGACCTCAAGAGGCTCTGATTGGTCAGCTAACATAATGTGCTGTGATTCGCGGATCGGCTCCATGTCACCAGGAAGCGTCTCTGCTATAACATTACAGCACATCTGGCCATGCCCCTTCACTGTGCGGGGTGTGTGCTTGTAACCTGAAGGGTTTATGACATTATTAACCAGGATGTATTTCTTTGTAGTCCTCAAACTTCATTCGCTGTAGGCTTTGCTAAGCTAATTCTGTAATAGCCAATGTCTCCCTTTGCATTGAATTTTGAGCAACTTACATTCAGAGATGTTGTTTATGTTCACACAGTTACATTACATATCTACTAAAGTTTAAAATATGATATCGTAGTGGACCCCCCCTTTAAGCATTGGTAAAGACCTCAAGTCAGGAATCAAATTTGGGCCACCAATGCTGTTTTTTTTATTGCTAAACACTAAATGAACTATTAAAAGAATATAAAAAAATGTTTAAAATTAAACTACATTTTGCAAATCTCTTTTTTATTTTTCAAGTGTATGGAAGATTTAAAAGCATACAGCTTTTTTATGGCATTACTGTTGATTTATCTTTTACAAAACTTTTACTATAATTAACCCAATGAACCACAGAATGTGATTATAATAATTAATAATAAAACGTTTCCTTACGGCTTCTCTTTCTCTGTCCATGATGGTTTCCAGCTCTTCAAAGTGTCTGAGTTTGATCTCCAGTTTCTTCATCTGAGTCTCTACCAGCAGAGCCACCAGAGACTTGATCTTCCTTTCCTCCACTGCAGCCAAGTGCTGAGTGGAAAGAAGCAAAGAATGCAGCGTTCAGAGTTTTGTTTGCAGGAAAGCTTATAGTTTTCTCTGTGCTTTACACATACCTTAGCTTTGACTGCGGCAGCGGCAAGTGCAGAAGCAGCGGCGGTGGCGAGGTTTCCCTCTCCTACTTCTCTCTCCACCTTGGCTTTCTTCTCTCCGTCAGTCTCTCCATCCCGCTGAGCCTCTTCTGATCCCTCCTTTCGCTCTTTCTCCTTCTCACCATCGGCTGCAGGTATTCAGAAAAATTCAGGTAAATAACTTTAACTCTGTATCTTTGTTTAGGACTCTTCTTAAAGTGTGTATTACTGTGAAAGATGTTTTTGAACATAATTTTTGACAACAAAAAACAGATTTAGACCATTTACATCTTACTAGATGATTGGTGAACAATCCGTTAATGTATAATACTGCAAATCTGCATCATTTATCCATTGTATTTAGATGTCAACTGGATTTTTATTGTCCAGATATATTTTATTGTCCAGATATATTGCAACACACCAATTTCTGAGTCTGTTTTCTCTGTTTCCCTTTCCGTCTCCACTTCTCTCGCTCTCTCTTCCTCCTTCTTGCCGTTTTCTCCTTGTTTGTCTTCTTCCTCACTGGCTCCATCTTTACTCTCCTAAAATGTAACACACAAAGTTAATGGGTTTTTTTTGTATCAGGGAAATATTATATATATAATTTATTTTCTTTTTCAAATATTTCCCAAATTATATTTAACAAAGCAGAATTTTCACAGTATTTTTTGTTCTGGAGAAAGTATTTGTTTTATTTCGGCTAAAATGAAAGCAGTTTTATTTTATTTTTTAAAAATTGTTATTTATTATTATTTTCAATATTATTAGCCTCCTTAATCGATATTTTTTAGACTTTCTACAGAACAAAGCATCGTTATACAATGATTTGTATAATTACCGTAACCTACCTAATTAACCAGGTTAAGCCTTTAAATGTCACTTTAAGCTGAACACTAGTAAAATACTGTACTGTCATCATAGCAAAGATAAAAGCAGAAATTAGTTATTTGTTTTATTATTAGTTTATAAATATATATATAGTTATATTATTATAGTTATTTTATGTATATAAAATTGGCAACTACTTCACCCTGATCTTCAACAGATCACTGGAGCTGTGTGAAGTGCCCTCCTGCCTCAAACGCTCCATCATCATACCCATCCCAAAGAAACCCAAACTTACAGGACTAAACGACTACAGACCGGTGGCGCTAACATCTGTGGTCATGAAGTCGTTTGAAAAGCTGGTGCTGGCCCACCTGAAGGACATAACTGAACCCTCACTGGACTCTCTTCAGTTTGCCTACAGAGCAAACAGGTCTGTGGATGATGCAGTAAATATGGGACTGCATTATGTTTTGCAACACCTAGACAGACCAGGGACCTATGCGAGGATCTTGTTTGTTGACTTCAGCTCAGCTTTTAACACCATCATCCCAAAACTTCTCCTGCCCAAATTAACTCTGCTCTCCGTGCCCGCCTCTGTCTGTCAGTGGATCAACAGCTTTCTAACAGACAGGCAGCAACTGGTCAAGCTGGGCAAATCCTCATCCAGGACCCGCACAATCAGCACTGGCGCCCCCCAGGGGTGTGTCCTCTCCCCTCTGCTCTTCTCTCTGTACACGAATGACTGCACCTCAAAGGACCCCTCTGTCAAGCTCCTAAAGTTTGCAGACGACACCACGCTTATCGGCCTCATTCAGGACGGTGACGAGTCTGCTTACAGACAGGAGGTTCAGGAGCTGGCTCTCTGGTGCAGTCACAACAACCTGGAGCTGAACACGCTCAAAACAGTGGAGATGATAGTAGACTTCAGGAGAAACCCCCCTGCTCTCCCCCCACTGAGCATCATGGACAGCACTGTGGCTGCAGTGGAGTCATTCAGGTTCCTGGGCACCACCATCTCTCAGGACCTGAAGTGGGACACTCACATGGACTCCATTGTCAAAAAAGCCCAACAAAGGCTGTACTTTCTTCGTCAGCTGAGGAAGTTCAACCTGCCAAAGGAGCTTCTGAAACAGTTCTACACCTCCATCATTGAATCAGTCATCTGCACTTCAATAACTGTCTGGTTTAGCTCAGCTACCAAATCTGACCTCAGAAGACTACGTCGAATAGTTCGAACTGCTGAGCGAATCATTGGTACAACCCTCCCTACTCTCCAAGAACTGTACTTATCCAGAGCGAGTAGAAGGGCTGCCAAAATCACTCTGGACCCCTCACACCCAGCACACTGCCTCTTTGAACTGTTACCTTCTGGTCGACGCTACAGAGCACTGCGCACCAGAACAGCCCGACACAGAAACAGTTTCTTCCCTCAGGCAATCCATCTCATGAACACTTGATGATAATAATCGTGGAACCAACACCACTACCTGCTTTACACTTTTATACACACATACACTTATTTAACAACACACTTTACATGCCAATTTGCACATAACACATACACTTGTTACACACACATACACTTATTTAACAACACACTTTACATGCCAATTTGCACATAACAGCTGCACATATAATGTTGTATATAGTAATACACCTGTACATACACTTGTCCATTTGTATATTTGCATTTAACACTTACTTCTATTTTTTTGAATATATTTATTATCTGTTTTTTGTCTTGTCGCTGTAATTCTGTTGCACTGTAGAAGCTCTGTCACGAAAGCAAATTCCTCGTATGTGTGAACATACCTGGCAATAAAGCTCTTTCTGATTCTGATTCTGATTCTGAATAAAACATGTTCCTGTACATTGCATCTGAAATAAATCTGGTATATCCTAATAAACAAGGTTTTGTTATTTAAAAACAATTAGCCCCCTTTTTGTTTCCTTTCTACAAACTTGTGATTAGTATGTTTACTATGCCTTTAGTACCTACTTTTACCATTGGATAGCACTGGTGGGTGGTTGGTTGGGGGAATGTGTGTTTATTTTTTGTTTATTTATTATTTTTATGACTGTTTTTTTTAATGTCTAATTGTTAAAATGTAAATTTTATATTAATATATATATATATATATTTTTTTAAAGTTTTTTTACAAGTGAATGTCTGCTAAAATTTCTAATAATAAAAATAATTAAACCACAGAAAAACAAATGTTTTCATTTGGTATTTTGTTGTCCTAATATTAATACATAAAATGTATATACAGTCAAGCCCAAAACTATTCATAACCCAGGGACTGTATCAAAAATGTCCATTTTTTATTTTATACAACATAAAAGCTCTAAATGACAACACTTTATCAAACATATAGCTAAAATTGTAAATCTAGAGAATTTTCAGTTGGTCTGTTAATTATTTATACACATGAATACATACATATATATATATAAACATACACACATTTGTTTGGACTCAACTGAACATCTCTTTTCTCATTTACCTTACTCTCTCTCTTCTCTTGACTGGGCTGACCGTCGCTGCTCTTATTCTCTTCACCTCCGTCCTCAGCTAAAAAACAAACACACAGGGGTCAACTCTCTCTCCCTACGCATCACACAATTCAAAACTGGTTTGTTCATTACAGGGTTTATCAGAATCTTCCAGG
>CAIGQQ010034734.1:9216774-9232219 GCA_903798035.1 Danio albolineatus | reverse complement strand
AATAATAATAATAATAATAATAATAATAATAATAATAATAATAATAAAACATCAGGAACAAAATAAATAACAAATAAATAAAAGTTTTGGACATTGTACATGTTAAAACTGTACCTCCAGCAGTAGCAGCGTCTCCTGGTCCGTCCACTCCCGAGTGGCACTGGCAGCATTTTTATTCTGTGGAAATAAAAAGCTTCGTAATTTCTCCCACAGCTCAAAAGCATGATCATGCTCACATCCTAAAATTCCTTTCAACCCACACATTCGGCTCTTACCTTAGCTGGGCCGCTCTTCTTACTGTACACATCTGTCCTCAACCCAAAGTTCTGCAAGTCGGCCGGTTTGTCCTTCACTTTCTCCGGGAATGAGAGCATCTGCTGAGAGGATGAGGTCTAGTAGAAATGATGAGAAGAACAGACTTTAATCAGGTAAATATAAACAAAACAATTAATGTATTATGCAAAATAGATGAAATGCTAACTGAAATATATTAATTGTAACAACTATAATAAAGAAATTCAGCCATGCAGCTAACAAAACACTTCTCAATGTTAAAAAAAATAAAAAATAAAAAATAAATATATATACTGTATTCAGATTTAACGATTGTTAAGACACTATCTCCATTGTACAAAGTACTAAAGAAATAAAGAAAAAAGGATACCAAGAGAACATTAATACCAAGTACACATTACATATTCTGTGAATTAAAAATTGAGTATATTTAGGAAAAAATTACAAAACTTTTAAGCTTAAGATATTTTTGGTATACTTGGCTCACTGCAGCTCTCTGAGTGGTGGAGTTTTCAGTGGAGCATCATGGGTAATGTAGTTCTAATTCATAAAGTCCATGTTTCATTCATTCATTTTCCTTCGGCTTAGTCTCTATTTCAGAGGTCGCCACACCTGCGTATGTTTTACGCAGCAGATGCCTTTCCAACTGCAATCCAGTACTTGGAAACACCCATACACACTCACATTCACACATGCACATACACTACGGCCAAATTAGTTTATTCAATTCACCCATACTGCATATCTGTAAGGGAAACCGGAGTGCCCAGGGGGAAACCCACGCGAACACAAGAAGAACATCCACACAGAAATGCCAACTGGCCCAGCCAGGACTCGAACCAGCGACCTTCTTGCGGTGAGGCGACAGTGCTAACAACTGAGCCACCGTGCCACCATCCATGTTGATCAATATGAAAAAGTGGGTTCATCAACGCTCATCAAATCAATTTTGAACCTCAGAGCTCATAACAGCTCCTAAATAGAGAAAAGGAATGATTTTTTACATGCAATGAGAAAGCAGAGTGGAGTCATGGTGGCGCAGTGAGTAGCACGATCGCCTCACAGCAAGAAGTTCGAGCCTCGGCTGGGTCAGTTGGTATTTCTGTGTGGAGTTAGCATGTTCTCCTTGTGTTTGCGTGGGTTTCCCCAACAAGTCCAAATACATGTGGTATAGGTGAATTGTGTAAGTTAAATTGTCCGTAGTGTATGCAGGTGTATGAGAGTGTATGGATGTTTCCCAGTGATGGGTTGCAGCTGGAAGGGCATCCGCTGTATAAAACATGTGCTGGATAAATTGGTAGTTCATTCACTGGGGCGAGCTTAGATTAATAAAAGGACTAAGCCGAAAAGAAAATGAATGAATGAATGAAAAAAGCAGGATGCAAAGCAGAAGGAACTTAATAGAGTAGTTATAATAGACTTACAGCCAAATTTTGACCAGTTTGACCACACTATTAAAAACCTTCAGAAATAATTGTTTCTAGGCTGTTAATTGAAAGAAAGAAAAACAGGAATACAGTATGTGGTTATTGTACCTGGGACGCTTTCGGCTGTAGTGGCACAAGACTTGATGGAGTGTCTGCCAGAACGTGAAAGTGTGAAGTGGGTGGAGGTCCCATAGGAGTGGGTCGACTCTCTGAATCCACCTGATAATTAATCAGACCCCACTGCTCCAGAAATGCATGGACTCTGTTTACAAACATAAAATGCATCTAAGTTGGATAAAAAAAACATAGATATATACTATGCATAAACAATATTGACCTTATTCTTTACGTATGATATTTTGGCTTGAGACTTCCGGTCTCATTCACTTCCATTGATTTTTGGACATTAATAACAGCCTGTTAAGCTTCTTAATGTTGCGAACAGATATTTATTAATTATATTATCCTACTTTTTATGTATAATCATAAACACACTTGTTTGTAGAGCAAGCATGTTTATTATTCCTAGTTGTTTTTCCCATAGGCAACGGAATCAGAAGTTCTAAAACAATAGCAAAAATGAGCGCAGTTCCACATTCCACAATAAGGTCAATAAGCATTTTAGAAGATTCTTTCCCCAAACCTCATAATCGCGCAAACATCTCCAGCGAGGTTCCTACGGCAAGCTGTGGAGGTCAAATACTCCTGTGGGTTCAGTCTGTATGTGTCGATCATGAAGTTACGATATGCTAGATAACTGTAACACAGACAGGTCTGAAAATGAAACTGGGTGGATAATCAAATCGTTTCAGATGCCATTGACTATCATTAATGAAGATCAATGATCTGCAAAACAATCTTTGGTTCATTATTCCATTATTCATCAAATGATCATAGTCAATAGGTAAGTAAATGATTTTTTGAAAACGTGCAATTCCCTTTTACTTCATTTCTGTAAATGTTATCAAAAATTTCTTACATTTCTGGAGTCTTCGACTTGTTCTTCCCATTGAAAAACTCAGGCAGTGCTCTGCGCTCTATAGCATGGACACTTAAAGCACAAAAACAAGCTGTTATGTTACATTTTCATACAAACTAATAAGATGCAAAGCTGTGTTTAGTCGTAGTACCTGTTATAGTCGAACCAAGCAGCATAGCTGGGGATAATGATATGATGGGTCTGTTCAGTGACATTATCTTCATGAAGGTCTGAGCCCTTCACTGGTTCCCCTTTCACACTCGGGGATCCTTCTTCTTCCTCCTTGCATCACACAAGCACAAAGCTAAGCATTAAACTCACAAAATACAGTGGGATTTAGAATAAAAATATAATATAATAAAAATCAAAGATTTCTACTCATGTATTTGAATAAAACATTATTTTTGTTTTAATCTGTAAAGTGCTGCTCACATTTCTTCCCAATTTAAAATAGAAATGTTGTCACTTAAAGCATGTATTTGCATTGCAACATATCAATATTTGTTTGAATAACCCTGATTGTCAAAGTTTGTTCCATAGCTGTACATAACAAATGGAAAATATGGAACTGAATCTGTGAAATGTGATTCATATTAATAAGTGCTGCAATACCTTTCCAACAGTCTCCATTGATTCATCCTCTTGTTCATCTAGGTGTGATATCAGAAAATTATAAATCATATTTAACATAAGGACTCCAAAATCATAATTTACATAATCTAATAAGGGAATAAATAAGCATTCCATAGATGTACGGTTTCTTATTATAGGACAATATTTGGCCAAGATAAAACTATTTGAAATTCTGAACGTTCAAAAAATATAAATATTGAGAAAATCACCTTTAAATTCTTAGCAATGCATATTATGAATAAAAAAATAAGATCTGATATATTTACAAAAGGAAATGTACAAAAAGTCTTCATGGAGCATGATCTAAAAATATTAATTACTTTTGGCAAAATTTTGACCAATACAATGTATTTTTTTTGGCTATTCCCACAATTATACCCAAGTGACTTAAAATTGGTTTTGCTGTCCAGGGTCACATACACTTTATGACAGAAAAAAGTGCTAATTAACATAGAAAGAGGAAGTGTGCACTGTTTACATTAGGGATGGGTGATGTCGACCAATTTGGCATCGTACTATGTCTAATGTGAAACATTGCGAAGAACAATAGCATCGTTGTCAGAGGTGGCGGTGAATTAATTATTTATGCATAATTGATTAATTCATATCGAATTAATTCTTTGTCGCCTACCGTTTCAACTACCTGACCCACATGGTCTTTGTTTTACCCATAACCAAATCATAAATAAATAAAGATAAGTTACACACAAATTACCACCTGTCAATCACTTTTTCCGCAGGACTCTATGTCGTTATAATGCCGTCGACAAACATGTTTGGTAAAAAAGATGCACAACCAACCGGAACAAACCAACAGTATCTGAGGTTTTCGAAAGATTAAAGCAGTTTACTGACGCTAGGACACGTTACCTGATAGATTCAAAAGACTGAAGAGTCGTTAGATAGAGACAAGATGAATTAAATATCACATTTAACAACTATAGTTAAACGCGATCCATCAGTACATCCTTGATAAACTGTCTGACGTGCACTGCTCTCTGGGGTTTTGTGCTCAAAGCACACGCTAACAGCCTGGAGTGCATGACAGAGTTTGTGTCTGTGAGTGTGTCTGTGGTCACGTGTGGTGCGTTTTCAGCGGTATAGTGTGGACGGAGATCTTTTCAGTAATGCTAGATGATACGCCAGTGTGGATGTGGACTGCTTTTGTTCTAAAAATTTTAAAATTAAGATGAATTAGTGTAAATGGGGCCTAAGTGTGTATTTTTTCCGTATGTGTAGGGAGTAGTGGGACTGACAACACATTTTGTTCCACAATTTCTGTTGTTTGTCCTCTTTTTTACGCAGCGCCTGAAAAATCTCATACCTAAAATGACAGCACAAAAACAGTTAAAATATATAATTTAATTTAAACTTAAATTCTAACTTTCGCAGTTTTAAATGTTTATGAAAATACAGACTTTTATTTTGGTGGATCATATTTGGTGAATTCGTATTTGATGGTTCAACCACATTTAGATTTTTGTCTTTTTATCCTTTTTGTCTTTCTATAATTTTTGATATAAGTTAATTTAATTGAAAATTAAACTTTTTTTTCTTTGACAGAAAAGTGTGGATGTGGACTGCTTTCTTTCTAAAAATTTTTAAATTAAGATGAATTAGTGTAAATGGGGCCTTAGTGTGTATTTTTTCCGAGCGGGTTGCAGCTGCAACGCGGCAGAGCGGAGGATCGCGATGCTGGCTCAGCATCATGATGTCTATCGGTCTATCGACCCAACCCTAGTTTACATTAAATAGCTCAATGTGTGAAAGCCACTGTATCTGTATTTGGTGACACCCTTTGATTTTGTAAACACACACTTCACCTTTCGTTTAGTTTGTTGTGTTATTAAAGATAGACACAACTAAAAAAACATACCAAGGTCAGTCATAGTGCCTCCTTTCACTGGAGTGGAATCTGAGTCCTTCTTAGTCACTACACACACAAATTTCAAGGTTACACACAATCTAGACTAAGCCTTAAAGTAAGAAGCGTTAGAAGCACTGTCTGTGAAGGCACCTGTTTTAGGTAGTGTAGCTTCCTCCACTGCAGGCACAGGTGAGGGTTCATCCAACTCTTTAGTCAGATCTTCCTGCTCTTCTTCTCTCTGTCCTCGTTTAGATTTAGTGTAGGGAGTAGTGGGACTGACAACACAAAACATTATTCAAAACATTATTATCAGACTTGTTCTATATGTTCTGGGCTTGTCAAAAGTCGAGTGACTATTGGACACAAGTATTTAAAACACTAAATGATGCCTTTAATTTACTTATAAAATCTAGTGTTGAAATAGCTATTTTTGGTGTACCAGAAAACAAATCATCATTGACAAACAAGGTAAAAAATGTTACGACCTTCGCTACTTTATTAGCGAGGAGAAGAATATTACTTGAGTGGAATTCATCAGTGCCACCTAAAGCTTCAATGTGGATGTGTGACCTGGTTTTATAATTGAAATTACTAGATCAGCCTAAGATCACATGTACTGAAAAATAAAACGAAGGCTCTCCCCTTTAATTGATTTATATAAAGAAATGTGCAAACGGGTTTAAATGTAATCAAATGTCAGATTATTGATTTTTTTGAATTATTTTTACAACTGATATTCATTCATTCATTCATTTTCTTTTCGGCTTAGTCCCTTTATTAATCCGGGGTCGCCACAGCGGAATGAACCGCCAACTTATCCGGCATTTGTTTTACGCAGCGGATGCCCTTCCAGCCACAACCCATCTCTGGGAAACACATCCATACATTCTCACTCGCACACATACACTATGGACAATTTAGCTTACCCAATTCACCTGTACCGCATGTCTTTGGACTGTGGGGGAAACCGGAGCACCCGGAGGAAACCCACGCAACCACGGGGAGAACATGCAAACTCCACACAGAAATGCCAACTGGCCCAACCGGGACCTGCCCCAACCGGGGATCGAACCAGCTACCTTCTTGCTGTGAGGCGAACGTGCTACTCACGCGCCACCGTGGCGCCCACAACTGATATTGTCTAATTGTAAATTTATACAATACTATAAATCTTATTTTTTATTTTGTTCTTATTATTTTGCTTTATATTTTTATCTAGTTTTGTTGCAATTTTATTTTAATTTCACTTGTTTGTTAATTTATTTCGGCGGCAAGGGTCACTATAGGGAGAAAAAAAATCCACTTTCATTGTACAAAATGTTTTGTTAAAACTTGAAAAAAAACAAAAACAACAACACACAAATAAATATAAAAAAACCCAAAAACATTACTATTCATTTTAGATTTCAAGGACGAGGGTGGGGTTGGGTGGAGTAAATTATTCCAAAAATTAAACTCGGGAGTGAACTAACCCTTTTAGCATATTTTGCTCTTTTTGTGTTTCCCTAAATTATGATCATTGTGTAGTAACAGTCTTTGTTTTACTAATCATTAACGTTGTGTACTTTATGAGAATTTTATTAACTTTGTTAGATTAGCATTTTTTAGGATTAGGAGTTTTGTTTTGGGTAGTTCGTGCAGTTTCATTTAAGCGTTGGATACAGTGAAGATTACGGTTTTGAATTTCCTTAATTAGCTTAATTAGATTAGAGGCGCCACGGTGGCGTAATGAGTAGCACGTTCGCCTCACAGCAAGAAGGTCACTGGTTCGAGCCCCGGCTGGGTCAGTTGGCATTTCTGTGTGGAGTTTGCATGTTCTCCACGTGGTTGTGTGGGTTTCCTCCGGGTGCTCCCGTTTACCCCACAAGTCGAAAGACATGTGCTATAGGTGAATTGGGTAGGCTAAACTGTCTGTAGTGTATGAGTGTGTCTGGATGTTTCCCAAAGATGGGTTGCAGCTGGAAGGGCAACCGCTGCGTAAAACATATGCTGGATACGTTGGCGGTTCTATCCGCTGTGTCGACCCCAGATCAATAACGAGACTAAACCGAAAAGAAAATTAATGAATGAATGAATAATTAGTTTAGAGTGTTGGGATTTTAGTTCGGCTGTTTTATTTATTTCTGTGTTTTGCAACACTCTTGCTTGTTTTTGTTACTAATTAATTTACATTGTGAACTTTCATATTCATTGTTTCTTATTTTTGTTTAATAAATTATTAATTTTGTTCCACAATTTCTGTTATTTGTCCTCGTTTTTACGCAGCGCCTGAAAATCTCACTTAAATGTCACGTCTCATAACTAAAATGACAGCACAAAAACAGTTAAAATATATCATTTAATTAAAACTTGAATTCTAACTTTTGTAGTTTTAAATGTTTATGAAAATGCAGATTTTATTTTGGTGGATCATATTTGGTGAATTCGTATTTGATGGTTCAACCACATTTAGATTTTTGTCAATTTCATTAAAAATTTTACTCTTTTTCTTTGACAGCTGAAATGTTAATAACTGAATATTGAAATATGAAATATTTGTTTAGACCTTTTTAGTCAACATTTTTTGTTTCAATTAACAAAAACAGGTTTAGTTTTAGTTAAACAAGGAACAACTGAAACCCCATATATATATTTCTGAATATTTCATTAATCAGTGCTTTCTGATTACTGTCCTGGTGCTTAGGGCCTTATATGTGAAAATATTACCAATTACTCATATTTCATTATTAATAATGTATTATTCTTAACGGTAATCATTTAAATATTACACATACAACACATAAAATGTAAAAAGAAATAAATCAAATAATTGAAAATAAATAAACAGTCTTTGATTGAGAGTAATAAATATACCCTTTCTTTGTGTTTTTCTTCTTGCTCTCCTGTGGTGGAGGAGTAGGGGACGGAGAAGGGGAGCGTTTCCTTTTTTTGGCACCGCTGGGTTTTTTATCCCTCCTTTCATCAGGAGCGCTCACTTCATCTGTAAGAGTCTTTGCCGAAATCCTCTTCCTCCTCGGCCCTCCCTCTCCCACCTCATAGTCTTCCTCGTTCATCCACTCATTAAACTGATCCAGGTCCAGAATCCACTTGGCATGGACCTGAACACACACACCACACACACACACAACACACACAAACACACACACAAAACCCATATGGTCAAGCTATAAATGGCAGAATATCTCTGATTAACTTCAGCTAATTAGTGATTTTATAAATACTCATGACAGACAAAACATGTACAAGACAAAAGAGACAAAGAAGAGGAGAGGTATAGGATTGGAAACAGATGGGGAGATGTAAAGGGGGGTTTCGAACCTTCCTGGGTTTCTCAGCAGTGGGTGGATCCTCCACAGCAGCCTCCACCTCATTGGCTGAGATCCATGTGTCATAACTGCATCATCAACACAGCACATTAATCCTACTTTCACATACACACTTGGACTCTGTATGTGTGTGCGTATGTTTACCTATCTGGCCAGTAACCCCAGTGTAGCAGCATTTGTTTGTCTCTCTTCATTACAGGACGGACCCACTCTTCTGTAAAACACACACACAACAATATTACTACAGAAAATCACGTTTTTTTTCATTCTTTTATACAAATAAAAAACAGTGGTGGTACAAAGGCTTTGTAAAGGGCTCATGAACTGCCTTTTTATTTTTTTTCCGAAAATCAGAAGTAACAATCATAATTCAGATGTAATGGGTTATTTTCTGATCCTCATCAGAACCCACTGTTTGAATAGATTTGTCAGACTGTAGACTTTGTAGAAGTAAACATGCACTGCTATGATTGGCTAATTGCTTTGGGTTGCACAATCGCCTCAAAGCATAAAGGTTGCTGGTTCGAACCCCAGTTGGGTCAGTTGGCATTTCTGTGTGGAGTTTGCATGTTCTCCCCGTGTTCGTGTGGGTTTCCCTCACAAATCCAAAGACATGCGGTACAGGTGAATTGAATAAGCTAAACTGTCCGTAGTGTATGTGTGTGAATGAGTGTGTATGGATGTTTCCCAGTAATTGGTTGCAGCTGGAAGGGCATCTGCTGTGTAAGACATATGCTGGATAAATTGGCAGTTCATTCCTCTGTGGCGACCCCTGATGAATAAAGGGATTAACCCGAAAAGAAGATGAATGAATGAATGAATGAACTTCTTCAAGTATGTTTGACAGACATACTTCATTCACTCCCTTCATAGATGCTGCTGATTTAGATTACACATAAAGCACAAAATTCTCAGTATCTATCAAACAACCTGTGATAACAGACTAAGGAATTGATATTTTTCAGTCACATGACCTGTGCTGAGACCTGGTCAGCAAAAAAAAAAAACAATGGCAGCTACACTGGGATCTCCATAGAATTGCAGAACAAACCGGTCATATTTCCATCTGTTTCAAGCTATGAACGTTTGGATCACATGTCAACAGAACAAAACCGAGATTTGATCACAAACCGTATTCTTTGGGCACTTGCGATCGATATACTTTTTTAGTCATTTAAAACTATTATGTGCCTCTCAGAGCTTTTGCTATTTATACTGTGAGTTTATACTTTGATAGTACTTAACCTGTAAATTAGAATAGAAACAGTCCGTAACTAGCCGGTCAGTGGGAGACTATATTTTTTTAGCCCACGGGGCATGGGGTGGGTGGAGAAACTGTTCTTTCCACAATTTGGCACTGTCTTGTTCTCTTCAGAGCATTTTAATCACTTGGTTTCTGTGTTTACCTGCGGTTGCTTTTCGTGATTTACCTACTACAGTTTTAATTGGTGAGCGGAGCTAAAGACACAGATGTGGCCGTTGATCTTCTGTGGAGGCGGAGTCACAATATTATCTAATAAAGTTGCACATTCCTGTCATTTTTGCAGATTGGCTTCAATATAAACTGTTTTTAGACAAACAAGAGCAGCTTTGAGTTCTAAAACTTACAGGTTGTTAATATAATATAATGATTCTTTACATGTCAAAATATCAAGAGAATTTTGATTGCTCAGTTCATGACCCCTTTAACACAATTTGGGAGAAAATACGACAGGCATTATACATTATGAATATATTGTATAATCTGAATATATTTAAACACACAGAAGAACATACCATCCTCAAGACTGGCAGGAATAGGCACAACTACATGAGAGCTAGACAGCTTATCTTCAGTCACAGAGCCCTACAAACACACATACAAATTAATAAGACAGGGTGATATTTGATCTTGATTATCTTAAAAAATATATCAAATTTATGCCAAAAATGGAATAAAAGAGTAAGTAATTAAATATTTTATATGCTTAAACAGTAAGTTACTTTGATGCTTTAATTTAAGTTACATCAAAAGATATTTATATAATATTGAATAATGATCTGTTGGGGTCTTTTGGCTTTCTTTCAGGTTCAGACTGCAGTATTTATGCTTATCCAAATGATCAGACTAACAAAGCAATCAAAACAGAGTTTGTTTTAATTGAGCATGCTAATTGTGAACACACTCTAAAACACTTTTATAAATACTTTTTATAATACATTATCCAGTCATAACTTGATGATATTTAGACCAGCTAAAATAACTGAATGAAAGTACCTGGTGTCGTTTGATGATGTCCTTTAGCTTTCCCAGTAGTTTGGGCTCTATCTCTGAACTCAGGTAAATCACAGGTCGAGACAAACAGTTATTCTACAAAACAAAAACACATCATTATTCAATAATTCATCTAAAATATATATACATTTATATAATTTTTTCAATTAATTCATAAATATTTGTTATATATATATGCTTATGAATCTAACAATTTTATGACAGCAAATGATGTCTTAAATGTTCATTTGACTGCATGATAGTGTGTATGTAAATCTGTGGTGATACACACCTGTACCAAAGACTTTTCTATAGTCATGAACATTTCAACATTGCGGTCCATTCTCGAAGGGTTCTGGAAGTCAAATCTCCTCCTGATGGATAAAAAAGTGAACAGCTAATGAGCATTAAATGCATTTTTAACCACTGAAGTAGCACTGAATTTGTACATTAACATCACAAGGTTTATAAAATGTCCCAATTCATTCATTCATTCATTAATTTTCTTTTCAGCTTACTCCCTTTATTAATCTGGGGTCACCACAGCGGAATGAACTGCCAACTTATCCAGCATGTGTTTTATGCAGCAGATGCCTTTCCAGCTGCAACCCATCACTGGGAAACATCAAAAATGTCCCAATGTTCACATTTAATTATTCAATTATAATATTAGAATTTTATTATTATTATTATTATTAATAATATGATATGTTCTGTTAATTATAAATATTCAACAACTGATTACACCTCAAACCAGTGGCAAATACTTTAAACAATTAGATTTCCTGGGAGAAAAATGTGTTTTAAGGATCAAATAATAATAAACCTTTAATAATAAAATGAATAATGCATTAAATAAATTAGTTTCAAATGTGTTTTAATTTTATACATGAGAAAAATATAACAACTATGATGCATTCTGACATTAGATACTTTCACAAAAAGTATTTGAAACACTGAAGTAGGCATTTTACATGCATTTAATATGCTTTGTGTGTAAATAAAATCTCTTTTGTACATCAATTTTGATACAGGCACCAAAATAGGGCATCTCATCTTTAACGGGCATCTCGTTTTTTAAATAATAATCACAAAACTAAATTCACATCATTTTTGTAATTATAGCGCTAATTAAATAAAGAGAACGGAAAGAAAGAGATGTAGCGTGATTATTACCATCCTTGATCACTCTTGAACTTGTAGGCAGCAGCCAGAATATGACACAGAGCTCCTCCAGCTTTGAAATCCAAAAAACACTTCATCTAAGGGTGAAACGAGAGCATTATCAGCAGTCCGCAAGGTGCGCTGATTATTTAATGCATTCAGCACAATAATGAGAGAAGGCTTGTGTGAGTACCGGTAGTTTAGTGAGAGGAGGGTTGCTGACATGTCGGCCAAACACTTCCTCCTGAAACTGAAGCAGCTGAACCACCAGACTCGACAAAGATTTATTGGTGGGGGGCTCGGCTTGAATATACTGGAAAAAGATAGAGAAAGATAAAGAGCTTGATCTCATGATAAAAAGAGAACCAGAACATCTAGTCATACACAACCATGCATATTAACCACCTGATATATGATCTTTACAACATTATCTGTTTTGGTCAATAACAAAAATGTAGGAAACTATTTTTACATTTTGTAAACACAAGCTTTTAATGACATGCTAAAGAATAAGTGATAATGTCATTTATTAAAAGGAATATACCAAAAATCAATGCATTTGGCTAAGCAGTTCCTTTAACGCTCAACAATTATAAATGGACATCTTGGTTTATGCTGAATATATTTAAAATTGGTAAAATTGTCCATCTACTGAACATCTGTATTTATCACAATATTTGCTACTAGACATGTGATATTACATTGCATTGAAATAACACTCATAATACAAGTGAAAATTGTTGCAAAGCTGCTACGAGCATGATATGGAAACGTCGGTGACGATATTGTCACAGCAGCGCACATATTTTTCAATAAATTCATAAATATTTGTTATTAATCTTTCAGTGATTAATTGTTTCTATGTTTTACATTTTAAACCTTAATTTCAAAGTATTGGTGCAATGGTAATTCCTGTGTAAAACTGGTTTATTATAAAGTTGGTTTACTTTCAGGTGTGTTATTTGAAAAAGCATTTTTGTCCTTACTTCATAAATTTGAAATACATCAAAATTATTTGTTCATAATTGTAAATAACGCTATTGTAAATAAATGCATTTTATCAAGACTTTAACAAGTAATTCATTCAGAAGAACTATCAACTGGCCATAGAATGACCTATACTGTAAAATGAACAACCCAGCATTTTACAGAAGATTGGCTTGCTCCTTAATTTAGTCTATAAAAAAACTATTTATCACTATCTGCATCATTTCATAACAGTTACAAGTGAAAGAATAAAGGCTGTTCTGCACAGACTCTATAGCAGGGGTGTTTAACCCTGTTCCTGGAGATCCACCTTCCTACAGAGTTCAGCTCCGACCCTGATTAAACACACGTGAATCAATCAATTAGGACCTGAACAGCACTTGATAATGCAGGCAGGTGTGTTTGATATGGGCTGCAACTGAAATCTGCATGAAGGTAGATCTCCATGAGCAGGATTGAGCAATGCTCTACAACATTGACAGTGCATATATATTCCAATTTATGTTCATATATTTTGTATTTTCATATTTTTTCATTCATTCAATGCTTCTATAACTAAATTTAAATGAAATATTCCTATATATGTATAGAAACATTGAATGAATGAACAAAGAAATTATGAATACAAATATGAAAACTATATATTTATAATTTTATACCTATATCTACATATAAGACATACGAAATGCCTTTATATTAATTTTAAATATTATTCATGCAGTAGCAATGCCTTTATTAAAGTCAGGTTTGCACTGAACTATACAAATATTTTATATCCAAAGAATTTTCTTCACATCACATGACACATCTCGACAGTTTCATGCATATACTAATTAAGGCTTTATTAGCGGCAAAGTAGACTTTGTTGCACACTATACCCGAACCCCATACATTGACTGATTGTCTCTACAGTGTAAATTGCAGACACATTAAACAGAGAACATATATTGTTCATGTCTGCCAGTGAGTTTGCCATCGTCTACAGCGCGCGAGGCGGATTTGGCTGCACATCTGGATTCACGCACTTGCGCTGCCAGTACCGCAGCCCCGTTACACGAGCTGGCCTTTCCCTGTATAAAAGAGAAAGGCCATTCACAAAAACCTATTAGTATAAGCTCGAATGCCTATCGCGAAGCGTGGAAAGGACACCAGATATTGCAGATGAAACCGAATCTTGACTACATCTTTAGAGTTTTGTGCAGACGCGCGTGCAGCATCTTCTATTGTCTGAGACGCGTCAGTCTGTGGATTTTAACAGCTGGATTTCTCTCCATCTCCTTTCCTGCCCTCCCCTCTCCTTTCTGCCTGCCCGCCTCGAGTCTGCCCTTTCCTGCACTAATAACTCAATGACCGTTCGTGCTGCTCACAAATAAACGAATGGTACCTTTTTATAATTCTTGCCCAGCCAAACCCGGACATTGTCGAACTGCGAGACGGTATCAGACGCTTCGAAATATTTTACATTCGGGCCGCCGTCTTTCTTCCGTACCGCCATCTTTGTCTGCTCGAAAGTTTTACCACCCACCGCCCCCTGGCGTTCATTTGTTTTGCTAGAAAAATCGAAAGTGATAGTCGATGGGTTATGAAACTGCCTCCATCCTGGCTCAAATATCAGGCTTGCGCTTCTCTTACAGCGTTGGAAAAACAAGAGCCAAAATGGCTGACGAGGGTGACCAGTGACTTCATCGTATCCCATCCCCCTCCCCAAATATTGAAATCACATCCCTACAACAGATTGTTGAACTACTCATATTTTATTAACCTTGATGGCACTTGTACATTGTAAGGTAGCCTCATATTTCCCTCAAACTGTAACCACAGTTCATAATTTTCCAATGTTCAATTTAGGCCTACCATGTCCCAGCAAATGGTAAGTAAATTTGAATAGTTGCGATAATGAGCAGGATTTTGTCAGTAGCCTAAGCATCAAATGTATAACTCACGGTGTAGCTGATGAACTTGACCATCTCAAACTTTTCAAGTTCAAGTTCAAGACCATTCTCTGTAACACCTAAATGTATCCAATAGGTGGTGCCGTTGGCAAAACTAAAGTGTTTTGGCACACTCGGTCTGTTCAGTGTAGACTCTCAAGTAGACTCACCATTAAACACGTGGCCTGAAATAGTCAACCGGTACGTCTGTGTTTCTGTGTAGTTTTATAATGATCTCAGTGTGGATTTTCTAATTTTATGTGTATTCATTGTAAACATATGCTTCATTTCACTTAGTTTAAACGTTCATGAATTTAGTCGATTAATTAAAATGTCTATCTCTCTATCTGTCTGTCTGGTTATCTGTCTGTCTGTCATGCATAAATATTTGTAACTCTGATAGCCCAGCACTTATTAATAGGCTAGTAGTTGTGTCATATTTCACTCAAACTGTCACCACAGGTCTTCTGGATCACTCATCGTGCAATTTTCCACAGCATGTAGCTAAAATTATGTTATTTTGAATGGTCAGAGAATATCTATCTATCTATCTATCTATCTATCTATCTATCTATCTATCTAT
>CAIGQQ010034734.1:9165385-9216764 GCA_903798035.1 Danio albolineatus | reverse complement strand
ATCTATCTATCTATCTATCTATCTATCTATCTATCTATCTATCTATCTATCTATCTATCTATCTGTAGGTCCATCCATCCATCCATCCATCCATCCATCCATCCATCCATCCATTTATAGTTACAGTATGTCTGTTGTTTCGTCTGTCTCATAGTTGCACGTTTTCTAATAAGTATGGACGTGTTTTCATGTTCATGTCTCTTTGGAAGATGACGCTTTGTAAATTGGCCGTAGAGTGTCATAGTAGATTGACAAACAGCAAAACTTTCTCCCTCTTATCCTTGTTTCTGTCAGCGTTATCATCATTTCAGAGAGTGTTGGTGTTGCTGTCAAACCAAAATCCCGTTGACCTTTTTACCATTGTCCTTCAAAGGATGCCCAGCCATCTATTCCTCCTCATTACCAAGGAAATGTGTCTGGGTTTTGGGCGTGTTTGTGAGGCACAGTGAATAGTAATCAACACTGTCAATGGCTCCCTGACTAATTAGTGGTGTGAGAAGCAAAGAGTGTTTGAGGGCTATTTTATTTAGTGAATTAAATCTATTTTAACGGTAATTCTCCCTTACCTCTTCTTTTTAAAGGAGTATAAGGCTCAATTTTAAATGGAGAGAGACATGTATTGATTATGTGTTGGTTATTTAAGTGGCTTGCCTGGCCTTCATACCTTCAGGCTGTAAAAATACATGCACTCAATCGAAATAAACCACTCTGTCTAGCTTTAATTAAAAATGTAAGGCAATTAGTTGATCATTTTATGTGGATTACGCTCAAATAAATAGATGGACAAGTATTTCATTTTTTTTATTTACAGCATGTAGTCTCTGAACATGCCAGAATAAAAGTCTATAATAATGATTACTTACACAACAGCAAGGCTTTACAACAGCAAATCTACAAGTCAAATATTTAGAAGCAATGTTTATACACTTTTTATTGATTTGATCACACACCTAAATCACACACGTTGCTGAAACATGCACACACACACACATACACTCGCACAGAAACTGGATGTTTTCAGAATACAGACGGATCAGGTCACTTTTAAGTGTTTAGTCCACTAACTGATCCTACAGGATGCTTTGTTTCATTATACAGAGAGTGACTGAGTTATTATTAGCATTTATCATTTCACAAAGTTCCTCCAGTATAAACACTGTGTACATAGTCAGACATAAAGGTTAAAAACACAGTTTCCATGCTATGAAATGCACACAGCCTTTTCCGAGCTATGCACACACTTACACATGAGAATGGGAAAAGTTAATCCATGGGTTTTTCTCTTTAGGCTAGTAAGAGATGGATTACCCTGTACATGAGCTTTGCACACAAGATTTTAAAAGGCATATTGAAACATTGATAACAGAATTTTTTTATATGTAATAAAAATATCAACTTAATAAAAACGTTTACCACCTCAGGTTTTACTCAAGTTAACGCCTAAAGTAATAAATACACCATTATATGGGTGTCAGCAGTACTTAGTGTCAAGAACTGCATCGATTTGTAATCCTAGCTGATTTAGTTGTGTAATTTCTTAAAGAATATCCATAGTGCTACTGTGATAACTTCATCAGTGCAAATTATTTCAAAGAAAGATCAAATCGAAACATAAAACACTCCAAAAAAGCTGCTTGTTCAAACTACTTATTTAAAATGAATTTAAACAACACAATTCTTAGATTTTTAGAGGACAACTTGTTTTAGTTCAGTCCACTTAGAGTTGACGTAATCGATTTGTGTTGGGACAACATGAAGGGATTGTGAGGAACTCAGCCTTTTTACAGTGTAACTTGCATTGCCAAAATGAGTTGAGTAAGCAATCTTTGCTTAATGTCTAATTAAGTGCACAAGGTCTAATTTGTTAACATTTGTTATTTTATTCTTTAACATAAACAAGCGATTAAATAAGAATAGGCTAAATTGGCTAAAATAAACACAATGTTTAATTAAGGTAACTTAATTTTAAAAATTACCTCACTGTTGAGTTGGTCTCTATTACACCCAAAACCGGGTTGAAATATAACATAACATGACATGACACAACATAACAAATTAGCAACAATGATTTTGCAGCATTTTTTCTCTGTATGTTACTAAAGGTAACACAAATATGATGTAACAGATATAATTAAGTTAAAATGGGTTTGAACTGGTTGATATCACCATCAAGTAGGATTACTGAATGCAGTAGAAGTGTTCATTGTTCATTCTAAGCACATTCTGACAAATTATGTTTATATTTGCGAGCAACAAAACAATATTCGAGCCCATAACCCATTAAAACATGTGTCTATTTAAGACCTGTGCTATCACTGGACACACCCCTTACTGCCAATTGGCTGCAAGTTTCTGTTGCTATAGTGTAATAAATCAATTAATCGTTTATTTATTCATTCATTTTCCTTCAGCTTAGTCCATTTATTCATCAGGGGTTGCCACAGCGGAATGAACCGCCAACTTATCCAGCATATGTTTTACCAACGCTATCTCACAGGCAATTCGTAACTTTTTAAAAAGTGGCTAATTCGTATGAATTTGTACGATGTAATTCGTACAATTCAGTACGATTTGCTCATCAACCAATGACGGTTGTGTTTAGGGGTGGGGTTAGGTGCTACGCCTCCTTTTTTAAATCGTACATTTTCGTACGACTGAACTCTAAACTAAACTGCCAAAACGTAAAATACTTACGTTTTCTCGTGAAATCAGGCTGGTTTTACACAGCAGATGCTTTTCTAGCCGTAACCCAGTACTGGGAAACATCCATAAACACTCATTCACCCACATACACTATAGCCAATTTAGTTTATTCAATTCATATAGCGTATGTCCAAGGCCTTTGGGGAATCCGGAGCACCCGGAGAAAACCCACGCCAACACGGGGAGACCATGCAAACTCCACACAGAGATGCCAACTGACCGAGCTAGGACTCGAACCTGCGACCTTCTTTCTGCGAGGCGACAGTACTAACCAAAAAAATAAGATTGGTTTCGACAGAATAGATATGAATTTATGTTGTCATAATTCATTTTCATATATTTCATTCATATAAATTCATATATATTTTTTTAAATCAATCCAACTGGCAATGAATACAATCAAGAATCTTTACCTTTAAAAAAAAATCACAACTGGAATAGCGTCAAATAATAGTAAAATGTGTGAGTGTTTGTTGACTTTAAAATCAGAAAGTGTACTTTAAAGTACGGTTGAAATGACTCCTGATGTTATATCATGTTGTCTCACTAGTATATGTTGTTTATTCAAATTAGTGATCACGTATCTGTGTTTTTGTACAGCATGTTTCTGTGTTTGCTAGTCAGGATAGATGAGAAAGCCGCTGAATGTGCTGTATTTGTTGGTGTTTCCTCCGTGCACTTTCCCTCCATCGAGCTGCACACAGACTTCATCCCCCACATCTAAATGCAGGATCACAGAGTTAGAGGCGTAGTCATAATTCTGATCTGCGTCCTGAGCGATCGCACTGGCCCTCACCTGAGAGAGGAGAAAAGAGAAACACAATGGCTGCAATGTTAGAGTAGGGAAAGAGAAGCATTCAGTGACTAACAACACAGCCGGTGTATGCATTTAAAATACTTGCACAGATATGGAATGCATTTATACTTTTAAGGTGCTTTTGCATACAAATTGAAATGCATTTTAATATCACAACTGTCTGGGTCTTTATGATGCCAGTATACATTTAAATCCTTGAACCTCATGGAAACAAGGTGCCCTTTTTCTCACACACATTAATGATCTGTCTTTTTGTCTTATGATTTCTCATCTCCTATAAGTATGCTGTGGGATGTACAGGAGAGACAGAGAGAATGTAAGGTCCAAGGGAATACGGCTTATTGATCTTGGGGTTAATGTGTGTAGTGTGTAATTTATCAGCAGACTTTATGCACACAATACACACATTTAAACTAAAATGAAATATACATATTCCAACTTAGTTCTAATATGTTTAATTTTATGTCAATAAAGCTGTTTATAATAACTAAAACAGGCCCTAAAAGACATTTTAAAATCTGCCGGATTGTTTCAACAATTTCAATCAAATAAAATTAAAAAAATTAGGGTTTATATTTTACCAAAAGTTGGGTTGAAACGTGTTAAGTTTCAAGAATTAAAAACGAACGAGTAAAAAAGCAATGTCATGAATTATTTTTGGAACATCAGAGTTAATATCCACACATCTGTCTTAATAAACGCTTAATTGTCTTCAAGCAAAGGCTTTAATTATTGCACTGTTAATTAATGCATGATCTTTGCATTGGTCCATGCATAAATAATGAGTTTAATAATCCTGCTTCTATAAAATAGAATCTATTAAAAGTAGGCCTATATACACTAAAAAATCTGGGGTTATTTTTTCTACCCAAATGTTGGGTTGAGGCATTTGGGTAATTTTTGGGGGGTATTTTCAGAGTCTTGGGTAGTTTTTGGGTTGTGCTATGTAACACAAACTTGGGTTATTTTCTGGGTAATCATTTCTAAGACTTGAATCAATGCAACCCTAGCACCACACAGGCAAATCAACCCAGCTCCTTGGGTCAAATCAACTTCCAGCAGGGGCTGACTGCGATGCCACACACACACACACACACACACACACACACACACACACACACATATATATATATAATTTTTATTATTATAAATGTTTACGAGCAACCCATAAATATGAAATGAATTGTTTTAAATGCAGTTCATATTTTGTATTTAGTTTTGTATGATCTCTGAGGTAAAGTGTATTTACAGAGTGTAATGTGCTGAACAAATGTAATGGAACAGAAAATGAATAAAGCTAATACAATATTCACCTGTTTGTTTTTTATGTGGTTAATGATTTTAAAAGAAAACTAAAAAATACATTTTAAAATATAACCTATTAATTAAGTCAAACTAACCTGTTATTTAAGTAAAAATAACCAATTGTTGGGTGGAAAAAACAACCCGTTTTTGGGGTTAAAATGTACCCAATTTTTAACACCGTGTTTTTTAGTGTATTTTTAATCTGCATTTCCCGATGTATTTCAGTCGCGTCTCCAATTGATCGACGTTTTCTTGAGTTGTGCTTAATTCTTCTCACATCCACTCATTAATTATCCCTGTCTTCCCCTCATCTTTTTCCCCCACCACCTCTTCCCCCGTATCTGTTCTTTCCTCGCACGATCCATCTTTTTTTCCGCTGGAATCGTAATAAAATGCAGGTCACGCGCGTCTCTCCACTGCGCGTCTCGTGTTGGCGCGTGTCCCTGTCCAGTCTAAATCGGATTGATTAACGGCCCGAGGTGGCAGATCCCGCGGGAGGCCCGGGGCTGCGGCGGGGCCTCGCTTGCTCGGTAATTGCCCGGCGCAGTGGCTCGGCTGTTGCTCCTAATGGGGCCCACTCCTCAATAACTCCACTGTATCACAATAAACGGAGCCTCGCACCGACCACCGGTCAAATGGAGTCACCATGTATTAGCCGTGTGTGTGTATGTGTGTGTGTGAAATAGAGACCGCTAGCTGTGACTAAACGAGGATATGGATGCTGTGCTTTATTGAATGTGGATTGTGTTGTTTTTCCTCAGTGATTTCCACGACCCGTCATCAGATTAAATAGCAGGTCTTCGGTTTAAACAATACAGACAGTTTCTGACAGAAAAGCGTGACGGTAATGCAAACGTATTCGTTAAATAAATTCAAGAGCCTAATATTACGTTCAGAAGAACTCAACATAATTGGCTGTGAAAGTAATTTATTTTATTTGACTTTATGAACGCCAATAAAACAAACTACACATGGCACTTGCAAAGTTATTTTCATATCTTTTTGTTTTTTTATTTTAAAATAATGTTATTTTCGATTTTGGCCATTCAAAAAAACGCAAAAATGTATTTGTGGCAGCTCTTTCCTCCAAGCTGATCTGTAGGTTGTGCTGTACATAACTAAGCACATTTCTTATAATTAAATACTACTACAATTATATTAATAATAAATATTTTATAATGACAGTCGTCTCGCATACACAGTGTGTAACCTCAGAATATATCATGTTCTCCACTGTTAAAGGTTAACCCTGTGATTTATGAATCCACGAATGAACCATTTATCTCCTGTAATTTTGTATTCACACAAATCCCCTGTTTCTGAGTAACATTTAAGAGGCTAATTGGTTATGTGACTGCAGGGCTCCATGTATGACTGATTTTGCTTGAATTAGAGCTTCACCTTTTATTTTGTAAATCTGCACTGGTTGAGAAAGAAGAGGGATAATCTATTAAATTGTATTATTGTATCTTTTATGTTGTCATACATGTGCATTTGTACAAGTTTTTGTGCAAACAATCTTGGTTGAAGTGTTTGTGAAGGTCAGGACAGTGAGTGCAATGGGAGATGCTGCTTTGTGAACCCACATCTATGAATGCATGAAAAGAATGAATTAATGTTCCACACTTAAGCACAACATTGTTTGATACTAAAGCTACAGTACATCATCACAAAGCCAGCGCTTCCCCTGTCTCAAAAACACCTGCGCACATGAAACTACTGAAACAAAGATAGTAGACATGCCAGAACAGTGTGTAATGCTGTAATTCTCATCCATACATTGAAAAAAAAGATGTCTGCAAAATTCATTCATTCATTCTTTTTCTTTTCGACTTATTCTCTTTATTAATTCAGGGTCGCCACAGCGGAATGAACCACCAACTTATCCAACATTTGTTTTACACAGCGGATGCTCTTCCAGCTGCAACCCATCTCTGGGAAACATCCATCCATTCTCATTCACATACGGACAGTTTAGCTTACCCAATTCACCTATATTGCATATCTTTGGATTGTGGGGAAACCGGAGCACCCGGAGGAAACCCACACAAACACGGGGACATGCAAACTCCAACATGCAAACTCCAAACTCCAACATGCAAACTCCACACAGAAATGCCAACTGACCCAGCCGAGGCTCGAACCAGCGACCTTCTTGTTGTGAGGCGACAGCACTACCTACTGCGCCACCGTATCACCTGTCTGCGAAATTGTTGCAAACAAATTAAATGTGTTGAATTTAAACAAACAAAATAAATTTAATAATGTTCAACTTAATTTGTTTAAATTCAGCCCAAACAAATTGTTTACAACCACTTACTTACTCCCAGGGCCATTTATATGGAAGTTGATATTTAGCCGCAACATGATGGTGTTTCGTAACATCAAATTTTTACGAGGTGGGTCGTTAGCCCAATACTCAACCCCCAACCTAGAGGACCAGGACATACACACGTACACTACGGACAATTTAGCTTACCCAATTCACCTATAGTGCATGTTGGACGTGCGGGGAGCAACCAGAGGAAACCCACGCAAACACTGGGAGAACAACTGGGTCAACTGACCCAGCCGGGGCTCAAACCATTGACCTTTTTGCTGTGAGGCAGTGCTACCCACAGCACCACCAAGTTGTCTTACAAAAAAACTTGTAAATTTCTAAAAATGAATGGAAGTGAATAGGAGTGAATGAGAAGTGATTGAGCCAAAAACATTAAAATGGCTGCACCCGCTCGTACATGAAGAATAAGGTGAATGAAACAAGGACTAAGCTGAAGGAAAATAAATGAATGAATGAATGTCTGCATTGAACCGTAATCATTCATTCATGTTCTTTCAGCTTAGTCTCTTTATTAATTAACTTATCCAGCATATGTTTTATACAACGGATGCCCTTCCAGCTGCAACCCAGTACTGGGAAACATCCATACACACTCATTCACACACATACACTATGGTCAATTTAGTTTATTCAACTGATATTGTGCATGTCTTTGGACAATGGGGGAAACCGGAGCACCCGCAAGAAACCCACGCCAACATGGGGAGAACATGCAAACTCCACATAGAAATGCCAACTGACCCAGCCGGGACTCAAACCAGCGACATTCTTGCTTTGAGGTGACAGTGCTAACCACTGAGCCATGAATGAATGATTGAAACCTGAAAAGTGTGAACAAGTGTTTTATGCAGCAGGTTCATTTGTGTTTTATACAGAATGTCCTCTCTTTACCAGCACACTGAGTTTGCATTAGATTGGCCTTTTAATTCATCACAGGGCAGTGGGCACTGGAAATGAGAGCTAGAGATCAAAATAAAGAAAGAAAGAGGCAGAAAAAGCAAAAATCAGTAAACAGGGAAAAGTGGTTAACGAGTTTCTAACGCAACAGCTGCAAAAGCCTGTCAAGTTACTGTGGGATTACCTTATTAACTATATTAATTAATTAATTGGAGGATGTAAACTCATTAGCTGCTGTGTAATTGACAGGATGTTCAAGGCTTTTCTAACAGCTTCTCTACATCACACTGTAATTAGTGCCGTGTTACTTTGACGAGACCACCGAGAGCGAGATTTTTTTCGAGGTGTGGAGGTGAAGTGCTCAAGATGAACCACAAGTAAAACGATAGTCGTACAATGGGATGAGAAGAGACATGTTTACATAGCCGAGAATCAATTACTGAATTAATTAACTGAATTTGTAATGAGAAACAAATTGGCTGGGTATTCTGCTTGAGTGACATTAATTTGTGGATGTTGAGCTCCTCGCTGCACCCCTCATGATGCTGTTTTCATTTCTTATTCAGCCCCATGCAATCTATTCCTGCCATGAGGAGCCAAACCTCAACTAATAAGTGGCATTTCACAAATACATTAATATTCAGAGCTCTCTAAACACAAAAATAACTGCCACAATGTCACCGCAGTTTCAGGCTGCAGAGTTGTGCTCGTCTGAAAGTGTGTAGGAACCTACCTGTATTACACAAAAGATCATAGACTGTGCTTGTAGTATCAGTTTGTGTAAATCTGTGACCCGCAATGAGGTCAGAAGTCTTTTCTGGTTCTCTCTCTCTCTCTGGCTCTCACACGAGCTCACTCTTGCTGTCGTTTTGCTCATCTATCTTACTTACGCTGATCTGATGCTGTCTGTGTCTCTGGCCTCGCAGTAACACTTTCTCCCGACCTCTCTGTCGGCTCTCCTCTGATTAGCCATCCATCTTCCTCTCCTCCGTTCATCTCTCTATCATCCCACACCATTTTACTGCCTCCCATTGTACAACCTCTGCTTCTGGGTGGGCTCGCACTTTCAGATTTCACATATTTTCTTCTTTAGGAGCTCGGTATAATAAATATGACTTAATTTTTTTCCGCCTAAAATACACCCAGCAGGCACAGGACGTCAACCTGACGTCAGATTGACATTGTACCTCAACACTGTGAGGATTCTGCATTTTGTTTGGAAGTGAAAATCGGGTTGACTTCAGTGTCCAATGTCCAACCTAAAATCAACCAAATATAAACATCTAATGAAGTTACAGCTTGATGTTGTGTGGACGTTATCACAATGACATCTATCAGACAGATTTTGGTTGCCATACCTGATGAATAAATGGCAGTATTTGACATCAATATGACATTGGTTTTAGATGTTGGCTCGAAGTTGGATTTTGGTCACTTTCCAACACAACCTAAAATCAACCAAATATCAACGTCATTTGATGTCATTAATGTAGGCCAATATACTTATATCCTTAGATGCTGATTAGACATTGAATTTTAGTTATCTGACATCAAAACCTAAATTTAACCTAATATTAACATCTTATGATGTTGTGTGCCTGCTGGGCTGTGATATGAGCGAGTTGTGTGCACAAAATTCATTTAAGAATAATCTATTTTCTGTTCCACAGAATAAGAAAAGCTTGGAACAACAAAACCAGGGCCTAAAATTAACACTACTAAGTGTTAAGTACAAGTAAAAACTGTCTGACTTCTCCAGCTGGCCAAACTTTTTCAAAATACCTCTAAAAATGCCTAAGAACCATTACATTTACTATTTAGCACACACATTTATTCAAAGCAACTCACACCCAGAGCAGTGGGCGGCCCTGGGAGCAGTTGGGAGTTTGGGGCCTTACTCGAGGTGATCACCTTAACTGTGGTATTGAGGGTGGAATAGAGTAATTGTGGTTAATCATTCCCCCACACAATCCCTAGCGGTGCCGCGACTCTAACCCAGGGGTGCCCAATCCTGTTTCTGGAGATCTACCTTCCTGTAGAGTTCAGCTCCAGCTCTGATCAAGCACAACTAAACCAACTAAGTAGGATCTGAAGGAGCACTTGGTAATTAAAGTGTGTTTGATCAAGGTTGCAGCTGAACTGTGCAGGAAGGTAGATCTCCAGGAACAGGATTGGGCACCCCTGCTCTGACCATTAACCACTGCTGCTCTATACCAGGCTCATAGGAAATACTAGACTATAGTGGGTCTGAAATCGCATACTTCCATACTATTTAGTATGCTAAAACCAGTATGTGAATCGAGTAAAATGTCTGAATTCATAGTAACTGAAAAACAGTATGCAAGAAGCACCTGGATGACCTACTACTTCCAGCGAGATTCTGAAGTGCATGTCCGGTGGACGCTACACTATCCCATGATGTCACATGAAAGATTTCATGAATGGCAGTAAAGTGACACAACTGATGCAGGTAGGCCATGTGATGTCACAAATAATGGTAATTTGTGGTGATAATGACAAATGGTGGATGTAGTACATCCGAGTTCTGTTCATACTGCTCACATTCACACAATTGGTCACATGGTAAATTAAAATTGAAATGTAGTGCCTACTGATTAGTAGGCGAATTTGGGCGCAGCCTATGACTATATTTCTCCAAAAAAAATTTACTTATTCACGTTTTGCTGTAGTTTCTAGGTAAAATCTAAATGTAGTAAAACACCAACAATTATTGCAAATTAGGATTATAGGTGCGTCCCAAATCGCATACTTGTACACTATTCTACGCCATTTTGAAGTATAGATAGTGTAAGTAGTGCGTTCACTTTAAGGGCACTTTAATTATCCGGATGATGCACTCATTCAGCCGGTAATATGAAGTGTGTAATGATGGACACTTCACGCACTAAACGACCGCAGCTTTGCGCACGTAGCGCAAGAGGCGGAGCTATCGGCACACATGTTGGATACCTTTATTTATATTGGATTGTGAAAGCAAAATTCTCCTACGAGAGTGATTATAGCGCCTTTGACGGTGAATGAGGTTATTCTCATGCTAGGTATTATTTGGTATTTTGGTAATTTATTTCACTATTTTGGCAAACGTCATCAGGGAAACGGTTTGAACCTCCGCTTAGTAAAAAAGGCATTAGTGTTCCATTTGGGACAACACTACATACATATACTATGCTGTTGAGTGTGTAAGTGCACAAGTACATAGTGCATAAGTGCATAGTGTATAGTGTGTCATTTGGGATGCAACTCATGTTTCAGATTACTGACAAACAGCCTTATTTTAATGGCTATTTACCCATTACAAAATAACCTCCAACCCCATATGGACTACTGTTCTGATGTAGTCAGTTTGCTTGGTAGCTCACATGGTAAAGAGTTGTACTTGTAATGAAATGCGCCCAGGTCAATCAGAACTTACAGTCACACAGTCATAGTCATTTCCAACACAATCTCACACAATTCTTAACTGGACTTTCCCACTACAGTGTGTTCACTGTGTGAGTTAAATGCAGAGCATGAATTCAGAGTATAGGACACCACATTTGGCCACATATCATAGCTTTTCCTTTCCTTGTCAAAAACCTTAAAAGCTGCATTTTCCTGTGAGTTGTGGGCTGATGCTTTCAGTTTTATAGTTGATGAAAAACATTTATGTCTATTACACATTCTCAAGTCACAGGACAGTGGAAGGTGTGGTAAAATATTAGTTTTAGGGCCCACGCAAAAGGGAGTATAAATAATGACACAATTTCATTTTTTAAGTGAACTATCCCTTTAAGAATAATCCAAACTCATGTTGGTGCGGTGGTGTGTATGTTTGTGAAAATGCTTTGAGAGGACCTTGAGATGGGCTAAATAATTTAGCTAAGGGGAGAGATAATTAATGAGGGCAGAGATAGACATTTGGCAGAGTGTGGCTCTGTGTGTGTGTTTGTGTGTGGCCCAGGTGGAAAAGAGGGAATCTCATCTTAAAGACATGAATGATTTAACACAAGAGGAGATCACTGGAATGACAATCTATGCAATACAGCATGCCATACACTGCCTAAGCTTACTCTCCTCATCTTCTCACTTTCTCCATCTCGTCCTCCACTTAATGGAGGATATGTTGAATACCAGAGCGGTCTGGTTTATGGCCCACAGCACATGAGCTATTATATATACAGTGATAATATATTTTTAGTGTGAGTAGCAATGGTTCTCTCTGAAAGAGGAAGTGCTTGACTACTTATTGCTCAGATCTGAAATTTTTTGGGGCTGTTCATCATTTTAAATGTGGCCGGTTTCACGTTCATGTGTGAACTGATTCTAGTCATGAACTGATCCGCGTTCACAAATCAATGATAACAAGATTACGTACAGCATGCTGCCATGTGTCATGAACAAGATGAATATGAGGATACGCAAATAGACAGAAAAGCTTTTTAATATTAACAATAAGAATAACTCCACTCACAAGAGTGCAACTGTCTGTCATATAAATGTAAAATATGATATATGTAACATTTCTGGAGTGGCGTCACAAAATATCTAATCTGTATTTAACCCGAACCTGTACCCAGATATAAGACCATATGTGCAAGTGGCCAAATCAGAATGCAACTGATTAGATTCTATTCTTTTCACATTGTGATGAAAAAAGATCTGAGTCACAATATTAACATGATAATTTTTGAATATTTATTCTTGATGTTATTATTAATATTATAAATGACATGTCACCATTTTCACCATTTTTTTATCAATTCACTGGCTCGAAATGTGAATCCACTGAGATTAACTTTGCATGCAGAGCTTGTGCATTTGAATCAATAATTTTAGCTGTGTAGGTTCATATGCTCTTGAAAATTACATTTCCACCTCACACAGATGCACTCTTTGGATCACAAAGCTATGGATTCACTAATCATCTGTCCTTTGTTCTGGATCATGTATGCTGAACAAGCAAAGGACATTAATGCAGGTTCTATGTCATGTTAATGACAGTGTGATGAAGGGAAGCTGACAGGTTGCTCCAGACTCATTAAAGGGTTTTCATCACTTCCTGTCATACGTGTCTGTCACAAAGAGCTAAAAGCTCCAGGAAACCGTGTATGTGTGCGTGAAAAAGACTGAGACAGTGTGTATGTAAACACATGTTGCCAGGGGAATTTTTATATCTCTTTGGATAATCCCCGCTTTCTGTTCCACTACTAAAAATCAAAACTGAGCGGTTGAGTTGAGAGCGCCTGAATCCCAGATCCGTGTCATGTTTCACCAGATGGAGAGGCATTTTCTCTCCTTACTTTTTCATTTATTCCAAATCCACGGGTCCTGTGAGGACTGTCTCCAGCTGTTGCATTTCGTTCCACTCCAGAGAGACACAGAGAGAGCATTTGCTTGTTTGTGTGATGTACAATTGCCCCTTTCACCGGGATGCTGTTACCTATAGCTATTTGTGATATGATGTTTGTCGAATAGACTGCTTAAATCCAGGCACTTGTCAAATTGAACTCATTCTGATAAGCTTTAAAAATTATTAACCTCTTTGATACATTATTTAAGCCCTCGTTGTCTTTTATTTGTTTCAAATTTATGTTCTTATTGGCAAGCATCTTCAGTAAGGTTTAGAGTGATAGGCTGAGAAAATGACTGCTGAATAATTCAGCAGCTGCCTTACTGAATCCTATCTGAATGCTAAATGTATTCCTTAATCCTACCTTGGCAAATCTAATATTTGTCTAAATAAATCTAATATTTGTTTGAAATTACTGTCAAGTGAGATGCTTGTTTTAATGCACTTCATTCATGTCTGACCTTTGTCTATAAAAAGAACATCTAAAAACTTAGCAAACTTTAGTTTGAATCAAAAAGGCTGTTTTAATCAGTGATGCTAAATGTCCAAGTCTTCCAAAGCTCGCTTTACATTAGCTTTCACTTATGTCTAAAACTTATGTAACAACATTCCAACTTGTGCCAATCCCTAATAATAACTAGCAAACACTAACAGCAAAAGCTCATCTGCGCAAGGAGGGTCATCAGGGTCATCTGGGCCCACATTTTACCAATGTCTGTGTTCTCTTTTATCCAACCTGTGACTAAACCTGTTGCACTACTGCAGTGGTTCTCAATACCGGGCCTCAGGCCCTCTTGCCCTGAATGTTTTGTATGTCTCTCTTATTTGACACACAAGGATCAGTTCTCTAATGAGCTGATGATCTAAATGAGGTGTTTTAAGTAAGGAAGACAAACAAAATGTGCAGGGCGCGGGGGGTGGGGGGGGTTAGGGGGACCCGAGGACTGCAATTGAAAACATCTGCACAAATGTATTGCAACGTTCTACCAATCAAAGTACATGAATCCTAAATTGTTACATTGATGAATGGGCACATTGAATTGTATCTAAATCATGGCAGATGTTTTAGTAACCTCTGCTTCGAGTGGCACTGTATTTCAGGAAAGACACAAACAACCTCTACCGTCATATGGGAGTTTTTAGGGAAGGTATGTGTTTTATGTGGTGAAAAGCAGTGTAATGTCCCAAATCCCTTAAACATGCATCTAGTTTTATCTTGCCACCTGTTAGCAGCTGTTTTTCTCTCCGTTCAGTGAGATTCTAAAAATATTTCAACTCAATTAAATATTTTGCGTCCAACTATTTACCTATGTAGTAAGTAGTCATTTAATTAATGGGATAATGCATGTCCAATCTAGATGTCATAGCAAAATAAAGCCCTTCAGGCTAATCCAAGACCCGATGATCACCCTGTCAGGTTTATTCTGTGATAACAATCTGCACCAAATGTACATTATCCCTTACTTAATTATATTTTCTTACTTGCGAATTGAATTGCATTTCAGCAGCATGTTTGCTACTCGGAATTGAAAATGGATTTTTGCTAAATATTTAAAAACATTCTCAGTTTTTTTTTCTCCGAGAGTCTTTTTGTTTACACACACACACACGCAGATCTCCTACCTGTCCATTTTTCTTGAGATCAGCCCACATGCTTGTTCCATCTCCGCCCCTCATGAGAACGTGATAGGTAAAGAAGTAGATTCCAGGAAGAGGGCAGGTGAACTTGCCTGTGGTTGGCTCATAGTAATTTCCTACATTTGTCACCACATCATCAAACTTGAGTACCTCTGTCCCCTCATGTTGCTTGCGCAGACCAGCATAGAAGGCTATTTTGGGGCTGTAGAAGGATGGAATGTATCCCCCAGGGCCTGGACCTGGAGGTCCGGGTGGACCTGGTTTTCCTGGTTCTCCAGGTGGCCCACGTGGACCAGGGGGACCTGGTAGGCCTTGGTTTCCACGAAAACCAGACTTGCCTCCTCCTTTGCGTCCAGGGATGTCATGAGGAGGAGGTGAAACAGGCGTTAGTTCATTGGTGGGTGTTAAAGAGTCACATACCATCTTGCAGCTGCCAAGCATCTCATAATGTGTACCTCCACCACCAGAACCACCCAGTTTGGTGCTGTGGACCAATAGTGGAATAGTGACCAGCAGCACCAGCACCATGGCCACACCCACTGCCGCGCCAATAACGCGCTTCCTGTGGCTGAGGCGTGAGGCAGCGATAGAGAGGAAGTCCTCCTCTCCTTTAGAAGAAACAGGCCCGGCCAGAATGATCTCTGGGAAGGAAAAGGGACTACGGTGAAATAGAAATTTTAACGAGAGTGTGAAATGTGATTAAATGCTGGTTGTGTCTTAGAATTGTTTTTCCATCCAGCAACACCTCCAGCAACAAAGTAGATATCCGTCATGGAATAAAGGTTGTTTGTGTTCATTTGCGTTAAAAAGGTTAAATTTCTGTTGTTTTTTGCTCTACTTTACTAAAATAAATCACAACAGCCAGCCCTCTAACCACTACTCGCTCTTGTGAGTGACGCCCAGTTATCGCTCCATATAAACAGCAATTCTGGATGATCCAGTGGGTTTATATTGTCATATAAATATATATTGCTTGTCTGATATAAGCAACATGTGGGATTTGGTGTCTCCAAATTTTCGCCCGTGGATGGAGATTCTATCAGGTGATGTGGAGGTGTATTTCTCAGGGGTTGCTGTGCGACGGTGACGTCTCCCTATAGATTAATGGAGAGACAGCGGTGTGGCTTAAGCTTCCACAAGAAGTTCAAGAAGCTTTCTGGAGAATTTCCAGAAAAGTCCATGTCCACTGCAGCATTTAAACAAACTGCCCCTCCTCTCACAGAAAGAAAGCTGTGGTTGTGATTCAAAATGATCGAAAACAATCCACGTTATAAACAATTTTCTCCTTTCGTGACAGTCTTAAACCTTCAAGCGCTTCGGTTTAAGCGGTTCGCTTGTAAACGTCCTGTAACCCTGATGGTAAATAGATGGCGAGATATGCAATATTTTTTAAAAAAAGCTCACACAGCACTCTGGGTGATTTTCAATCCCCGCTGGTCTTCATCAAACTTCAGGTCCCAAGATCAAGCTCCTCTGGCATCTTGACATGTGACTGACTGAGTTGAAACAAAAAAGGAGCTAAATTACTGTAAAACCTACAACACATAAAGAGCAACAGATATTTGTATGCTTAGTAAGAAGGTTGTTTTTACATATTTCATGATGAGCAAAAAAAAGAAGAAGAAGAAGAAGAAAAAGATTCATTTCCCCAATACTCAACTGCATAATATATTTTAATGGTCATCATTACTCATTCATTAAATTTATTCAATCAATCTATCAGTTTACCTCTCCAAAACTACACATTGTATATAACAGCTCTTCGTTTAACTAATCTTTAACTGGTCTATTTACATTCATACTTGTATTATAACTTTTCTAGCCTCTTTAAAGATGCTCTTTATGTCACTATCAAATGGACGTTTCATTCACATTTTCAGTTCTGGTTGCTGTTAAAGAAATGCACTGAGAAAAATGTATTAAAAGTTTTTCTAACATTTCTGAGCAATAAACCACAACAGTAAACCAATCGTGCCTACCTGATAAGTTCCCAGAGAATGTGAAAATTGATGAGTAACCCCGCTCGACAGCGCAGCTCCTCTCGCGTGCGCGCTCGGCTCAGAGTCTGTCAGAGAAACTCGCGCCTTCGGGTTTTTCTTTAACGGTCACTCTTGGTCTGACTGTTGTCAGATTGATAAATCTGTTGTCTTCTCCTTTTGCTGCTTCTTCGCAGCCTCTCCCGCTATTTCAACACAGTTCACTTTAAAATCGTCTACTTCGGTCGTAAAATATCTTTATGAAACTACTACTAGGCTACCTACTGTAAAACAGTAGCTAGTAAGCAAATTATTATTTAAAATTCGTATGAGCCGATTTCTTTGTTAAGAAATCGCCAAGAAGCAACAGTTTCTCACTTGTTCGATTTCTGTGAGGAAAGGGCGCTTCCACCCGTGGGAAGCCTGTCGCGCGCTCCCGCCCTCCGCACAATTACGCGCGCGCGCTCACTCGCACCGGTCTCCGCAGATCAAGAAATCGATTTCCCGAGGAGATGTGCATCCTAATAGGGTTGCTGTCTACCCAATTAGTACTTATAAAAATAAGTCAGGTTGTACTGGTATGCTGTCATTACAGCAGGAGAGAGGGGTGATAGGAAAAAGAAATAGCCTGTAAGACCCACTAAAAGTATTTAACTTATCCAGCAAATGTTTTACGCAGCGGATGCCCTTCAAACTGCAACCCAGTACTGGGAAACACCCACGCACTCTTACATTCACACACATACACTAACCAATTTAGTTTATTAAATTCACCTACAGCGCACATCTTTGGACTCTGTGAAACCGGAGCACCCGGAACCCACGCAAACACAGGGAGGACATGCAAAATCACAGAAACGCCCACTGGCCCAACTGGGACTTGAACGGCCGACCTTCCTGCTGTGAGGTGACAGTGTTGACAAAATGTATAATTTTGAACCCTTTTAATAATTTTTAATATAATCATGTTCTCCAAAATAACCACTTGAGTGTGGTCCACTTAGTAACCACTTGAGGATGGGTAGTTTTTTTGTGGGTGAACCCCTTTATAAGTTATACATTGTAATTAACTCCATTTGATTTGCTTTTTTGCAATGCAAGGGTATTCAAAGAATGGGTTGTTTGAGTAAGCACAAAACCGTCCCTGCAAATTCTAATATTTCATAAATTTGAGGAGTGCAGTAGGGTCTGGTTAGGATATACTGTATGAGGTATCTGTCTGATTGTGATAACATGCAAATCTTCTGGTAGTAATCTTCAACAGTACACACTTTCAACCTCTTCCTAATCAAACACTTGAATAAACTCATAAGAACATTAGAAGAGACTCCAAAACCTGAAATGAATGAGACAGATAAAGAAGACATCCAAAATATGTACTGTTGGTGAGAGACCCACACATGAAAAATTGGTCAAACTGCTTACATGAATTTATTGTCCAGAGGCCACAAATAAAGTGCAAGACATTTTTATTTAAAAGGCTCATTACTGTATTCATATTAATATACTTAATATGAATTAATTAATCTAGGTAAATTAAAAAAAACATTATCAAGCAAACTAAATAAATAAATTTGACAGTAAAATACTGGATAAAAGCTATAATTATAATAAATAATCTCATATTCAAATGAATAACAACATCATTCATTCATGTCTTTTTCGGCTTAGTCTCTTTATTAATCAGGGGTCACCACAGTGAAATTAACTGCAAACTTATCCAACATACAGTATGTTTTACGCAGCGAATGCTTCTAGCTGCAACACATCCACACACATACAATACGAACAGTTTTAGCTTACCCAATTCACCTATACCGCATGTCTTTGAACATGGGGAGAACATGCAAACTTCACACAGAAATGCCAACTGACCCAGCCGGGGCTCAAACCAGCAACCTTCTTGCTGTGAGACGACATTGATACCCACTGTGCACCACGCTGCCTGATTAACAACAAATGGACTAAAATAAATGATTAAATACGACACTACATTAACAGTAAATATAAAATTATTATATGAAATATCATTTATTCATTTTCTTTTCGGCTTAGTCCCTTTATTAATCCAGGGTCGCCACAGCAGAATGAACCGCCAACTTATCCAGCATTTGTTTCACGCAGCGGATGCCCTTCCAGCTGCAACCCATCTCTGGGAAACATCCATACACATTCATTCACACTCATACACTACGGACAATTTTAGCCAACCCAATTCACCTATACCGCATGTCTTTGGACTTGTGGGGGAAACCAGAGCACCCGGAGGAAACCCACGCAACCACAGGGAGAACATGCAAACTCTGCCCTGAAATGCCAACTGACCCAGCCAAGGCTCAAACCAGCAACCTTTTTGCTGTGAGGCGATCGTGCTACTCACTACGCCACGTGGCGCTATATGAAATATTTAAATTATAAATATATATTTAATTATAATTTAATGACTGGGTCTGTCGTAAACTTACTTATTCATGACTGCTTAAGCATCTTTACCCTTTCATCAATTAAAACAGAATGAGATGTGTTCATTATATAACTCACAAAAAAGGAAATCCTCTCCTTATTCATCTGTGTTTGTGTTAAAAGAGGCAGAGGGAGGAGAAAAGGACAAGAAAGCCTGACGGAAAGAGAGGGAATGACAGTGTGTAGGGTGAAAGACAGTTTAGTTGTGTTTTCAAGTCTGTTGTCAGTGTCTCTGTTTCTTTAGCCTTCAGAGCTCATTAGTAGTGATAGACACATTGCTACTGACAACCTCCCCCACACACTTTAGCTCTCACCTTACTTTATCCCTATCATCCCACTTTCACAATCATTTATATCTCTATCACCAGCTCCCTGTCGCTATTATCTGTTTTACTAAAGCCGCTCTCCTTCTCTCTTTCATCACGCTGTTTTAGTTTTAGCTCTCGCACTGCTGGAGGATCAGTCATGGTCGTGTCTCCTCACGTGAGGTGTGAGGTCTTCATGTGAGGTGAGGTTTATGATATAATGCAGTTTTGTGCATAAGTTTAATTTGCATCTTTGGATGGAAAATTGGTCAACGGCACTTTGAGAGTCAAAAAAACATAGTCATCGGCCACTTAATTAGGTACACCTGTTCAACTGCTTGTTAACGCAAATTTCTAATCAGCCAATCATATGGCAGGAACTCAATGCATTTAGGCATGTAGTCATGTAGACATGGTCAAGATGATCTGTAGAAGTTCAAACTGAGTATCAAAACGGGTAAGAAAGGTGATTTAAGTGACTTTTAAAGTGGCATTTTCCCAGTGATGGGTTGCAGCGGAAAGTGCATCCGCTAAGCCACAAAGAAAATATATGAATAAATGAATGTGGCATGGTTGTTGGTGCCAGATGGGCTGGTCTGAGAATTTCAGAAACTGCTGATCTACTGGGATCTTCATGCACAACCATCTCTAGGGTTTCCATTCAGAACGGTTCGAGCTGATAGAAGGGCAACTGTAAATCAAATAACCACTCGTTACAACCGAGGTATGCAGAAGAACATCTCTGAACGCACAACACATCCAACCTTGAGGCAGATGGGCTACAGCAGCAGAAGACCACACCGAGTGCCACTCCTGTCAGCCAAGAACAGGAAACTGAGACTACAATTCGCACAGGCAAAATTGGGAAAAACGTGGTCTGATGTGTCTCAATTACTGCTGCGACATTTGGATGGTAGGGTCAGAATTTGGCATCGACAACATGAAAGCATGGATCCAGCCTGCCTTGTATCAACGATTCAGGCTAGTGGTGGTGGTGTAATGATGTGGGGGATATTTTCTTGGCACACTTTGGGCCCATTAGTGTCTAATGAGCATCGTGTCAACGCCATAGCCTACCTGAGTGTTGTTGCTGGCCATGTCCATCCCTTTATGACCACAGTGTACCCATCTTCTGATGGCAACTTCCAGCAAGATAACATGCCATGTCATAAAGCGCGAATCATCTCAGACCGGTTTCTTGAACATGACAATAAGTTCACTGTACTCAAATGGCCTCCACAGTCACCAGATCTCAATAATGTTGAGACTGTAATTGCTGTCAAAGGTGCATCAACAAAGTATTGAGCATAGGCTGTGAATACTTATGTACAGGTGATTTGTCTGTTTTTTTATTTTTAATAAATTTGCAACAATTTCAAAAAATATTTGTTCATATTGTCATTATGGGATATTGTGTGTAGAATGTTCAGGAATTTAATCCATGTTTGAATAAGGCTGTAACATGAAAAAATGACGAAAAAGTGCAGAGCTATACTTTCCGGATGCACTGTACATACAGTATATATAATTAGGGTGTCACAGTGGTGCAATGTCTAGCACGTTTGCCTCAGAGAAGGTCGCTGGTTCAAGTCTCAGCTGGGTCAGTTGGCATTTCAGTGTGGAGTTTGCATTTTCTCCCATTGCTCACGTGGGTTTCCTCCAGGTGCTCCGGTTTCCCCAACAAGTCCAAAGATGTGGTGTAGGCATGTATAAGTGGGTTGCAGCTGCGCTGCGGAGGGCATCCGCTGCGCTGCGGAAAACATGCTGGTGAAGTTGGCAGTTCATTTCGCTGTGGCGACCCCAGATTAATAAAGGGACTAAGCAGAAAGAAAATGAATGAATATATATAAAAATGCTTTATACAGAAGAAAAATATAGGAAATACTATGAAAATGTTAAAACATAAATTGGGAAAAATCACTTTTTGTCATGAACTATTATTTTTTAACTATTATTTCTGATCATTTTGAAAAAGTTATTGTGCCTGTTGAATTGAACTGTAATTGATGACAGCATCATTATTTTTGTGCAAAGTGGTCCTTTAAAAGTTAACTCCACAAAGCTGTTTATGTGGCTTGAAAAATACTTGCAAAACTGGACACTTCACTTCACTGCAGATTGAGTTTGAGGAACAGTACAATGCAGAGCTCTACTGCATCCTTGTAATTAAAAAAAACTTTCCAATCTTGACAGACAAATGGCACCCATTCATTCTGCTATTGATGGTCTCCTAAAGTACAGAGACAGAAGGCCACCGTGAAGCCTTGGAGGAGAAAACACAGCCATCCTCCTCCTGCTGAATGTGTGTGTTTGCGTATGCTATAGTCTTTCTTCACCATCTCTTTGTAGGATTCTGCTTCTGTGTTTAAGTCTCTTTACGCATCTCGTATAATTGATATTGAGTGAATCTAGTGTTGTAGCATCTATTCACAGTTGTTTCTTTGAATGCCAGCCTGTCAGTGTTTCCTCCTGTTTAAAGCTCATTGGGTCAGATCCACAGAGGACTTGTTGCCATTTTGCTTCTTGATCAATTGAGCATCTCCCATGATGCACCTTGTCAGCTGTGCTCACATTGGCAACTGGTTGACGTGTCTGAGGTCGCATTAGCATAAAAGGCTCATGAAGACTCAGAACAACTCAAAACACTGTATTTTAATCCTTAAAGGTACCAGATATTAGAAATATAAACCCCAAAAGCTGTTTTGATAAATGTAAAAAAAAATCTAAGACAAAAATATATTTAAACATATGTTATAGATTAAAGGCAACACAGTGGCGAAGTAGGTAGTGATGTCGCCTCACAGCAAGAAGGTTGCTAGTTCGAGCCTCGGCTGGGTCAGTTGGCATTTCTGTGTGGAGTTTGCATGTTCTACCTGTGTTCACGTGGGTTTTCTCCGGGTGATCTGGTTTCCCCCACAAGTCCAAAGACATGCGGTAAACTAACTAAGACATGCGGTAAATGGTGAGCTAAATTGTCCGTAGTGTATGTGTGTGAATGAGAATGTATGGATATTTCCCAGAGAAGGGTTGCGGCTGGAAGGGCATCCGCTGCGTAAAACAAATGCTGGATAAGTTGGCGGTTCATTCCGCTGTGACGACCCCGGATTAATAAAGGGACAAAGCCAAAAAGAAAATGAATAAACTACACGAAACAGCAGAATAACTCTTTCATTGCAAGTACACTGCAAGACAAAATTCTTGTTGTCAATCCCAGTTGTAAGAGCAACAAATATGACTTCTAGTTGATTATTTGAAGAAAAAAAAAAGTGGCAGAAGGTAGATTTTTCTGAAGAATTATCTGTTAAACTGGATCCCAATCATCAGAAATACTGCAGAAGACCTATTGGAACCCAAATGGACCTACGATTTTCACAGAAATCAGTTAAGTTTGATGAAGGGGAAATCATGGTTTGGGGTTACATTCAGTATGGGGGCTTGCGAGATATCTGCAGAATGGATAGCAACATCAACAGCCTGAGGTATCAAGACATTTATGCTGCCCATTGCATTACAAACCACAGGAGAGGGCAAAGTTCTTCAGCAGGATAGCACTCCTTCTCATATTTCAGCATCCATATTTAAGTTCCTGAAAGCAAAGAAAGCCAAGGTGCTTCAGGATTGGAACCCCGCCACGAGACGTAAACATTATTGAGGATGTAAGATGAAGGAGGTGGCATTGATGATGAATCCAAAGAATCTTGATGAACTTTGGGAGTCCTGCAAGAACGCTTTCTTTGCCATTCCAGGTGACTTTATTCATACGTTATTTGAGTCATTGCCGAGATGTTTGATGCAGTCCTTCAAGCTCATGGGAGTCATACATAATATAATATTTTTCCCCACTGCATCATGACTTTATATTCTATACTGTACATTATTTCTGTTAAGAGACAAGACTTTTGTCTAAGCAAAGTCAGACCTTACTGTCCTAATTAAATAATTAAAAATCAAGGCATAATCATATTTTATTTGGTAAAATAAGCGTTATCTAGAGGCCTTTGCTTTTCATATAAGCCACTTCTGATACCAAATTATTAAATAAAATTTAAGTTAATGGTTGTTGTTCCTAAAACTTGGATAGACGACAAGACTTTTGTCAGGCAGTGTAGATGTTAATTTGTAAATTAAAAAGATAAAGTAAGTTCTTTTGAATTACATTTTTCTTTACTTTTATTTGTTATTATTATAGTTTTATTTTATGTGACTTGTTTTAGCTTAGGTTTAATTATTATAGGCGATACGGTGACTAAGTGGTTAGCATTGTCGCCTCACAGCAAGAAGGTCACTGGTTCAAGTCCCGGCTGGGTCACTTAGTGGAGTTAGCATGTTCTCCCCGTGTTCATGTGGGTTTCCTCTGGGTGCTCCGGTTTTCCCCACAGTCCAAATACATGCGCTATAAGCGAATTAAATAAACTAAATTGGCCATAGTTTATGAGTGTGTGTGTGAGTGAATGAGTGTGTATGGGTGTTTCCCAGTACTGGGTTGCAGCTGGAAGGGGAACCACTGCGTAAAACATATGCCGGAATAGTTGGCGATTCATTCCGCTTTGGCAACCCCTGAAATAGAGACTAAGCAGAAGGAAAATGAATGAATAAATGAAATATTAATGTTTCTAAAATGACTTTTGTAATCTCTTTTCAACGTTCTCACCTATCACATTTACTTTAATGCATTGAAATAAATTCTTGAGGCTTTTAAAACGATGAATATTAATATATGGGACTAATTATGATAAGTTTGTTTTATTATAATATCATGCTTGAGTGTTTAATGCTTAGACATTCGGCCTAATTATTATAATCAACAAGGATAGTTTGGATTAATTTTTATATTATCAGAACAGTAAACTCTACAAATTCAGTGTTTTATTTCATTAAAAAAAAGGTGAGCTGAGTTTATTGTACAATATATTACATAATATTAGAATAATGTAAATATGCACACATTGGGTACAAGCATATGTGCAGTGTATTTATGAGTGTTTGGGAGAAAATAAGGAATAGTAAGGGCAAAAAGGCTAAGGTTGACGTGTGTGTGTGTGTGTGCAAGTGTGTCTCTGATTGCTTGCTGATACAGGGTGACATGGTGCAGATTGACTCAGCCTGCTTTTCTAATTCTCTCTATTAATAAGCCACAGCTTCCCACTGTTGCACCGGACTACATCTATTCATCTCAATTTGTCATCTGCTCTCTCTCCCCCCTTCTCTCCCCGTCTCTTTCAGTCTAAACACCTCTGTCCGTCTCTCTCTCTCTCTATTTCACCCATCATCTCCAGCATCACGTCCGATTCACCGGCATGCTCTCCTTTTTCCAAATCTGTCCGTCCACCTGCCTCTCGTGTCCTTCTGCGCATGAACATTCAGAAGGCCACCATTCCTACATCTCAATCCTATTCAAATAACAAGGTCAGATAAACTGTGCACTTGAGTAAACTGTACTGGCATTCATACTAGGAAATTATTCAGTTCTCCAGCTGAAACAGGACATTATTCAATCGCATACGTCAGAAAGTGCCTCTTGATTATATTTTCATATGAGCCTCGAGGGACATGCCACACAAGATTCACTTTTCAAAAAGAAATGCATTTATTGAAATTCACCCTTTTTTAAGAGCACAGATGTGCGATCACTGATGCCTTTTATGCTTTTTTATGTATATTATTACTTATTACTCGGGCCAGACAGAATCTGCGCACATTTTTTTGCTCTTTCTGTGGAGAATTTCGAAAAAAATCTGTGGATTTATGTGGAATGATTTTGGGAATATTATAACTAATACTAAAAATAAAAAGTAATACCTCGGTGGCGTGGTGGCGTAGTGGGTATCACGAGCGCCTCACAGCAAGAAGGGCGCTGGTTCAAGCCTCGGCTGGTTCAGTTGGCATTTCTGTGTGGAGTTTGCATGTTTTCCCCGTGGTCTGGTGGGTTTCCTCCGGGTGCTCCGGTTTCCCCCACAATCCAAAGACATGTGGTATAGGTGAATTGGGTTAGCTAAAATTGTCCATAGTGTATGTGTGTGAATGAGTGTGTATGGACGTTTCCCAGAGATGGGTTGCAGCTGGAAGGGCATCCGCTGCGTAAAACATATGCTGAATAAGTTGGCGGTTCATTCTGCTGTGGAAACTCCAGATTAATAAAGGGACTAAGCCAAAACAAGAAAAGGAAAGGAAAATAATAAGTTTTTAACTTTTCTTTAATGTTTCCAATGCAAATACAATTAGATCCACTTATTTGGTAAACAAAGCAAGTCTCTTATATAATATATCTATTAAAAGACAGAAAATATTACTTTACAAACTGTATTGTAAATAAATCATATGAACATTTTTATATCAGTCAATAATATTACTGAAATTAATTTCAAAACTGAATAAATATAAATGTACAAACATTTACACTGTGTGCGCAGATTCCGTGTGGGCCTACTTAATACTGTAGTGCAAGTTGGCACATTAAACTGGCATCTTAAAGATATCAAAGTCACAAATGTATCAGATTTTTTTTTTTAAAGTTTACTTTAAATACAGTCAGAATTATTAGCCACCCTTTGATTATTTTTTTTCTTTTTTAAATATTTCCAAATGATGTTTAACAGAGCAAGGAAATTTTCACAGTATGTCTGATAATATTTTTTTTCCTTTTGGAGAAAGTTTTATTTGTTTTATTTCGGCTAAAATAAAAGCAGTAAAATTTTAAAGATCATTTTAAGGTCAAAATTAATAGTCCCTTTAGGCATTTTTTTCCGATTGTCGACAGAACAAACCATCATTATACAATAATTTCCTTAATTACCCTGACCTGTCTAGTTAACCTAATTAACCTAGTTAAGCCTTAAAATGTCACTTTAAGCTGTATAGAAGTGTCTTGAAAAATATCTAGTAAAATATTATTTACTCTCATAATGGCAACGATAAAATAAATCAGTTATTAGAAATGAGTTATTAAAACTGTTATGTTTAGAAATGTGTTGAAAAAATCTTCTCTCCGTTAAACAGAGGGCCTAATAATTGGCTAATAATTCTGACTAAAACAGATTTTGAGCATTAAACATTGTTTATTTCAAATTGTTTATTTAATTTTAATCTGTTTACTAGTTCTTCATAAATTCACGCTTTTGGTGGAGGGATATGGTCATGGTGTAAATGACACAGAATTTACAAAGAGATATTTGGCTTTTGAAAGATTTAACAAAGTGATGAATGGCGCTCACTGGGGAAAATTTGTGGAGCTAGAATGAAATACTCCGGACTGGGTAATATAACAAAATGAGCAATAAGAAACGATCAGGAAATCAAGTTAGTTTGCAAATATAATGTATGCAATTTTTTTTTAAATTCCATTAATTTGGGGGAGGTTTTGTCCTCCAGACTATGAATGCCAAAACTTGTTTGCTTTCTTGGGGTAAACAAGTGAACTCAATAAAATCACATTTAGAGAAAGACATTTCATTAATGTTAGTCATTAAAGGGGACCTATTATGCCTCATTTTATGCAAGATGTAAAATAATTGTCTGATGCCCCTAGTGTGTGTATGTAATGTTTCAGCTCAAAATACCCCACAAATAATGTTTTATTATAACTGTTTGAAACTCGCCCTTCTAGGCTTTTATGCTAATTGTGCCATTATGGTGACTGTCGCTTTAAATTCAAATGAGACTGCGCTCTTTTCAAAAGAGGGTGGAGCTACACATAATGCAGAAATGGGTTTTTAATGCATTTCTCTGGACTTAGAATAATAATTGACACACACATACATATACTAATATAGAGATAATTTTAACCATTTATCTGCTGATGGTAACTTCAGTGAAACTAATTAAAATAAAATATAATATAAGTCATAAAAAAGGTCTTGCAATAACCACTAGAAACACTCCAGGATTTTCCCAATGAGTATTTCAATGCGTGTCCTTCATTCATTCATTTTCGGCTTAGTCCCTTTATTAATCTGGAGTCGCCACAGCGGAATGAACCACCAACTTATCCAGCATATGTTTTACACAGCTGCAACCCATCTTTGGGAAACATCCAAACAAACTCATTCACTATGGACTATTTAGGCAACTGAATTTCTTCGGACTAGTGGGGGAAACTAGAGCACCCAGAGGAAACCCACGCGACCACGGGGATAACACGTAAACTCCACACAGAAATGCCAACTGACCCAGCTGAGGCTTGAACCAGCGACCTTCTTGCTGTGAGGTGAACGTGCTATCCACTATGCCACCGTGCAGCCCCATATTTCAATAAGGTTCCTGAAAGGGGTTAAAACAGTGGATACGTTTAAATAGTGGATATAGCTCTAAAACGCTGCCTTCGGAGACAGCTTTCCAAGATGAGAAATGATATAAGGTAAGTCCAAATCCAAATTTTGCTTCACATTCTCTCATGAGTGGTTTCTTCTTTGGATCGAATTTTAAAGGCAGCATAGATGTATCCATTGCTGCCTTCGATTTCCCACAATCCCATGCATTCAATTTATGACAGTTGAGCTAAAAAAAAATAAAGATGGCATCTGAAAGAGCCACTTGGTTTTCAATTTGTGTGTAAATGTACGTAGACCTACGTTTTTCACTTTTGATGCCATTTCTAGAGAATATTGTAGCTTAATATTGCTGACAGTTGTGCTAGAAAAAATAAAGATGACTTCTCGAAGTGCAACTTGGATGTCAATTTGTTTGTAAATGTATGTTTCAGACCAATGTTTTCCACTCTTGATACCATTTCTTGTTAGTTTTTCATTTTCGCTTGAAGTATATTGGGTCTATTGTGAATAGCGGAGAGGGAAAACAGATGTGTCCATGTATTTTGGTTACAAAGTGATCTATTAATTACTTTCTGTCTACTACTTTTCATGCCAGCATATCTTATGATTGTCAAAGAAAAGCACAGAAAGATACACTAGTCCAAATACCCACAGAATGGAATGCTTTCTGTGCTCATTCATTCAATTTACCTCGACTTATGCCTTGTTCAGACTAGCAGCGACTTTGCAGCTGCCTGTCGCACTGGGTGCCGACATGCTTCGAACGCAGGTCTGTGTAAATACAGCATGAATATAACCGGCCTTTGAGTGAGCTGAGAGAGGATCACGTGAGGATCACGTGTCGTGAGCTCTACTGGTGCTCCTATTGGCTGTCACTAAAGAAAGTCGCTTTTTATTTGCATAAAGTTGAAGATTTCTCAACTTTTTCATATCGCTCGACACGCCCACCCGGTCGCCAATGGTCGCTGTCGCTCATGTATATGGTGGTTGCTCACTCTCCTTTGAAATGAACGTTGTCGCTGCGAGTTGCTTGTAGTGTGAATGAGGCTTTAGTGCCTTTATTCATCAGGGGTCGCCACAGCAGAATGAACCGCCAATTTATCCAGCATATATTTTAAAAAGTGAACACCCTTCCAGATGCAACCCAGTACAAGGAAACACCCATACACTCTCACATTCACACACAAACACTACAGCCAATTTAGTTTATTCAATTCACCTATACCACGTGTATTTGGACTGCGGGGGAAACCGGAGCACCAGAAAGAAACCCATATGAACATGGAGAGAACAAGCAAACTCTACTCAGAAACACTGGTCCAGCCAGGACTCGAACCAGCAACCTTCTTGCTGTGAGCCGACAGTGCTAACCACTGAGCTATCGTGCCGCTCCCGCTCTCAGTGCTCATCGGAAGACATCATGACACTGAACTTTCTGAGAACTAATAGACAAAAAACAGCACTGCTGCAGGAGTTAAAAACTAAAAAGATAAAAGATGAATCTCCAAAGCATGACAAGGGAAAGGAAGACAGCAGGGGAGAAAAGAAAATGAGGGAACATTCGGCAGGACTGACAAGAACAACCGAGACTACAAAACATTGATTTCTTGCCCTTAAATTCTTTCACTCACAGACACACGTGCACATCAATATGTGAACAATTTATAAAGACATTAGTCTTAATACTTCATGACGTTGAACTTCTTCATATTTGATTTTCTAGACAAATAACTCCAATTAATGTCAATTTTGTTCTGATTCTGTCCAAAATCTATGCAACACCAAAATATCAAAACACACACACACACATCAATTTGTCAAATAATTTCTGCAAAGCTCTTTATAAATGTCCTCATGAAGCACACATGTCTTCAGACAGTCCTCCAACACTTGAAAAACATTTTTCTTTCCACACACAAACACTACACTAGGCACAAAAAAAATAAAATAAAATAAAGAATAAATGTCAAAATAAATGACAACAAGGGAAGCCAGACAGCAAATCCAGCCAGTTTCATGATCAGTCAGTCAGTGATCTCACTGGTGTATAATGGCCAGTGCAATGGTCTGTGCATTTGCTGGGGTTTGTGTTTCATTTAAAGCCTATATTGATTTTTCATGGAGCAGAATGTTGTTTGAGTAAAGCAAAAAAAGGGTCCAGATTGTGTTAATGGTTTGTGTATTAAATCAAAATGCAGGTACAATCACTGGTCAGCCATTTTGTGTAAATACGCTTATTTAGTTACCATAGCTTTTTAACTCTCTGCTCCACGTGGGTGTTTAAGGTGTTTTAATTAAAGTGTCTAATTTAAGAGATCATTTAAAGTACTCCCACCTTCACGTTCTCTTCTTCCGCTTGCTTTCCATCCCTCTCTGTCACCTCCTGGCCAATTTATTATTAACGAGTGTTGTCTGTCTCGTTAGTGCTCAGAACACAGCACAGTAAACATGAACAAAACCAGACGCACCAGGATAACCTCAGATAATTGCCCGTCTTCCCTTTTCTCTCTGCATTCGGCCATTCTCTTTCCCTCCATCTTTCTGCTGACACCTGCACTTCAACTTTCATTGTTAAACAACTACAGTGGACACAACTGGCCTGTTTCATACGCCTGCATGCTTATGAATCATCCATTAATTAATGGCGTGCAACTCACTGTGCCTCAGAAACCTGTGTCCTGCATGGCAAAGGCACATTTTGATTCTTTTAAACTCAGAGATGATTTCGACATAGTTCTACACGAGCTTGTTTATAAGCTAATTACTTTAATAGCCTCTTTGGTGACGCTTTCTAAAGGTTGCATTACATGTATTGGCCAGTAGAAGGCGACAAGTTACTGTATGAGTGAATCGCTGAATCGTCCAAACAAACACACCGATTCACTGAGGAACAAATCAAGTGGCTTTGTTTTGATTTTGGATGATTTTCGTCGGAGGAAAGCGAAACAAATGTAAGTTGTAAACTTGTGTTAATGCAATATTACAGAACTGTGGTGTTGGTTTGAATGTAGGCTAAAGAAAACCTGCATCGGAAGCTGGTTGTGTATTTTAGAAGGCTGAATAATAACAATTCAAACGATGTTAGAGGAATAATACTAAATTAGCCCTAATGAAAATGGACCATTTACTTGAAATTTGGTTACCACAAAGCAAAATTAATCCAGAATGTCAAACGACAACAAAGGAACCCAGAGAGCAAATCCAGCCAGTTTGGCCAAAAAACAAAACACAATTGACCACAGTTTTTCTCGAAATATTACCACAGAGCTAAAATAACCCAGAATATCAAAATGAATGACAACAAAGGAAGCTAGACAGCAAATCCAGCCAGTTTCATGATCAGTCAGTCAGTGATCTCATTGGTTTATAATGACCAGTGCAATATCTGTGCATTTGCTGGGTTTTGTGTTTCATTTAAAGCTTATATTGATTTTATGGAGAAGAATGTTGTTTGTGTAAAGCAAAAAAAAAAAAAAAAAAAAAAAAAAACATCTAAAGGAAATTAAGACGGATTGTACAAAATGATGTGTAGTCTGGTTTCTGTTTATGGTTTGTGTATTTAATCAAAATGCAGGTACAATCACTGGTCAGCAATTTTGTGTAAATATGATCGTAGCATCACAAATTAACCATGATTTTGCCACATCTACTAACTTAAGTTTTTACATATTTGTTTTAAAAATGTGGTTAGGCTATATTAAATGCATTCAGTCTGCCAAAAACAGATGAAGGGTTTAGATTTATTTCACATTAAAAGCAATGAAAAAAAACTGTTCTTTAGCATAAAAGTGAAATTTCTGAAACTACACACAGGAGCATATGAAAAATGCTCATTTTGGAAGAAAATTTTAGATGGCACATTATGTGTATTGACTTTAACTATAGTATAGTTAGTTATGGTAACTAGTGTAGCATTTCTTTAGTTTGTTACATCTGCCCCTAGTTGACATGATGGGATATGAATTTAAAAATCATGTCATCATGAAATAAGCCATGGCTTTAGAATTAAAAAAGATAAAGTTAAATGAACTATAAAATTAATTAAGGTTCCGGTAAATTAACAATATTATAATTGTGGAATTTGTAGTAAAATTGTGGTAATCAATATCATGGTTACTGTAGTTTTAATATAATAAAATACGTCAATTTTCATAACGATAGCGTGCATAAAATATATATAATTAATGAATATTTCAATCAATGATGTATAAAAATAAGAATGGTCAGTTTGAAATAGAAATGGTCAATGAAAACTAAAAGATGACTGACCATGGTAAATCTTGTGCTGGACTTGCATGTTTTTTGCGCCTCCCTTAAAAAGATAATCAAAAGAACACTTTAAATAAAGAAATGAACTAATGACATGAAATAAAAAAGAAATATCATCAGAAATAACAGTAGGTTTCTCATCAGTAAGTCTGCAGCCTCCAGACAGCTAAGGGTGCTGTGTTTGTGAGCTAGTTAAACAAGTGTGGCTGAGGACTCTGGCTGTTGAGATAATTGCCCTCTTTTGCAATGATACTGCTTCGGTAAATAGAAAATAAATGTAAAAGGGCAAACAGCTCCTGGGTCCTACAGGAAACCGTTCTCTCGCAAACTCACATTTCCCTCCCGCTGACTCTCATTGAAATTCTACACAGTCATCCGTAGTGTTGTTGGGAACATCTTTCAGAGCCAATTAATCTCTCTTACTCGTGTCGCTCTGTTTCACTTTCACTGGTTTCATACATTTCCAGTTCCTGTTCCATTTCATCTTTACAGTCTTGTCTGACCACAGAGATTTGGCAGCTTTAAAAACAAAATACTGTAGACCACAACCCCAAATAAAAAAACTACACTCAAAAAATTATTGATGGGTAGTTAATCCAATGGATATGAATTATTAGCCCTCCTTTGATTTTTTTCCCCCCTTTTTAAATATTTCCCAAATGATGTTTAACAGAGTAAGAAATTTTTAACAGTATTTCCTACAATATTTTTTTCTTCTGGAGAAAGTCTTATTTGCTTTATTTCGGCTGAATAAAAGCAGTTTTAAATTTTTAAAAAGCCATTTTAAGGTCAATATTATTTGCGCCCTTAAGCATAATTTTTTTTAGATTGTCTATAGAACAAACCATCGTTGCATAATCATTTGCCTACCCAAACTTGCACAGTTAACCTTATTAACCTTCCCTGTAAAAAAAATCTATAATTTTAAGGTTTATTTTTTCAGCAGCTGGGGTGCCAGAAATATACAGTAAAATAACGGATATTAAATGACAAACATTTACCAGAAATTTAAATTTAAAGAAATTTCTGTAATTTAAAATTCATTATTTTATTATATATTTCTGTAATTTAACGGCCGTTATTTTATAGTTTACGATAAAATTACAGATTTACAGTGTAGTAAAACCTTTAAATGTCACTTTAAGCTAAATACTATCTGCTTTTAACATCTGGTAAAATATTATGTACTGTCATCATGGCAAAGATAAAAGAAATCAGTTATGAGAAATTAGTGATTAAAACTATTATGTGTAGAAATGTGTATAAAATAATCTTCATTCTGTTAAATAGAAATTGGGGGAAATATAGAGGGGCTAACAATTCAGGAGAGCTAATGATTCTGACTTGAACTGTATGATCTACCTTTAGTTAATACTGTTGTCATTGTTTTGGAGCATACTAGTAATATACAACCTTAAGGCTAACATAATTCAGATTAAAAGTAAAAAAAAAATAGGAGTGTCATTTAAAATATTAAATTTGAAAGTGCAGTTTTTTTATTGGACATACCAAATAACTTCATATTGCTCAAAGTTTTTTGAACTCAAGCTTTCAAAATTAATACCGTCTAGAATGACGGTACGAAGGCCTGTCACGAAATAAATTTTTTGTTGCACGATACATTGCACCAAAATATATTGCAATAAATTATATTATTGTCCTTTAAAGGCCATTTTTTACCACTCATTTTATAGTGGCAGAATGACAATATAATATCATCACAGTGCAAGTACACTCTTTGAAGGAACACATGATATTTTATTCTTAAGAATATTTAATGTAGTTATAGTCATTTTAACAATAATTAGGCATTGAAATCAGAATGTGAAAACGCATATCCTAAATCAATAATAATAAATGTTAACAAAAAAGCACTGCGATATCTGCTACCAGATCGATTTTCAGTTGTCAGAAACCTACAAGAAAATATACTATAAGATAATTTCTATAATTTATAAGTGTTATACTATATAAAAGAATATAATTTATAGTAAATAATTACTATACTGTTCTTTAACCACACTGACACTGAAACCTCCAATAGAGATCATGATGTTGCACAATCAGCTAAAATGTTGCTAGAATTGTTTTTATGTATGGGCAATATATATTGCATCACCAAAAATGATTGAGGTTATGTCCATGTGTGATAAGTCGATATATTGAATAGTGTGACAGGCTAAAATTCACCTATAATTTGCTGTACAACTTTTATAAATGCCTGGTGTTTATTCAAACCACTATAACAAACACCTGGGGATGTCTATATAACAAAACAGAACACATCAATACACGTTAAGAAATGTAGGATTCCACACAATTGTTGTCCCAACACAAATCGATTAAGTTAACCAAAACATTTTGTGGTTTCAGCTCATTTTAAACAATTAAGTATTTTAAACAAACAGGGTGGCTATAGTGGTTAGTACTGTCGCCTCACAGTAAGAAGGTCGCTGGTTCGAGTCCCGGCTGGGTCAGTTGGCATTTCTATGTGGAGTTTGCATGTTCTTCCTGTGTTCGTGTGGGTTTCCTCCGGGTGCTCCGGGTTCCCCTACAGTCCAAAGACATGCACTATAGGTGAAATGAATAAACTAAATTGGCCATAGTGTATAGATGTGTGTGAATGTGAGAGTGTATGGATGTTTCAGTACTGGGGTGCAGCTGGAAGGGCTGTTTAAAACACATGCTGGATAAGTTAGCGGTTCATTTCACTGTGGCAACCCCTTATAAATAAAGGGATTAAGCTGAAGGAAAAATTAATGAATGAATTTTGAACCAACAGCAAATGTTATTTTCTTGAGTGTAATAATCAAATAACTAAAATCCCTTTAGAAATGGTCTATATGTCTGTCGGCATGGTTTTTGAACATAAACCCAAAGCTTGTTTAACCTGAAATCTTTTTAAACCTTCAGATAAGACTTAGTCAGTCCATAATCAAAGTTTGCCTTGAGAATTTGGACTAGTTTTCTAATATCGCTCTTCCCTCAGCAGCAAGTATAGATAGAAAGAGCTAGTTGGGAGTTGAGAGATTGACCGTGCAAAAGAAAGAAAGAAGCGAAACGCTCTGTTGGATAGACGGTCTCTGCAGACTGGAAAGAAGGATCAGGAGTAAAAAGAGAGAACGTTGGTGAGAGAGAAAGGAGCAGATTGTGTCAGGAGCTTTATCCACTGAATGTGAATGCATGCAGGAGCCTTCACTTAACAGAAGGATCTGTCATAGCGCATATGTGTATGTGTATGTGTTGCGTTTGCATGCGTGCGAGAATCAGGACGCCGTTGACAGGATTTCTTACAGAGCTTGATGGTATTGACAGAAATCACTGGCTGAAAATAATACAGCGGACATTTCAACACATGGGCCTGCCCTTGTCCACAATGACAAGATGAAATATCACTGAGGATTGCATTATTGTGTGTGTGTGAGAAAGTGACAGTTCTCTTACATTGACAGTGTGTGGCGCTTTAATTATAAGTAAGAGGAACATCAGACATTCAGATTAATTAATGAAGATAGCTAAAATTATACTCAAACTAATAGTCACACTCAAACTGACATGAGTCCAGTTTTTTTTCTGGTTTATTGCTATATTTGTAGCAGCTAAAATATAATAAATTAGCCAAGGTTTGTTTTTAATGATGCATCTGTACAATCAGGCATATATACATGTTTTTAATATATCAAATTATCTGACACTTAATTTTAGAGAAATGCCAGAAAATTCTGATTTCATGTGAATAAATTACTTTTAATATATACAGTTGCAGTCAGAATTATTAGCCCTCCTGAATTATTAGCCCCTGTGTATATTTTTTCCAGCAATTTCTGTTTAACAGAAGATTCTTTCAACATATTTGTAAACATAATGTTTAATTAAATATAACTCATTTCTAATAACGGATTTCTTTTATCTTTGCCATGATGACAGTACATGATAATTTATTAGATGTTTCAAACCATTATAGTGATGCATAGTGATTGACGCAATCCAAGCGTTTACATGTTGCGTCTATAAACACGTGAAAAGTGCATGGTGCCTAGATTACTTCACCATTATGAATGAGTGCAGAGTGATGAAGCCAATTATGATATGGGGATGGTTAGGAGGACATGATGGACAGAGGCCAATGTGCAGATTTGGCCAGGATTAAACCCCTACTCTTTTTCGAAGAACATCCTGGGATTTTTAATGACCACAGAGAGTCAGGACCACAGTTTAACATCTCATCCGAAAGACAGCGCTCACTGAGCAGTATAAACTCCCCATCGCTATACTGGGGCATTAGGACCCACACAGACCGCAGGTTGGGTGCCCCCTCCTGGCCTCACTAACACAACTAATGGCAGCAACATAGCTTTCCCATGTAGTCTCCCATCCAGTTACTGACCGGGCGCAGCTCTGCTTAGCTTCAGTGGGCGACCATATGAGAGCTGCAGAGAGCTAGTTGCCGGCTGATAAATACCGATACCGTTTTATCAGCTCATCCCTATTTAATAACAATATTGACCTTAAAATGGTTTTAAAAATAAAACTGCTTTCATTCCAGCCGAAATAAAACAAATAAGACTTTCTCTAGAAGAAAAAACATTATAGGAATTAGGAAATACTGTGAACAATTCATTGCTCTGCTAAACAAAATTTGGGAAATAATTAAAAAAGAAAAGAAAAAAAAATCACAGGAGGACGAATAATTTTTACTTCAACTGTATATAATGACATTTATATGTTTTCATATGTTTCACAATATTGCTATTTACAGTATTTTTAATCAAATCAAATAAATCTTACAAAAGTGACTTTCAAAAAGCATTAAAACAAGCTCTTTTGTATGTTTTAGTACTGAAGAATTTGAGTGTGAAATAGTGTTTGACTTGATTCAGTCTTATGCAAAGATTTCCAGCAAAGTGAATTTTCCATATCAGTTTATCAAAGATTTTCCATATCAGTTTATCAAAGATTTTGCATATCAGTTTATTTTTATACAAATGCCAATAAGCAGAATGTAGTCAAATCAATGGCACCAAGTTATTTTTCACTATCTAATTTTGTTTATTTAAAACCAGCAAGCTACAGAATCATTCTTGAATGTCAGTAGTGTTAGTCGTTGTTGTCAAAGACGACATGTGAAAACGCAGGTATATATTTGAATAGCAGAGTCAGTGGGTCTGTGCCCTTTATCCTCATCAGTTAATTTGGCAGAGGCTGCTTGGAGTCTTCCACTGATGCTGATATTGTGGAAGGATGTGGCCTTTTCTGGCAACACAAGGGAAAATGTTTGTTTTAAGAAGAGCTGTATAGTCTTTCTCTCTCCTTCTCCGTCATGCTCCCCTGCTTCTGCTCTTAAGGTCACGGTTTGTACCCACCGTCACTGACTGTCACTCCATTTCTCTCTTTCTTCCTCACTGTTTCTCCTTCCACCTCTACCCTCCCCCATCTCTCTCTGGCCCTCTGTCAGCCATTTCAAAAACACCCGTGAAAGAAAGACAAGACAGGAATGGGGGAAAAGGAGGTGAAGAAGGAATAGTATCAGACACAGAAAAGGGAACAAGGACAGAAACGTCAAAATATTTACCGTCATTCTGTCAGAATTGCTGTCTGAACACATCAGTTCATTCAATGTTGTGTTGTTTTAGCAAATGTAATCTGTTATATTCTGTGTGAGAGTGAGAACGGTTTACCTGCGGATGAAGTAATTCAGAATGAAGGAATTACAAAGGTCAGTCTTGCTCTGTGGTTTTACTGTGATCTACAGTGTATGTCAGAGAGACTTTTACCTCAGACTCTGACACTTCAAAGTGTCCCTGAATATTTTCGAACAAATGCCGAAATACTTTACACCAAATACTTAAGCACCAGTGTTTCTTAACCACATTCCTGGAGCACCAGCTCTGTACATTTTCCATGTCTGTTTCTAACTATGCCTGCATCCTTGTGTTCTCATGTAACATCATCATCAACCGCCCGTGTCACAATACGCAAGAACAGAGGATGCTTGAAAGTTCCCAGATGTGTTCTTGATATCGAGAATACTTTGATGCAGACTTGAGCGCAAAACTCGCTCAAGAAGTCCCAGAAGTCATTACAGCTGAATAAAGGAAGTGGGAAGGGCAGCATTTTATATAGATTTATTATTGAAGCTCAGAGATATAACTTATTTATCTCAGGAGTTTCCCTTAAAGAGGCATGAAACCCCCCCTCTTTCAGTTCAAGTCTACCTCAGAAATTTTTCAAAAAATGCTCCGAGATGGGCGTGGAGCTATGCGGGCAGAGGTGGGAGTGGGCATGGCTGGAAGTGCAGGGGAAAAAGAGTGAAGTGAACCGTTGGCTCACAAAATGAGACACAAAACGTGAGGACGTTTATAGTTTACATAGTTAAAATGCAAAGAAATAAACAGTAAGTAATTTAATGCCCTGCTATATTTGTTATTCGTTATTTTATGTACACATAACCACAAATTGTTATATCATGATAAAGATAATCGTGTTTATATAAATAAGGAGGATTTCTCTCCTCCTTATTCCTCGGGTCTGAATGCAGAAACAGAGGATAGAAGTGCAGTCTCTTGCCCTGTCTATCGCAAACATTAACCCTGCTGGTAATCTTGAGGATTTTAAACATGTGCGAACACTGCAGCACGAATATAGGCGATGTGTCTGAATAACGAACTATAAACTGTAACAAACTCAACTGATAAAAGACAAGGTCCGCCATTCTACAATTCTCGTACAGATCTCCTGACAAAATGCTTGCTGCAAACCAACAGCTTTGCTGTATCAGACCTGACAGAATCGTGGGGAAAAACGTGCAACAAACCCTGTGGATCATGGAAATAAACACATATGACATGTCTCACCTAATCATCGGGTCTCCTAGCTTGGCAGATCAGCTTTGCCCGCGGAAATATTGAATAATTAAGAAGAAGTGTCTTCTCATTCATAGGATAAGAAAACACTGCTATGAATAATAATGAGAAACCGATGCGTCATCACTCCACTTGCAGTTTTGCACTATGTCACTGATTTAATCACGCCCCAAAAATTATTTTAAACACGGAAGATGAAATTAGCTGACAAAAGCTCAAAATTATCCAGTTTTCCTCACAATTAAAGCTGACATGTGCTAACATTGACTCACCTGATGCTCAACACACAAATCTGTTAAAATCTCAAAAAAGTACGAAAGGGTTTCTTGGACCTTTGTATTAAAATCGGTTTTATTTGTATTGTGCAAAGTATATTTGTACGCTTTTTGTGTATATATTGAAAAGGGGAAAAAACAATAAATTGTTGTATGAACGCTATATTGTTTAAATAATTGTTTAAAAAATCTGGTTAAAATATGCGAAGGTCATGTGAAAGAGCATCTCATTTCTCTCAGGACGTGTTCTCTGTTTTCGGGGTCTCCCAAGTTCTCTGCATTCTTGTAATTGAGAAACAGCCCATGACTGTGTCCGAAATCGCATACCTCCACACTATATAGTACGCTAAAAACAGTATGTGAGTCGAGTAGTATGAATTCTTAGATTTCAAAAAACAGAATGCAAGAAGTACCCGGATGGCCTACGACTTCCATCGATATTCTGAAGTGTGCGTTCGGTGCACATATGCAATCCCATGATGAGAGAATGCACCTGACCATGACAAAATAGCGGATGTAGTACGTCCGAGTCCCGTTCATATTACTCACATTCATACTATATAGAACATACTTTTTAACAGTGGAGTAGTACATTTAAATCCAAATGCAGTACCTACTGAGTAGTAGGCAATATCAGACGTAGCCCATGTCTCCTTAACCAACACACCTGATTCAGATCATTAGCAGAGACTGGGAAAGACCTGTAATGGGTGTGACAGACTAAGGAGACATCCAAAGCATGCAGTGTTGGTGGTCCTCCAGGAACGTGGTTGAAAAATACTGCTTTACACACAGTGAAATCCCTGGTGTTAAATTAACACAGCTCTGTGTCCTTATGGAAATCAACAACTGGGGCAAAAGTCGTGTAGTGATCAGTGTTTGATTTTGTTTTGTTAAAGCATTTGTTAATGCAAAACAAGCCATGTAAAAAATTCATCAGGTTTAGGGCTGCACAATATATCTCTTCAGCTTCGATATTGCAGTGTGATAAGGCACAGTACATTGTTTAAATTGTACTGTTTAAAACTTTTATAATGATTAATTTTATAGAATTATATGCATAATGAAGACTGCAGTATATTGTGCATTTGATTATTCAATTACTGATTGCTCAGAAATCAATAAAACATTTGTATATTTTTCTTTACTGCAATTATCAATGCTTGTATATTGCTTTTTATAATTTATGCAGATGCATTCCCCTACAGAATCATCCCAATCTATTTAAAATTATAAATTCTTTTTAACAAAGACATTGATCTGCAATATATATTGTTATACTGCAATATATAATCCAGAATAACAAAATATTGAAATGTTAGATTTTTCTGATATCGTGCAGCCCTAATCAGGTCATATAAACAGATTTCAATGGACCCTAAAACTACTAAACAACACACTGGGACAAAATTCAAATCCATATGTGATGTCGTAAGTGTTTTGTTTTAATATTTTTTTTAACTTGTGCTATGTTTTTTGTTCATCACACATCCTGTCTGTGTTGCCATCTGCTTAATTTGGCAGTGTCAAGTGAACAATTATATGATTTTACACCAAAGTCCTATCCTTCTCAAACCAAATATGTCAACAACAGCTAAAGAATTCTCTTTACCTTTTAAAAGGAGTCTTTTTTTTAAGTTGCCATAATATGTGTAACTGAAATAGGTAGTTGATTTTGATTTATTTTTCTAGCTGTGATTTAATTTCCTGTGATATGGATGTTTGGTTCTTTCATGCGACACTGTATTTCTAATTTTTCATAAAATGTACTGTTGATTTACTCACAGAAACACACTCATGCAAACATGCAAAGAAACATCAGGCATTCTCAGGCTTCTTTATTCTTCTTTGTATTGTTTGATACTCTCTTTTTTTTATTCTTCTCTCTCCGTCTGTCTCTGTGTGATCGCTCTCCCCGGACCTGCTGTGGTGCGTTCATGCGCTCCACCGCCACGCACTAACGAACTTCCAACATCTTGTACCGTCACGGCAATTACACACACACACACACAAACACTTACATGCACACAGTGTTTACATTGACACTAATACTCATATTCCCAACGCCCTACATGCACACCCTGGTCAAATGAACGCCTGCATATTATGTAGTAAGGTGTGTGTTGATGCAGTATCATTAACATCACCGTCATAGTTGATTAAAATCAAGTACTGAATAAGGAAATACGATTTCGGGGAAGACATAGGTTGGTCGGCTGCAGGAGAAGGTTATTTCATGCTTCATAATTGATGCTGTCATAAAAGTTAACATGTGAACACTTGCTATGTTGACCCACACTCATGGATTTAAAATACATTTTTAGTCATTTTCATAGAAGATGCACCTGAGAATTGTCTTGTCAGTAGCTGGGTTTCCATCACTGTGTGTTAATGCGCATTTTAGAAATGAGTGATGAAAATTCAAAATTAAAAAAACAACAACAACTTTTAATTTGCGAAAAGACGACACGGTGGTGCAGTGGGTAGCGCTGTTGCGTCACAGCAAGAAGTTCGAGCCTCGACTGGGGCAGTTGGCATTTCTGTGTGAAGTTTGCATGTTCGCGTGTGTTTTCTCTGTGGGTTGGGTGGATTTCCTCTGGGTACTTCAGTTCCCCCACAAGTTCAAAGGCATGCGCTATACTGTAGGTGAATTGAGTAAGCTAAATTGTCCATAGTGTATTTGTGTGAATGAGAGTGTATGGGTGTTTCCCAGTGATGGGTTGCAGCTGGAAGGGCATCCGCTGTGTAAAACATATGCTGGCTAAGTTAGCAGTTCATTCCGCTGTGGCGACCCCTGATTAACAAAGGAACTAAGCTAAAAAGAAAATGAATGAATCTCTTGAGGTGATTTTGGACTTTTGGAAAGAGTTAATGTAGGGCTGGGAAATTTGTCCTAAAATCATAATATCGATTAATTGAACATTTTAACTTGGTTATGATTAATAAACAAGTTTTGTACAGTAATAATGCTCATTTTAAATGAAGGGTTGGTTATTTGATTTTAAAATAGTTGAAGGAATCAGAATCAGTTTTATTGCGAAGTGTGCTTCACACACACAAGGAATTTGCTTTGGCTACAGGAGCTTCCAGTCTACATAAAGTGACAACACAGAATAAATATAAAAAAAAGACAATAGACATTAAACAGAGATGCAGTCAGTCCAACGATCTGGATGTTGAAATGTATGTACAGATTTGTTATAAATATACAGGTTATAAGGTGCTGTGTACAAATGCGTAAGAAGTATTGCATTGTATATTGTTATAAGGTGCTGTGTACAAGTGCGTATGAGAAAGTATTGCACGTTTAATGCACAATAGGAAAAATATTAACTGTTCATGAGGTAGATGACCTGAGGAAAGAAACTTTTCCTGTATCTGGCTGTTTTCGTGCTCTGTGCTCTGTAGCGCCGGCCAGACGGTAACAGTACAAAGAGGAAGTGTGCTGGGCGCGAGGCGTCCAGGGTGATTTTGCGAGCCCTTTTACTCACTCTGGAAGAGTACAGTTCTTGAAGTGTAGGAAGGGTAGTGCCAGTGATTCATTCAGCAGTCCGGACAGACACTATATACTATGTGTGGTTTATTTATAAACTAATTTCAAGAGGATCACGCGCTCATGATTGAACACAGCTGGTACCACATCAGCTTCGTGCATTGCACCAATCAGATGAATCCTGACACATTATATATTACCAGAGCTTTCTAATCCAGTCATCTTCGTCTTGAAGAATCCCCCCTTCCACCCCAACTCCTCCCCTTCTATGATAGGGCGGCATGGCAGCCCAGTGGTTAGCACTGTTGCCTCACAGCAAGAACACAGCTGATTCGGCCCCTCCCTGAGCCAGTCTGTGTTTCGGTGCGGAGTTTGCACGTTCTCCCAGTGTTTGCGTGGGTTTTCCCCGGGTTCCCCGGTTTCCTCCCACCGTCCAAAAACATACAACGTAAGTAAACTGACTACTTTAAAATAGCATCTTAAGGCAACTCTAGTCAGATATATCTCAGCATGTTCACAAGCAGTGGAGTTCTGGAGACTTACCTGAGCTCAAACACTCCTCTTCAAACGGGAGGGAGCCCCAGGCTCAAGAATATTCTGAGCTCAGGGCTCTCTCCCGGGACAGCATGCCAAATACGCTTTATTATCAATCATCAGATGTGTGAACTCTTGAACTATGATTTATTGAACATCAATGTTGAACAACTGAAATTAGACACATATTGCCTAAAACCAACAGTCAGTTTTTCTTATAAAAAAGTGAAAATAAAAAACTTGTACTTTTGGAAACAAAATATTTTTTATGATTTTTATATCAAAAAGTAGATGCGGAAGTATAAATCAGCCTTAACTTGCATTTATACTTCTGCATGCTGTTTGTGTTGCTCTGCAATTATGCTTCCAAAACGCTAGCTGGAAGTAGTTTTAATGTTCTCCACAAGACTGGGACTGAACAGACTTTTAAACACTCGCTTCAATGGGCTTGCTGCTCTCTATGCTGCCCACGCTCGTCACTACTATCAAGCTGACCAAGACCAATTATAGAGCTTGCTCTACTTGTCGTCACAAAGTGTAGATACATTTTTTTGTGAGGTGTGCATATGTGCTGGCATTAGCCATGGTGAGGGGCTATAGACCGCATGAAGGCTGCGCTGAACCATACGATTGTGCTTGACGCAGAAATATCAACAGAGCGGGGTAACGTGACTCCACACGCAGTAGGGAAAGTAATTGAAATAATTGATGTCTCAAAATTTGGTCGAATATATGCTCTCAATGTTGATTTCGATTATTTTTCGCTAAATAACCCAGCCCTAGGTTAATGTAAATAATGGGAGATGGAAGTGCAGAATAAACTCTGACGTAGCAAACTTTACTCCAACACGACTCCATTATGCTTGCCTTGTTTTCTGTTGGTTACTACAGTCAGCCACTCTAACAACTTGAAGGAAACACACTTTTTTGTGAGCATTGAAAAGATTTGTTTCTCATTATTGGTTGAAACCTGCCTAGTGTTGTTGACTCTACAAAGACAACAGTTTACAAGGTTTTAAGTTCATCACTCGTGTGCAAGTGTACACTTATGACTAATTCAAATGGCATATCACCTGGCAGTTAAGCAGATTAAACTAATGACGTGTACAGCGAGTGTGTATTGCTCATTTTTAACTTGTGACCCTTACAGTTGTGCAGTTGTGCAATTATGTATATATCAGCATTTTCATAACATAACTTTACTCATGAAAGCTGTTCATTCATTAGTGTTACTACTACACAGAAAAGATATAGGCAGAGAAAGTGATGTGATAAAACTTGAGGTTAATCATAAGGCAGATTTTAATAACATGTACTTAATCATTTATAGCTTAGCTGACTACAGCAGACCCAGGGCCAGACACACACGCACACACACACACACACTCATATGCATGTATTATTTAGCCATATTTCTCTTCTTCCCATTGCTCCTGAGTAGACAAACAGACAAATACACACTTCAGCGCTTCTGTTATTGGCTTAATAGACACAAGAGGTTTGCTTAAACGTGTGCCAGAATACATTCTCACACTTGGGTGGATGGATTGCTGAAGACCGCTGGTCAATTAAATGTTTTTATAGCAAAGTATTAAATCTGATGCAAAAAAAAAAAAAAAAAAGATGAAGGATTTGGAATTAAAATGCAGAAGAAAATTTAAGAGCATAAACACAGACACGCAACTGATCATAATCCTGTAGGGTATAAATCAAACTAATATTTGAGAATAAAGGCGCTGGTGAGTATAGAAAGACCTTGGAGAGAAGTATAATGCACTGATAGAATCAATACAAATATTTAAGTAGTGCATTTTAAAACACACACAATAAATATGTACAACATCACAGTGAGACTACAGTAAATAAAACGTGACCTGTAACTTAGACAAACTTAAAGAAACAACAAATCTGTCCTTCTCCCTTTAGTCTGAAACATATATTGAGTCTAGGAAGAAAACAAGCAGTCTACCAGAGAGAGAGAGGAGAAAATAAAGCATGTGAAAAGATGAGCGCCAAAGGGACTCGAGGGACGGTTGGGATTTATGGTTCAGTAGCTGAACTCACGATCAGATAATTCAAAAGTTAATCGCTTTCCATAACTCTCTTGCACATAATCTTGCTCATCTTTTATCAATGACAACACCAAATACCAGAATAAACTGCATCTCACACGCTTGCATCTGCACGCACCGCTTGTTTATGAGAAGAAATGATGGCCATTAAAAAGTTTGCCTTCCATCAGGAAATAGCAGCAGTTTGGTAAAGAGCTAGACATGTTAGGGGGATCAGGGATGCTACAAGCACCGTCATTTAAAATATGTTATTTAATTGTTATTGTTATGTACTATGTTTGCATTTGGAATGCACATATACAAGTTTTACTTGCAAGTTAACACTTACAGTAAGTACAAAATGGAAATGAGAAAGTAGTACAAAAGTAGAGTCATTGTGTACTAGGGCATAAACACAAGCACCAGACAACATACTACTAAAATTGGATTAGGGGGAGGCCAAGCCAGCCTCTCTCTGGTCCCCGGGGCTCTGCATTGGTTGTGGAAATTCCAAATTGAACCAAAATACAATTACAATTTACAGTTGGCTAAGATTGACAATAAAAGCTTGGAAATGTGTTTCAAAGAAAACTTATAAAATAAGCAAAAAACAAAGAACTGCAAAAATGTATGGGTTAAAAATGAATTAAATGAGGAACATGTAGACAAAATCAAACAAACAGTGAGTAACCATGGAGACAAATAAAATCACATGAGCGAGGAAACAATGAGCAACAAACTAACTGAAAATGAATCAGAAACAACAATAGATCTAGGCTAGGATAATAAAACAAACTTTTACCATTTTACCATAAAAACCATTATTGCTTATAAGGGTTTGATGAGATTTTCTGATGTTCTTGCTTATGTTAAACCTGTGTTTATTAAATAAAAAAAAAATCTTGTCAAATATTATTGCAATTTAAAACACCATTTTTTTTTCTTTGATGACAAAGCTGAATTACTCCAGTCTTTATGGTCACATGATCCTTTAGAAATCATTCTAATATACTGATTTGCTGCATAACAAATTCTTATTATTATTAGTTTTGGAAAAAAATGGATTGCTTCATGTTTTTGCATGTCATACATTGCTTTTAATTTTGTTTAGAAATCTTAAAATAGAATAGCTTCTTATTTGTAGCTGCCAGTTTGGAGTTGCAAGTTTCTCTACACTCATACATTATTTCCTGCACAAGTTCTATTGTGGACTAATATTGGGAATGGGAATAGTGAATGAGGTGACACTTTAGCAAAGTCCCTTTAAGGCAAGTCATTTCACTTGTCGTCCATCTTTGAAACACCTCTCGGGCAGTATGCTCGAGCATTCTGTTTGAATGGGGAAACATCAAATTCTCCAAAACTGTTAGCCAAGATTACGATTACATTACATATTTGGAATCACCAATAAAACTAAGCAACAACCGTCTCATGAGTTTAGTTTCTAAACATTCGATTCAAACAAAATCATCATATTTTCAGGGTGCCCAAGCTAATGTGCATTCGCATACGTTAGGAACAAGATCACGACACCAACCTCATTTATGGCTGTGTTACACATTATCATCCTCTGAATAATGATCGTCTGATCGCGCTGCTCCTCTGAAGTAATTCACAACTTGTTCTTGAGGGTGAATCTCCTCCAAAAATGACAGCGACTCTTTGTTTACACGTTTGTGGACATTTGAGTATTTGCTGTCATGTGATGCGTGTTTAACAGGACGGACTGTAGCTTGCTTTCGTTTCATACAGGTTACAAAACCAAAATACTTTTGTTTTCAAGTGCACTTGGTTCATTTAAAAGTACAGATTTCAAGCTTTATGAGGATATATTTCTTATGTGAAGCAAGTATTCGCTGAGATTCCAGTGCGTTTGTTGACCATCTGTCGACCACACATCTGGTCCCCCGGAAAAGCGCCAGTTTATAGCAATCGATGATTGGCTCCGGTACTCATAGGCGGGGCTTCATTCACTATATTGATCGTTACGTTTTTCCCCATTCAAAACTATACCAGTGACATGTCTTGTATATTCTAGAGTCCCATTAGAATCTTCCAGGCAAGTGTGGTGGAACAAATTGAGAATGTTGGCCCTCCAGGATGAGGACTAACTGTCATAAATAAAAAAAACTTGATAAGTTTGGGAATTTTAGGAATGTACATGGGAGTTTTAGGAATCTTGTCACTGTATTTGACCACTTTAAACTATGACAGAAGTTACATTTCTACAACTTTGAACTCATCCTGTTTTTCTTGTAACCACACTTAAAATACGGTTAGAGTTTCATGTTTCCGCTGAGATTATACTAATATAGAAGCTCTGCATGTTGCTGTTAGCCTGTAGAGAGATTAATAACCCTACTGCTGTTAACAATCAATATCCTCACTGATATATTCTGTGTAATATTAAGGAGTAACTGAATATTTTCACACCTTGGAAGCATGCAGGCCATGGTTTGAAGTATATGCTCTTGAATGTTAGTCTGTCAAGTTGCAGTCAATACCCAGTGGGGAGGATTGAGACATGGGGAGTTGAAAGCGTAATACCAGCAGTCAGTTCAAACCAGGGCAGACAAGCCTCAGTACTCTTTATTAGCTAAAGTAAATTACTTGCACCTTGTTTATTTGCTTCTTCATGTTACAATTTGAAACTTTTGATACTGAGCACATGTTCATACTCATTGGCAGTGTCAGTTTGCTTCGCCTGAACAAGGTTTAAAGGGGTAGTTCTCCCAAAAATGAAAAGTCTGTCATCATTTGTCATTGCCATCATCATCATCATCATCATCATCATCATCATCATCATCACCACTAAGTCAAAGACAAGTAAATGATGACAGAATCGCAGGTCAGCGTTCTACAAGCTTGAACTTTCAAACGCAATGAACTGTGAAACTTGTCGCATTACCTTGCGTTTCCAGTCTGCTGCATTCGCGTCTGTATAAGTCTATGGGGCGAAAAGTTCAGTGTGACTGCGGCTTGAGTGAAGTGTATTTATACTCCTGATAACACTTCAGCTTCAGCTGTGTGTTTACAATCAGTGGTGATATGGAACTGGTGTGTGTGAGGTGCATGATGGGATATGTAGTTTAGTTTGGACGGTGGCAGATGTTTAGTTTGGGTGACAGTGAGTGGTCTTCAGTGGTCTGCAAGGGCTGGATCGCTGGTGATTGTGACCATTCTTATTAATTATTAGGTGTTCAAATCTTTGGATGCACTTCTGAAAGTCTCAAATAAATTGTTAAGATTTTTTGACGCTGCAACGAGACTTTTGTTATGCCTTGGATATTTTGTAAATGATTGTTCTAATTGTATGGTATAGCATCAACCAAAATTATACATTTTAATTAAATTAAAATTTAAGAGTTTACACTTAGCTGATTGTTGATTATAAAGCTTTTTTGGCATGTTGTCCTGAGAGAGAGCCCTGAGCTCAAAAGATCCTCAAGTCCGGGATCCCTCCCGTTTGCAGAGCGAGAGGGGAGTTTGAGCTCAGGTAGATCTCGAGAACTCCCTTTTATTTATGGCTAATGACAAGTTAGGGATTGCTATGCTGACTAAGAGCTCATCTACAGTATGTTGCTAATTTGGTTTAGTCAATTTACTTATGTCGCATGTCTTTAGATGGTGGAAAAAAACCTGGGAACCCGGGAAAAAACACGTGAGCATGGGGAGAACATGTAAACTCCACACAGAAACGCCAACTGGCCTGGTAAGAACTTGAATCAGTGATATTCTTGCTATGAAGCAACAGTGTTAACCACTGTGTTGCAATGCTGCCCTATCTTGGAAAAGGGAGAATGAATAAGGGTGGAAGGGGGGGTTCTTCAAAACAAGGATGACTGAGATATGAAAACTTTGGTTATTTATGGTGACTTTAGAATCGTCTGATTGGTGAATCATGTGTTAGCTAATGCGGGACCAGCTGTGGTCAATCATAAGCACAGTATGTTCTCAAAATTAGTTTATAAATAAACTTCACAAAATGAAATATATATACAGGTGAATTTGTACAATTCAATTAATTAAATGACCTTTAATTATCTTTGGTTACTTCAGAAGAATATTGATTAAATTGACTGACAGCTGCTGTAAAAGTTCGTTTGGAATAGAAATTGTTTTAGTCACAAAAGTATTCTGATTTAAGGGAACAAATTATTCGTTCTAACCAATTCACTTTTTTACCTTAAAATGCACAGTTTTTCATTATTGTTGACATAAAAACAACTACTTCATGACAAAGATGCTTGCGGCGAGTGTACTTTGCAGAAAACTTCAATGTACTTTCTCTGTGCAAAACCTTTATATTTCAAATCAATGCAGCACCACTTGCCATGACCTTATTTTTATTGAATATTAGCAGCAATGATTATGAGCCTTCACAAAGCCAGAAATGCACGCTGATGCACTGGGTTATCTAAGGCTAACACTGAAAAACAAAGAACAAATAAAACAAACAAAAAAAAGTACAAAACTACTTTTAAAGAAGCGTACAGCTTGCACCACACTGAAACCCCAGAAATGTTCTTGGGTGTGGGCTAAATGAATGCTTGTTAGTGGCAAGATAAAAAGAATGGAAAGATGGAGAAGGAAAAATGGAGCAGTGAGGGGATCTGTTGCTGTAATTGAATACATTTGCCTTGTTACCACACAGTTGTTCGGTGTCAAACTGGGAAACACTGTGTGTGTGTGTGTTAGCATGAAAGTTAGCACACATCTTTATGCACACAAATATTTGTTTGTGTGTATGTGTGTGTGCAAATGTCTATACATCTTGGAAGGAGAAAAGAATCTGAAAGAGCACATGCTGATTATTTTCCCCTATTCTGACCACACTGCTGTCCTTCTCAGCAAGTACCATTAATGGCTTATTTTTTATAGTACCTATCAAAAAAGGTTGAATGCTGAAGGTGAACTACACTGAGATTTATTTATTATCTACAAGCCCACCAGACCTGATCAATGTGTATGCCCTCGAGATGAGCATTACCATTGACTGTGCTAAAAGGACAGTTCATACAGAAATGAACATCTTGTCTTTTCCAGACCAGTATGACTGGATTTTATCTCTAATCTCTGCTCTATGTTTTTCTTCATAGGTCTTGCCCAATTCCCATGTAACATTCTTCTGACATCCCTGTTTCATGGGTTGGTGATCGGCACAGTTTCTGAAGCTCATCTAACAATCTTTTGGAGAAATGTCAGATTTTCTGTCGAGCTCTCAGAGTAGACGGTACTGTCATTAAGGTACATGATAGCAGACATGGTGAAGTCTCACTAATATCTATCGTCCTCTAGAGATACATTTTTCAGTGTGTTTTTGTTTTAACGCACTGCTTTAAAATACTGGTATTTTCACCACATTTGAGAAAAGATCTCCATCTACACAGCCAAATGTGCATTACAGAAGCTAAAATTAGTACAAAGTAGTTATAGTACAAAGTAATAGCCTACTTTACACACAATCAGGGCTTGACATAAACACCTGCCAAATGTGGGTAGATTTCACCTGTGGCAGGTTAGACAGACAACCCCACTAGCCACTTTGGCTGGTTGAAAATTATTTATAAATTGCCAGTGCTGCCTTATAACTAATGATTCCAATTTTAGTTTAAGACCGTTAGTCAATATGCGTGCAAATGTGTTCGTAGAATCGAGAAGCAGCACGACTGATAAGTGTTCGCGCAAGCAAAAGAAAGGAGAATGGAAGGATGATCAGGCGCAGGGTGAGATACAGGCGATCCTCGCTCACTGACAATGTCGCGCGCACAGCTGTCCCGTTTTCTTGTGTAAAGCAAATGTGCCTGGAAACGCAACTGGTGCGATCGTTTC